>JAJSOF020000003.1:12328201-12535701 GCA_025594305.2 Periplaneta americana | reverse complement strand
TTTCTCAGTCTTTTAAATCCTAGGATCAGTAAAATATCTACAATTATTCTACTGACCACTAAGAAATTCTCAAATTTGAATACAATTACACAATATAATCTTGAACTTCTGTAAAACAAAAATAAAAATATAGAAATAACGAAATTGCTTGCATTATAAACTATAGGGATACAATTATATTCCGCTATAAACATGCATTATTTTTCACATAGTGTTGAACGTATAAAATACCGGTGCTGGTAACCTGGAATAAGGGTATGATAGTTGGCTCCACCTCCTGAATGAAACTCCGAGAATACAATGAATAACAATAAACACAGAAATCAATTCTGCTATAATCATTCAGTATTTTCCACATCGTGTTGAACGTATAAAATACCGGTGCTGGTAACCAGAAATAAGGGTATGATAGTTGGCTCCACCTCCTGAATGAAACTCCGAGAATACAATGAATAACAATAAACACAGAAATCAATTCTGCTATAATCATTCAGTATTTTCCACATCGTGTTGAACGTATAAAATACCGGTGCTGGTAACCAGAAATAAGGGTATGATAGTTGGCTCCAACTCCTGAATGAAACTCCTAGAATACAATGAATAACAATAAACACAGAAATCAATTCTGCTATAATCTTTCAGTATTTTTCACATTGTGTTGAACGTATAAAATACCGGTGCTGGTAACCTGAAATAAGGGTATGACAGTTGGCTCCAACTCCTGAATGAAACTCCGAGAATACAATGAATAACAATAAAAACAGAAACCAATTCTTCTATAATCTTTCAATATTTTTCACATTGTGTTGAACGTATAAAATACCGGTGCTGGTAACCTGAAATAAGGGTATGATAGTTGGCTCCAACTCCTGAATGAAACTCCGAGAATACAATGAATAACAATAAAAACAGAAACCAATTCTTCTATAATCTTTCAATATTTTTCACATTTCTATAATCTTTCAATATTTTTCACATTGTGTTGAACGTATAAAATACCGGTGCTGGTAACCTGAAATAAGGGTATGATAGTTGGCTCCAACTCCTGAATGAAACTCCTAGAATACAATGAATAACAATAAACACAGAAATCAATTCTGCTATAATCTTTCAGTATTTTTCACATTGTGTTGAACGTATAAAATACCGGTGCTGGTAACCTGAAATAAGGGTATGACAGTTGGCTCCAACTCCTGAATGAAACTCCGAGAATACAATGAATAACAATAAAAACAGAAACCAATTCTTCTATAATCTTTCAATATTTTTCACATTGTGTTGAACGTATAAAATAACAGAAATAAGGGTATGGTGCTGAATACAATGTAACAGAAATCAAGAAATAAGTGGGTATAAACTATGATAGTTGGTTCCAACTCCTGAATGAAACTCCTAGAATACAATGAATAACAATAAACACAGAAATCAATTCTGCTATAATATTTCACTATTTTTCACATAGTGTTGAACGTATAAACTACCGGTGCTGGTAACCAGAAATAAGGGTATGATAGTTGGCTCCAACTCCTGAATGAAACTCCTAGAATACAATGAATAACAATAAACACAGAAATCAATTCTGCTATAATATTTCACTATTTTTCACATAGTGTTGAACGTATAAACTACCGGTGCTGGTAACCAGAAATAAGGGTATGATAGTTGGCTCCAACTCCTGAATGAAACTCCTAGAATACAATGAATAACAATAAACACAGAAATCAATTCTGCTATAATATTTCACTATTTTTCACATAGTGTTGAACGTATAAACTACCGGTGCTGGTAACCAGAAATAAGGGTATGATAGTTGGCTCCAACTCCTGAATGAAACTCCTAGAATACAATGAATAACAATAAACACAGAAATCAATTCTGCTATAATATTTCACTATTTTTCACATAGTGTTGAACGTATAAACTACCGGTGCTGGTAACCAGAAATAAGGGTATGATAGTTGGCTCCAACTCCTGAATGAAACTCCTAGAATACAATGAATAACAATAAACACAGAAATCAATTCTGCTATAATATTTCACTATTTTTCACATAGTGTTGAACGTATAAGTACCGGTGCTGGTAACCTGAAATAAGGGTATGATATTTGGCTCCAACTCCTGAATGAAACTCCTAGAATACAATGAATAACAGTAAACACAGAAATCAATTCTGCTATAATATTTCACTATTTTTCACATAGTGTTGAACGTATAAAATACCGGTGCTGGTAACCAGAAATAAGGGTATGACAGTTGGCTCCAACTCCTGAATGAAACTCTGAAAATACAATGAATAACAATAAACACAGAAATCAATTCTGCTATAATATTTCACTATTTTTCACATAGTGTTGAACGTATAAACTACCGGTGCTGGTAACCTGAAATAAGGGTATGATAGTTGCCTCCAGCTAACTACTGGAAAGTTATGACGGATGAAAGTTGAGATTAAAAGAACAGACAAAGAGATACCCAAAACAGGAAGCTGCCTTATGAGCTGCTTTGCACGTGCATAAGATTTTTACAGTTGTTTCGAGAAGGCTGCAATATGATCGACACGGTGAGTTACAGAAGTGTTGATATACTTTTCTGCGCTGGCTAAACTCGAATTTCACCGTTTCTCAACAATTGGCACGATGATGCAATTTCCTGTTTTTATTTTGCCGTTGTGGCAAATCAGAGTATTTCATTTTATTATGGTAATAAATCGGAGAAACTTCGACAGTGTGCAAGTCTACATTGTATTTTAGAACAGTTTAGCCCCAAGAAAATTATTAATTTTGAATTAGCTTTTTTTCAGGGTTTATTCATTTTTAGGTCGCATAACTGATGTGTCTTTTTGCGACCACAATATTCACATACTTACAGAACAATACAAGACAAACAATGAAGATTACAAACAAAGTACACAATATATTACAATATATCTAGAGGTAAAAAAAAATAAATAAATAAACAAAAAATAATGAACAGAGTATATGAATAGGCCTAGTATAATTTGTTAAAAGTCCTATTCATAGACAATACTTCTGAGACTTGAAATCAATATTTAGAAAACATTATGACGACCGCAAGGATTATACTCGTAAATGAACTGCATATCCAACTGTATAACCTATCCTCTATAGAATTAAACAGTCAAATCAATATTAAGCTATCAATCCTTACCTATAGAGTAAAATCGCAATGGAATAAGAAGTTCAATTATTGGTGGAATAGATAATCCTCTTTGATTATTGTTCATCAATAAAAGTTGAACGGAAAGTTGAAACATGAGGATATCTAATACGGTCTGTTTATCTAATCTGTACCTTGATTTGAATTTATTATCTATAGCTGATAATAGGCTAAGGAACATTAGTAGCTTTAATAATCTCCTAGATGTCCTCAATATTCCCGGAAAATTGAACAATTTTCCAAATATCAGCCATTTTCCTTATGTTCACGAACGAAAGTCAAAGTCAAAGTCTAGATTTTCGGCGACTTCGAAGTAAAGTCACGATTGAAGTTTACTTTCGTCAAAGTGTCGACTGTGAATAGGAAAATTGTGACTTTGTGCTTTCCAAAGTCAACTTTGGACCCTAAATAAGCAAATTTAACTTTGGCGGTATAGGACAGTTAATCTTCCCTTAATAGTATTATTATAATATACCGAAGTACATATGATATTTCCATGCAGATATTCTGCGTCATCATATGATGAAAGAGTAATGGAACGGAGAAAAATTCTCTCCGGCGCCGGGATTTGAACCCGGGTTTTTAGCTGTACGTGCTGACGCTTTATCCAGTAAGCCACACCGGATTCCACCCCGGCGTCGGAAGAATCGTCTCAGTTTTAAGTTCCAACTCTTGGGTTCCCTCTGGTGGCCGCCCTCTGCACTACGTCATAGATATCTATGAACCTAGGACCGAAGTCCACACATGTGCTGAGGTGCACTCGTAATGAGTGACTAGTTGGCCGGGATCCGACGGAATAAGCGCCGTCTTAAATCACGAAGTGATTTACGCATATCATATATATTATTTTAATGTACCCAAGTACATATGATATTTCCATGCAGATATTCTGCGTCATCATACGATGAAAGAGTAATGGAACGGAGAAAAATTCTCTCCGGCGCCGGGAGCCAACTAGTCACTCATTACGAGTGCACCTCAGCACATGTGTGGACTTCGGTCCTAGGTTCATAGATATCTATGACGTAGTGCAGAGGGCGGCCACCAGATGGAACCCAAGAGTTGGAACTTAAAACTGAGACGATTCTTCCGACGCCGGGGTGGAATCCGGTGTGGCTTACTGGATAAAGCGTCAGCACGTAGAGCTGAAAACCCGGGTTCAAATCCCGGCGCCGGAGAGAATTTTTCTCCGTTCCATTACTCTTTCATCGTTCCCTTAATAGGCCTAACTGATGTGTCTCAATCACTGCTGCTGTGATCTCAATATTCTCAGACCTCAATAATATTAAATTATTGTTTAATATAATTTTTTTTTTAAGTGCTTATGTATTTTGTTATTTTTAGTCCGTTTTTAAGTCATGGCTACGTCCATGCATATTTTGCCATTTTTAGTGCATATGAATCAGCCCCCTACTTGTTACTCATATGCAGACATAGCATCTTGGGGACCGATTGAGGGGAACACTGTGCCTACAAGTTAACTGAATGCTGGAGTGTATAAGTAGGTGCAAGAGCGGCACATGTACACACCAGACTATGTAGGGAGGAGCACTGAAATAAACAAGTGTTTGTTCACCACGACACACATAACTTATACAGGGACATCATTTTATTTTTACTAACATTTTTAATATTAACCTGGCTGTACCTTTAGAGAACCGGAAACACCGTTCGCTACCCCCTTCCACAACCGGAGTTCAATGATACTGGCGTAAAACACAAACAAATCACTTTACTAGGTATAGGAGGGAAGAAAAGTACTTCATCCATTTACGTAAACTAGGAAATATCGCGATTTTGAGTTCGATAATTTTCATTAGGTTTTTATTTAATCAAAATGCAGTACTGTATTAAGAATACGCGAACTGAGTTATCCATGCGAACGTGTTCATTATGCACTGTATATTATACTGTCTACACCACATTAGCGTAGGCCTACACTATAGAGAATGAAGTTCAATTGAAAAATAATCATAATATGGATATTTAAACACATTTTTGAAAATGGTAGCCGTTCATTCCGATAGCCTACAGGCTTCAGTTCTTTTGTGCATATTACCGCACTATAGACTATTGTATCTAATTCCAATTACTAGTTTCGTCCTTCGTACTAGTAACTCATGTTGAAATAATTCTGTACCTATTCTACAAAAGAGTACCTTACGTACTGTAAATTCAATCTTCACTTCTGCCCGACCCGCACAGATAAAATTACTCAGACATGCTATCTACTGTCCGTCCAAGTGGTTATGCCGCAGGATTGTAGAAAGGGGGAATATCACGTGACAGTTAATTACTTAACGAGGCCCTTTTATTTAAGTTATTTTAAACAGTTGTATAATATTACGTAAACGTCCAATTCCTAACAGAAATTAATGTTTTCAGAAAATAGCCAAGATAGCCCTGCTTTTACAGAGAGGCGTGCAGAAGCAGGCGGGGGAAATCGGGATGCGACGTAGGCAAACGGACAGTACCTGTGCGAAAATATGATTCAATATTAAAAGTTCTTTCGTCACTGGAAAACGCCAACATATTTCTGGAACTTACTATACTCAGTAACTCAGTGCTGTTTACTATATGCGGTCTTGGATCTGTGTGTAGAGGACGGTTGAACTTCATTAGTAGAAGGGGTGGGAGTGAAGTACATTTAAAAACTCAGGTACAATAAAAATTGAAGTAAAAATAAAATGATGTCCCTGTAGTTTGTAACTACCCGTCAGTACGCTACTTATCTGCATAGATAGTGCATCTGTAGTACATCATGACGGAGGAAAAGGGATCTAAGAAGCATCAATTTGTGACAGAATTTGGAGGCGAGTGTTTTGAAGTGCATTTAGAAGTAATCAGATTAATATTGTGATGTTACATATTGTGCCAGATTGAGATAATGCATTGTGAGTGTAATGTTGTGTGTATCTGTTAATGTAACAATAATGAATTGTTGATGTAGTATTTACCAAGTTTAGTGTGCTGTAATTCGAGGAATTTAGGTAAAGTGAAGTGAAAGATTACAGTGCATGAAAAATCAGCATGATATGATTTACGAATAATATAATATAAGGTGTATGTATGTTATGATATAAGGTGCTGCATCAGGTAATGTTATGTTTTTATATTGCATGTTTTCTGTTCATATAGTTTGATATTATGTTTGGTTTGCTTTCATGTTCATATGGTATGATGATCTACATCAGGTAATGTTAGGTTTTATATTGCATGTTTTCTGCCCATATGGTTTGATGTTATGTTTGGTTTACATTCATGTTCATATGATATGATGTTCTAGATCATTTTAAACTGTCTCTTGTCTAGCCTCTATTTTTGTACATGGTAGCATTTGTATGCAATGAGATGTCATATGTACAATTTATTCAAATAAAAAAAAAAAGTGAATGGGGAACGTATTACTTGGAAATTGTGTAGCGTAAACATGCGGGTTGACAAACATCAATATAGAGACATTGGAACACTAGAAAATATACAGAAAATAGAAAACTTGCATCGAAAAACGAAAGGGGAAGTCTTCCAATAGGTAATTGCATTTCAAATAAACAATCCCAATTTTAACTGGATTTGTGTGAGATTATGGTAAAGGCTGGCATCTCGTTCTTTAAACTACAAAATCTCCACTTTAGAGTCTTTATTGAAAAATACACAAGTAAAAAGTTGCCAATCTATGTAACATTAAGGCAAAATTATTTTAAAATAGGCCTATTTTACGATAGCACATTGCATTGAATAATACAGATGTATTTAGGTTATTTTCATTTTTAATATAACTTAATATTTATTTAATTTTCAATAAATGTTCTTGTGTAACTCATAGTTCCTTGCAAGCAGTGTTTATGTTCATTAGACGACCAACATAGTTGTATAATATTACAACTCAAAGATCTGAACTACAAGGTCAACATACACGTACATTCAGCAGTAAACAACGCTCCTTGAGTTTTGAGTTCCTGTATAGACTACCTCCATCTTCTGCCGCTAGCAACGAAGTGTATATTAGTCCGCATTGCAGTCAACTTAACTCATCGGTTCCCAAG
Organism: Periplaneta americana; assembly: GCA_025594305.2. Taxonomy (NCBI): domain Eukaryota; kingdom Metazoa; phylum Arthropoda; class Insecta; order Blattodea; family Blattidae; genus Periplaneta; species Periplaneta americana. The sequence continues at coordinate 12,528,478 of JAJSOF020000003.1, read as the reverse complement.
ATGCTACGTCTACTCATAGCATATGTAAGTGTATTATTTAATAATAGTATTTATACGTTTAATTTATTTTATTTTTATAATGTAGTCTATCATCTATGCCCCCCAAATGCCTTCATGGCATGTTACGGGGATACCTTTACCTTTACCTTTATAATGTATCATACTTTTCTTTGTAACCTACATGATACATTCCTAAGGCCTACTATATTGTATAATCTCTGAGATTAAATAAAGTTAAGATAACGAAGATAAGACACATAGGCCAAGATCAGCGGTGACCAAAGCGGGTGTCGTGATTACATCGTGTAATAACAGACATTCAAACGGGTACGAGGAGTTTCCTGTACATTGCTGTGTGTTTCATTCACGTACTGACGGCAAGCAGTGGCGGTATCATGTCGCTCTACAAACCCTGTCTCTACAAGCAGTAAGAGGTGGTTTCGTAAAGAATGAGGAGGTGAACTTTTTTGTTGTTCTGTCGGACAAAATGTAATATGTTTACTTTGCTCAACCGTTGAATTAGGAATATATAGAAACATTAATTGCCATACTGAATAATGTATTATTATTATTATTATTATTATTATTATTATTATTATTATTATTATTATTACTGACCACTAAGTATGTGTTTCTAAGTTATAATTGTTCTGTACGTGCATGAATATTGATGTTTTTAGATCTTCTGCCTACAAAGATAAAATTATTAGGTTTTATCTCAATTTTAATCTTCTTAATCTTTAGATGAGAGTAACTATTCATTTAATAATAATATTGTAGAAAAAGTGATTCATTATTATGTGCCAACGACCTGTCAAACGCCAGGAATTGACAGGTCTTAAATCATAGCCAGGAAGAGAAAGATGAGATAAATAAATGTAAGGAAGTCAGCTACCTATGGGGTTTGAAATATCTCGTGCTCTAAAGCCTTTTAACAAAAAACTTGTTCATGAGAAGTTTTTAATTTTGGAAATCTACGAATTTCTCGACCAAGTATCGAGAGAAAAATATAGAAAATTCCTGATTATATTCAAGAAGAAGGCTAAAAAAGAAGCAAGAAAAATCGTGTACTTATTATTCACTGGCTCTTGATGATAGCAGTGACATTACTGATGCAGCAAAGCTTGAGATTTTTATCCGCAGGATTGATCAAATTGTTATTAAGGCCTACAGGAACCACCACTGGTTGTAGTTTTCATACCAAGTACCTTTCCTCCGTCTCTTTACTTCATAGGCTGTCTGTTGATGTAGCCCTAATCACTGCAGCTCGATTTTTGGTCACCGCTGGCCTAGATTGAATTATTAAAAAAAATACATATCAACTGGAAATTTTCTTAGATTTGTATGACAAAATTAATTTCTCTTTTTTGTTCCACATTGGAGTGAGTACAATCGTATGAATTGTGGGGCTTATAGGAAACACTGTTCTCCTTATCGTTTTCTTAAAACACAAAGAAATGTGACAAACTCCAAATTTGTTGATAGGCTACTCAATGTGACAGTCGCTGGTCTCCTGGCAACACATAATTCAGTTGTGTTGCATTGTGATTACAATTCAGCAATTTAATCAGGTAAATGTAATTAAATAAGATATAACTTAATTATAGACCTACTTGGTAAGAAACACGCACGTGGCTAATGGACAGAAATAGAATATTTATTAGAATTAAGATTTTTATTAAAGTGTCCAAAAGGGGAAATAGCATGGTAGCGACTTAGGAGTAGTAAGTTATGTAGGGCCTATTTTAAGTAGGCTATGCATTTTCATATTGTTATTCTGTTTTCGGAATTCGTATTAATCATTTGACGTGATCAGACAAAATAGGGTAAGGTTATATCGCACCACTTTAGCATTTATAATTTTTATTGAACAATACAGTTTTTATTTTCTGCATTCCTTTACAGAAATACATTCCCAGAACATTTACCTTTGCTGTAAGAAAGAATCCTTGAATTTAATTTAATACTTTTGAAGTAGAATGACATTTTCGAAACACTTATCAGTGGTGCCATTCAGGCAACTAGTTTCCTAAATAGCACCTGCGGTTTCTTAAATCGCACCTCTTTAACTGCAGGGAACAGGATGAAGGAAAGCTTTTGATACTGAACATATATTGAAGAGTATTTGAATGAATAATGTAATAAATGCAAATTACAAGCTTATTGAAATTAACGAAAGAGAGTAACGCATCTTCAAATGAAATTTAAAAAATAGAGCATAAATTACCTAACATTTAAACTTCCTGAATGCGTTTTTTATTGTTACACATTTGCCATGTGCTTCACCAGGCAGTTCAAACTGTAAACTGCGTCACCTTTTCTCCGCGATTATCTCGAAGTCACCTAAGAACTGCTTCATGATATGACTGTCTGAAATGGTTTGAAGATAGAAACATCTAGGAAGCTGAAATAGGAGCACACATTTTCCCGAGATAATCTAGCTTCTAAATTTTTGGAATGGTTCGTTTAGGTGGACATACAGAAGTAGCACTTTTTTCTATGGCAGGTTTGAGTGGCAAATAAAATGTTTGAGCTATTCGACAAATAGTTCACTGTTGTAACCTGACTCAGAGCAAACAAATAACGATCCTGGAAGAACACCATGTAGGATGCACTGTTTAACGTTTAAAAATGTTCATAGGTGGCACAAAATATCTGGTGCGCTTGTACAACACACACTTGTTGTATTAACGCTCTTTTCACCACTTGATATTGCACCCACCTGATGCATTCCTAGTTCAGTTAAAATTTTTTGGCCTTCTTTTGTACGCCTAGAATTGCTACAGTTGCTCATATCGCACCGGTGCGAATTAGGCACCTACAAAGTGGTGCGAATTAAGAAATTACGTCATAAGTTATTATTTCCTTCATTCTAGCCTATAATAATCACCACATGTTCGAAAATCCTACTAAGTTAAATGTTCTTTAATATTTCTTTTAACCAATAACACCTTAAGATTAGGCCTAAGGATTCCTTTGCATACAAATCTATTATTTAGTTACAAAATGTTAGCTAAATATACATCCACCTGAGCGATTATATTAAATAGGCCTACTCTATCACCACGTTGCTAGCACAAAGAAGTGGCAGAAATCAAGTGACGTGGTGGAAGTTCATATGGTAGATTGTAACAATACCACTAGATGCTACACTACTACAGTAACTTCAGAAATCAAGTGACGTGGTGGAAGTTCATATGGTAGATTGTAACAATACCACTAGATGCTACACTACTACAGTAACTTCAGAAATCAAGTGACATGGTGGAAGTTCATATGGTAGATTGTAACAATACCACTAGATGCCACACTACTACAGTAACTTCAGAAATCAAGTGACGTGGTGGAAGTTCATATGGTAGATTGTAACAATACCACTAGATGCTACACTACTACAGTAACTTCAGAAATCAAGTGACATGGTGGAAGTTCATATGGTAGATTGTAACAATACCACTAGATGCTACACTACTACAGTAACTTCAGAAATCAAGTGACATGGTGGAAGTTCATATGGTAGATTGTAACAATACCACTAGATGCCACACTACTACAGTAACTTCAGAAATCAAGTGACGTGGTGGAAGTTCATATGGTAGATTGTAACAATACCACTAGATGCTACACTACTACAGTAACTTCAGAAATCAAGTGACATGGTGGAAGTTCATATGGTAGATTGTAACAATACCACTAGATGCCACACTACTACAGTAACTTCAGAAATCAAGTGACGTGGTGGAAGTTCATATGGTAGATTGTAACAATACCACTAGATGCTACACTACTACAGTAACTTCAGAAATCAAGTGACATGGTGGAAGTTCATATGGTAGATTGTAACAATACCACTAGATGCTACACTACTACAGTAACTTCAGAAATCAAGTGACGTGGTGGAAGTTCATATGGTAGATTGTAACAATACCACTAGATGCCACACTACTACAGTAACTTCAGAAATCAAGTGACATGGTGGAAGTTCATATGGTAGATTGTAACAATAACACTAGATGCTACACTACTACAGTAACTTCAGAAATCAAGTGACATGGTGGAAGTTCATATGGTAGATTGTAACAATACCACTAGATGCCACACTACTACAGTAACTTCAGAAATCAAGTGACATGGTGGAAGTTCATATGGTAGATTGTAACAATACCACTAGATGCCACACTACTACAGTAACTTCAGAAATCAAGTGACATGGTGGAAGTTCATATGGTAGATTGTAACAATACCACTAGATGCTACACTACTACAGTAACTTCAGAAATCAAGTGACGTGGTGGAAGTTCATATGGTAGATTGTAACAATACCACTAGATGCCACACTACTACAGTAACTTCAGAAATCAAGTGACATGGTGGAAGTTCATATGGTAGATTGTAACAATACCACTAGATGCTACACTACTACAGTAACTTCAGAAATCAAGTGACATGGTGGAAGTTCATATGGTAGATTGTAACAATACCACTAGATGCCACACTACTACAGTAACTTCAGAAATCAAGTGACATGGTGGAAGTTCATATGGTAGATTGTAACAAAACCACTAGATGCCACACTACTACAGTAACTTCAGAAATCAAGTGACATGGTGGAAGTTCATATGGTAGATTGTAACAATACCACTAGATGCTACACTACTACAGTAACTTCAGAAATCAAGTGACATGGTGGAAGTTCATATGGTAGATTGTAACAATACCACTAGATGCCACACTACTACAGTAACTTCAGAAATTAAGTGACATGGTGGAAGTTCATATGGTAGATTGTAACAATACCACTAGATGCCACACTACTACAGTAACTTCAGAAATCAAGTGACGTGGTGGAAGTTCATATGGTAGATTGTAACAATACCACTAGATGCTACACTACTACAGTAACTTCAGAAATCAAGTGACGTGGTGGAAGTTCATATGGTAGATTGTAACAATATCACTAGATGCCACACTACTACAGTAACTTCAGAAATCAAGTGACATGGTGTAAGTTCATATGGTAGATTGTAACAATACCACTAGATGCTACACTACTACAGTAACTTCAGAAATCAAGTGACATGGTGGAAGTTCATATGGTAGATTGTAACAATACCACTAGATGCCACACTACTACAGTAACTTCAGAAATCAAGTGACATGGTGTAAGTTCATATGGTAGATTGTAACAATACCACTAGATGCTACACTACTACAGTAACTTCAGAAATCAAGTGACATGGTGGAAGTTCATATGGTAGATTGTAACAATACCACTAGATGCCACACTACTACAGTAACTTCAGAAATCAAGTGACGTGGTGGAAGTTCATATGGTAGATTGTAACAATACCACTAGATGCTACACTACTACAGTAACTTCAGAAATCAAGTGACGTGGTGGAAGTTCATATGGTAGATTGTAACAATACCACTAGATGCCACACTACTACAGTAACTTGTTTTAAACTAGTAGTGGTGCCATTTAGGAAGCGGTGCGATTTATGCTACTATACCCTACATTTTTAGATTAGATCTCGTCAATCGTAAACTGTTTAGTCAAAGAAATGAACTTCATGTTGTCAGACAAAATACGTTTTCATTTTATATTACTAATATAACCATCCTCTGATTGAGGTTCTGGCTGATAGTCCTATGTAATTTTATTATTTATGAGGCAGTACATCTCACTTGACGATATGTGTCAGAGGAAGAACAATTGAGGACCGTTTTTGCAAAACTTGCTGACTGCAAAATTTGCAAAACTGAGATTTTGATGGATTCGTTATCATAAGGCAGGCCTCTACATGAAGTTCAAGGCGTCTTAGTAAAATTGAATTATTTTTCTTCATTGAAGTGTGTCAAAATGTGATCGTTTTTTCAAAACTTGCTTTCTGCTAAGTGAGAGTTACAGCAAAAATTTGCTTATTATAATGATTTGTCTCTCCTGTAAAATTTAGTTTTTTTTTTTTTTTTTTTTTTTTTCAGTTAGCAAGTTTTTCAAAAACGGTCCTCAATTGTTTATATGCATATGAAGTCTGGCAAGTGTAAAATGTAGCTAGTCGGCGATGTATGCATTGGAGGGGAAAGGAACTGGCCATTATCTCCTGGCCTAGTTGCCTCATAAGTGGTACCCTGTTGGTATCACTTGTGAGGTTCAGATCTGTCTTCGGATAGTTGACTAAACAACAAACAACAACTAATCTACTAATCACATATCTATTTTAATGGTGTAGCCTATGTAATCCCTTAAAATAGAGCTTGACTTTAGGCCCACATTTAAACTTTGATTAAAATAACGGTTTGAAGGAAATAATGACTAGTTCGAATCAACCGGTCTGGACTTACTTAAAAAATAATGCTGTTTTTCGAAAAGCTGTGTCAAATTAACGAAAAATTGCCATGTCAGTGACAAATATGGCAACACCCATACTTCTGAACGGCCACCCTAATCCCCACTCCATTCCTGTCACCTTTTCTCATTGGCCTTTGTCCATCTGTCATTAAGATGCTCAACACCGTTGTGTGAGGGTGTGTCACAGTACACCAATCACGGCGCGAGAATTCTCGTATTGGTAGAATGTAGCCCACACTCCACGGGTGCCAGAACAGAGCTATCATCTGTGCTAGGACACAATGCACGGCCACGACGAGTATTTTACTGACTGCACAGGGAAGACAAGCTTTAGAGATCACCTCGATTGGTGGTTCTGTTTGGAATGGAAGTGGAAGCGAAAGGAACAGTTGCAGAACAGGATAATATTCACCAAGGTCGATTCTCGTGTAGCAACCGAAAATTCACGAATTCTTCCGATCCAAATCCCGCCCCATCTTACGATCACAGCCCAGCCCAGTATACAAAACAGACAAATACTTAATACGTTAAATTGCCCAGCGCTTGTGGACAGTGTTGCCAACTTGAGAATTTTCCCCCCAAATTTGGGGAAAAAAACTCTTACAGGGGGAGGTTTGAGTGGATAAAAATGTTAGTGGGATTTTCAGGGGAAAGATAAATTTTAGAGGGGTTTTTTTTGGAAGGTATTTTTAAAACTAAGTACAGTGAAACTATGTACAGTGAAACTTCCCTTAACGGACACTTCCCAATAGCGTACTCCTCTCAATAACGGATATTTTAAAATTCCCCTGCAAAATAACATTGGCCCTTATGATAAAATTCTTCCAAATAGCGGACATTCTCAATAACGGGCGCTGACACTGAAATGTATAATAATGTTTTATTTAATAATAATAATGTTTTATTTTCGCTGGCAGAGTTAAGGCCATAAGGCCTTCTCTTCCACTCAACCAGCCTTAATCAATACAATACATAAATTTAAATTACAAATATTTTCACTACACTTAAAAGGTTCTCCAGCAATAATCTTCACTACACATTTATTTAAATTTAGATAAATCTATAAGGTAAAGTAGTAACTTAATTTATGAGCTAATTTAATTCAATGAATTATAATTAATTTAATATTTGAGATAGCTAGTAAAATGATGAAAATTAATTTAATATAAGCTTACTAGGACTATGTTACAGGGAGAATATATATAGTTCTATTTCTATAATGAGAATATTAATGTAATTGCCATTAGAGGTTTTGTAAATCTATTTAGAGAAATTAAAGATAATAATAATAAGAATGGACAGATGTTAGTTTCATTATAAGTAACAAATATTAATCAGCAATTCATCTGTTAAGTAAGAATTTATGTAATTTTGACCTAAATGAAGCTATTGTCCAACAACCCCTTATATCACTCTGAAGCGAGTTCCAATTTCTAGCAACTGAAACTGTATAAGATGAAGAATATAAAGATGTCTTGTGGTAGGGTATAATGAGTAAATTGTTATAATGAGATCTTGTACTTAGCTGATGATATGCGGATAAATTTTGAAAACGAGAAGCCAAATATATTGGGGTAGCGGTGCGCAGAATTTGAAATAAGAGAACAAGAGAATGCAGGGCTCGTCGATCGCTTAGCCTTAGCCAAGACAGAGTTTGTATCTCCCAACAACAATTAAAACTTCCAAATAACTGACAGCGTGAAAGAAAAAAAAGAAAAAGACGGTTGTGAATTAAACGGAATTCTAACGGAATTCTTTGCAACAATCATTATCGTGCATTTGAACGTTCTTGTACTTTATTGAAGGTAAGCAGCACAGTTGTTAGTTGTGATAGGCCTACTGTACGTGAGCAGTCCGTAGGCCTACTTTCTTAGTTTGTCAAATTGAGTGTTCGGAAGTAGGCTACAGTCACATTAAAAAGTCACAAAAACGTAAAGTTTGTCACGAGAAGAGAAAGTGGATATTGTAAAGCATAGTGAGAAGGAGAAAATAAGTGTTCGTGAGCTGGCCACAAAGTTTAATGTGGGAAAAACTCAGGTTAGTGAAATTATGAAAGGCAAGGATGTTATTTTAAAGTCAACAATCCTAGGTTTCTTTGTGTAAGGTGAAGTGGTACAGTGACTGATGTTTATTTCATTTACAAAACATTTACTGATACGATTTCTCTCTGGATGAATACTGTAAACAATCTCACTGTCTACTCTACTGTACTGTAAAATATAGCGCTGAATATGTATGTGAAATTTTAATGTACTGTATACATACTAACGATTTCCTAAATAGCGGACACTTCTCAATAACGGACATTTAATTTTTCCCCGGCGGTGTCCGCTATTGGGAAGTTTCACTGTAGGCCTACTGTGTTGTGTAATTGAACAATGAATACAAGTTCATGAATCCTATCTTCGGCCGGTATCGCATCTTGCAAGCATGTTTCCTCACTTGCTCTCTTTATTACTCGTAGGTCTATTAGTGCAAAAACCAGTGGCGTATACAGGTTTAAGGGCCTGACCCTATTATTACACAAAATATATTTTAAAATCCCTATAATAAAATTCCTTACATATTTATGTGACTTCCAGACGTCTTGATTGGGACGAAAACACGTTGATAACTTCGTCCTTGAAATTACAGTTGGGCCGCTTGCAAAGTTTCTGTAGAAATGACTTTTCAATGGATATTAGTGCCAAGCCGGATAAACTTTCTTGTGTATCAGTTGATCTACAGTAGGATTTTATTCTCTTCAACGCAGAAAATGTTCTTTCTACCGATGCTGACGTAGCTGGTATTGTCAGAATTAATGTTGCCAATTTAAGGACTTCAGGAATAACTTGGTTCAGCTGGTTTTCATATATGGCAGATAATATTTCATGGATAGGTTTGTTCGAAAAATCAAAGACTTCTGCTGAATATATTACACTTAATTGATTTTTCAAACGTACTTGATCAAAGTGACTGTTATAGGACTGAAATAATTTGTTTAGTGCCTCATTCGGGAAGTTTTCTCTATAAGCAGAAAATTTTTGAGAATCTAGAAGATGTGTGAACTGAAGCTTTCCATAATCAGAAAATCTGTCAGTAATTTCCATGTGCATACGATCTAGTATGCTGTAGTACAGCTGCCTGTATTTCAATTCATCTCCTTTTCTTCGCTTTAATGGTGGTTCCATTGTATTGTCTGAAGAATTTTCATTTTCCATATTACTCCATATGGACGGAAACCCACTACGTCTGAACTCAGATATAATATTTTTTTTTTTAACTTTGATACCTCTTGCAAGTAGTATGCTATGTCTAGACTTTTTGTCTGAAGAATATTGTAGAGCACATCTGTATGTGCGAACACTCTAGCATAGACTTCAAGAAGAAATATATTCTGAAACTGTGTGAAAAAATTCAAATATCCTTGAGCCTGCACATTTACAGCATCATCCCAGTTTTCTTCAGAGTCATTACAAATGATATTTTTAAAGAAAGCAGCTCGTTTTTCTCTGTATTCCTTTACTGTATTTTACAAGCCGAGATGTAAAATTCAATCTAGTTGGTGCTACTTTTGGGAGTTTCTTGTTCATAAATTCCTTGAGTTTTCTGATCTTTTAGGAGATGATGAGAAAAATGCAGCTAAACCCGACAGTGTTTTGAAAAAAAATGCGGCATTCTGGAATGGATGAAGTAGTTTGTTGCAAAACTAAATTGAGAACATGGCTGTAATAATGGACAAATAGTGCTTGAGGATACTTTTCTTGAACTTTTGTTTTTAAGCCATTAATATTTCCCGCCATAACTGAAGCACCATCGTATGTCTGTGCAATTAACTTATTGCCGACTTTGTATTCTGCTATAACACCTTCCACATGCTGAAACAAAGCAGCAGCAGTTTTGTCCGAACTGACATTTGTGAATCCTATAAACCGTTCTTGAACATTGGCAGTACTGTCGACGTATCTTAAAACAGTGGAAAATTGACTCTGATTAGAGCAGTAACTTGTTTAATCAACAACAATGGCCACAAAAGGTTTTATGTTCTTTATCATAACCCCACTTATAGCAAATATTAAGTCATTCTGAATTGCGAGAGAAGTACCACGAAATACTGTTGAACTCTCAAGATGATTGGCCAGTAAATGGTCAAATTCACTTAAGGAACTTAAATATTCAATATAATTTCCTATATTGTCTGATTCCACACTCTCGTTATGACCCCGAAAAGCCAATTCTTGTTTTCCTAGAAAGCAGACTGCGTTAATAAGATGCAGTAAAATCTCCCGATTTTTTTTTTTCACAAGAGCATTGTGTTGGTTGATGTGTAGAGCTTTTCGCTTATCTAGCTGTAAATCAATTCTTGTCTTCCCAAAGTTTGCAAAGTTCATGCTACTACAAATATGAGCTTTTGATTTGTTGTATTCTAGGACTGCTTTTCGAAGGAAGTTCATATTAGAAAACCCCTCTTTTGACCACACATTAGTTTCGCGGCTAAATAACAAACATGGCCAGCAAAATAGTTTAGACAGTTTAGAACTACCACACAACCAATTCCACTTACCATATGATGTTGAAGTGAAATGGCGTGTGTACTCACGCTGTTTTTCTTTTACGTCCATGGACAAATTTAACTCAGGAGTTGGTCTTTCCATTTTCACAATTTCAACTTTCTCGTTTTTATGTACGACGGTTAAAAGGCACTTTTAATAAACCTTCTATTACACAGTCATTTTCAACACAAACCTCTCCAGAAACTTGTTCTGGCATATTTTTCACAATATCACTTAATTGGGAAATTAAAAACTTAATAATTCACAATTAATATAACTCTTAGACACTCTAACAAATCACAGATTTAAAATAATGCACTGCAAGAACACAATCACATTCAATTGCTAGCGTATTAAGCGTATTGCTGCTTCGCGCCTGCGAAGAAACCGATCACGAGAGCGGCAACTCGCCCGCCTACAGTGCACGATGGAAACAGAAGGGAGAGTGGGGGGACGGGCAGTTGTGCGAAGGACAGCGTGAGCTAAACGGTCACAGGCTACCTCACGTAGCAAGCGGTTTCTCCAGCGATGCCGCCTTGACAACTTGTTTCTTTTCGAGAGCAGAGAGCGCATATAAATCTAACAATTACTTTAATTTTAATTACTATGGTAAAACTAATAATACAAAATTATTACATTATGTTATATTATAAACTTTTCCTTTTGTAATTTCCTTGGGCTACCGCCGGTAGCCCCGGTAGTCCGCAAAATACGCCCCTGGCAAAAACATGTTGGAGTTGTTCATTTCCCCTCTCCGAGTAGCGCACCTCGCCATTCACTCGCCGTGCATCTCGCATCTCGCCTCAGCAGAACATTGTGAAGCAATTCACCTCGCCATGATTCTCCCGTTACGCGGACAATGAGTACAGATGCGAGATTCTCCATGAACACAACGTGGTAAATACTAATAAATTTATTCACTTAGGCCTACTTACTTACAAGTGGCTTTTAAGGAACCCGAAGGTTCATTGCCGCCCTCACATAAGCCCGCCATCGGTCCCTATCCTGTGCAATATTAATCCAGTCTCTATCATCATATCCCACCTCCCTCAAATCCATTTTGATATTATCCTCCCATCTACGCCTCGGCCTCCCTAAAGGTCTCTTTCTCTCCGGTCTCCCAGCTAACACTCTATATGCATTTCTGGATTCGCCCATACGTGCTACATGCCCTGCCCATCGCAAACGTCTGGATTTAATGTTCCTAATTATGTCAGGTGAAGAATACAATGCGTGCAGTTCTGCGTTGTGTAACTTTATCCATTCTCCTGTAACTTCATCCCGCTTTGCCCCAAATATTTTCCTAAGCATCTTATTCTCAAACACCCTTAACCTATGTTCCTCTCTCAGAGTGAGAGTCCAAGTTTCACAACCATACAGAAGAACCGATAATATAACTGTTTTATAAATTCTAACTTTCAGAATTTTTGACAGTAGACTGGATGATAAAAGCTTCTCAACCGAATAATAACACGCATTTCCCATATTTATTCTGCGTTTAATTTCCTCTCGAGTGTCATTTATATTTGTTACTGTTGCTCCAAAATATTTGAATTTTTCCACCTCTTCGAAGAATAAATCTCCAATTTTTATATTTCCATCTCGTACAATATTCTGGTCACGAGACATAATAATATACTTTGTCTTTTCGGGATTTACTTCCAAACCTATCTCTTACTAATAAATTTATTGGTCGTACCTATTAGTACTTAAAAAATGTTTACAAATTCTGACAGTGTTAGCGATTTATCTACGAGTACTGCAATGAAGTGGTGGTTACTTTCCAACAGAAGAAGAAAATACAGCGTGCATTCAATCATTAAGGAACGCACTAAACTTGGTGAATTCTGTAAATTATATCAGCAGCTTAAGGCATTTCCAGATAGATTTTACGAAAATTTAAGAATGTCTCAGCCAACGTTCACTTACATCTTGATGCTAATAGAACCTAAAATCTAAAAAGTGTACACTAACATACATAAACAACCAATCAGTGCTGAAGAGAGGTTGGTAGTGACTCTCAGGTAATTAATAATTATACAGTATATAATAATGTACTATTATCAAAATGTATTACTTATTATTTACAAAAATCTTTCACTGTCAATCACAATAAGAAACACATATTCTTTCAAAATATTGTGCAAAAGTTTGACGTCGGTATAAACACTTTTTGTTCTGAAAACGAAAAAATAATAATAATAATAATAATAATAATAATAATAATAATAATAATAATAATGATAATGGCTTTAAAAATGAACGTACTGCAATATAATAAGCAAATAAGAACTGCAAGATTAAAAAAATAAGAATTTCCTTCCAATCTTATGCCTTAAGAGGACGGATGGAGATAATCATGACGTTCCGTTGCGACAACCGACCAATCAGAACGCTAGTTTCAGGCAGCTGCATCTTGAAAATCAAACCAGTTTGATTCCCGCTGAACGGCGAGATGTGCTGCGAGATGCGTAGCGAGATGAACTACTCCAGCATGTTTTTACCCTTATATTATGAGTTTATGATGCTCTCTCCCGCCCATCGTTGCGTTGCACGAGCATTCTCCTTCTTTGCTTAAGTTATGGACTACACAACAATACTGTCTGCAGTAAAATGCAGTTAAACAATTTCCCCAATTAAAATTTATATTTTTGATACAATCAGTAGCGGCTGGTAACCGAAATCCTCCAGTTAGGCCTGTAGGCCTAGTAAGTAGTTTAAGCAGGCTATCTTCCATACAAAATGTTTATTTTGATGATACTTTATTATGATTGACATTATTATTATTATTATTATTATTATTATTATTATTATTATTATATACCTGTGAAACTTGGACTCTCACTTTGAGAGAGGAACAGAGATTAAGGGTGTTTGAGAATAAGGTTCTTAGGAAAATATTTGGGGCTAAAAGGGATAAGTTACAGGAGAATGGAGAAAGTTACACAACGCAGAAGGATTGTACTGAGATTATTCTCTTCTATTGCAGGTCAATGTGCATGAATATGAATATTTTTTCTATTCAGTTATATAAATTATATGTAATGACATTTGCTACTTTTTATGTTGCATTTTTCCAAGTACAAATTAAAAGAATTAGGGGCTTTCTTTGAATTTTAGGGGGATTTTTAATATGATACAGGGGGATTTCTTGTTTTTGGTTGGTAACACTGCTTGTAGAGTAACTGTTAGCGTGTTTGACCGTGAACGAGCGGGCTCCGGTTCAAATTCTACTTTTCCCTCAACCAATTGAAGCAGAATTGCTGCTAACATTCGGCGTTAGGCATCGGATTCACTTCGAATTAGGGAAGAGATGGATGAAGTGGTTAGGGAGGATAAAGTGGGTACTGCTTATTTTTGCTTGTAAAATACTGAACTCTCTCGGACACTGTTTGAACTAGTTCCTGGCTGTTACAACGTGTCTCTGTGTAATGTGCTGTTCGTGGAAGACTGGAAATTAAAAGGAATTAAGTGTTTTGACGTCTTCAGATGTAAGGTAAGTATATGTTTATACATTATATTCTCAGATTATTTAATTTTTGTTGCAGATGTTGCACGTATTGCGTAGTATGTTTACTAAGCTGTGATTGTTTACACAAACATCTATACTTGGAGTATGAAAATGGCTCCTGTAGACATTCATTCGTTACAGCACGAAAACGGGTAGAGTATCCTCTTTCGCCGCCAGAGGTGGCTACTTTACCTGCACTCCTTTTCCTCTCTTCGACAATACGGTTCTGAAACTACAGGGACATCATTTTATTTTTACTTCAATTCTTATTGTACCTGAGTTTTTGTATGTACTTCACTCCCACCCCTTCTACTAATGAAGTTCAACCGTCCTCCACACAGAACCAAGGCCGCATATACAGTCATAGTAGCCTTACGGTCATAGTAAACAGTACGTTCCAAAAATATGTTCGCGTTTTCCAGTGACGAAAGAGCTTTCAATATTGCATCATTTTCCATTTGCCTACGTCGCATCCCAGTTTACCCCACCTGCTTCTATTCGCCTTTCTGTAAATGCTAGTGGCTGGGCTGTCTTACCTCTTTTCTGGGAACATTAATTTGTTAGGAATTGGACGTCTACGTAATATTATACCCATACAATTGTTTAAAATAACTTAAATAAAAGGGCCTCGTTAAGTAATTAACTGTCAAGTGATTTCCTCCCTTTCTACGACGCTGCGACGTAACCACTTGGACGGACAGTAGATAGCATGTCTGAGTAATTTTATCTTTTCGGATCGGGCAGAAGTGAAGATTGAATTTACAGTACGTAAGGTCTCTTTTATAGAGTAGGTACAGAATTATTTCAACATGAGTTACTGATACGAAGTACGAACCTGGTGTCGACCTGGTTGGCAAGTTGGTATAGCGCTGACCTTCTATGCCCAAGGTTGCGGGTTCGATCCCGGGCCAGGTCGATGGCGTTTAAGTGTGCTTAAATGGGACAGGCTCATGTCAGTAGATTTACTGGCATGTAAAAGAACTCCTGCGGGACAAAATTCCGGCACATCTGGCGACGCTGATATAACCTCTGCAGTTGCGAGCGTCGTTAAATAAAACATAACATTTTTTAACACGAACCTGCTAATTGGAATTACGTAGTCTATAATAGTCTATAGTGCGATAATATGTACATTAGAACTGAAGCCTGTATCGAAATGAACGGCCACCATTTTCAAAAATGTGTTTAAATATCTATAAGATATTAGGATTATTTTTCAATTTAACTTCATTCTCTATAGTGTACGCTAATGTGCTGTAGACAGTATAATATACACTGCATAATGAATACGTCCGCATGGACAGCTCAGTTCGTGAGTAAAAACACTTATTATTAATACTGTACTGTATTTTGATGAAACAAAAACCTAATGAAAATTATCAAACTCAAAATCGCGATATTTCCTAGTTTACGTAAATGGATGAACTACTTTTCTTCCCTCCTATACCTAGTAAAGTGATTTGTTTGTATATACGCCAGTATCACCGAACTCCAGTCATGGAAGGGGGTTGGAAACGTGTTTCCGGTTCTTAATCGTTGATCCAAAGGTATAGCCAGGTTAATATTAGAAATGTTAGTAAAAATAAAATGATGTCCCTGTAGGCTATAACAGTCTATTAAAATATTACACATTTCTAGCTTTGTTAATAGTCATTGCAGGTTAACTTACATCGAATTATTGCAGTGAAAAATACAATAGGACTTCAGCATTTCAGTCTTTATGTAATGTTGGTAGTGTATTTTAAAATCTTAAATAATGGTTATAATATATTTTCTCCTTTTTCCAAATAAACCCAATTTGACATTTTATTTGAAGTCAAATTATTTCACTGCAGAAAATCTTGCCGTCAAAATATAAAAAAGAAGTCAAATCAGCAGAGTTGGCATGCTGAGGATGTGATGAAAGCCATAGACAACTGGTAGTGCGAAATGGGGATATGAAATTTCAACAACTTTTTGTCAGAAAACACTAAAGTAAAACCATTCAATATAGGCCCTAATTTTTAATATGTCTATTATTTTTGTATTAGGCCCTACATAGGACTCAAACGAATATTCATCGTTCAAAAAAAAAAAAATACTTTTGTGCGAGATCGTGCGTATTTGCTTGCTTTCCGCACAAAACCAATCCGCGGAAAGTCTAAAATTCCACATTCAGTATTCCCAACCTAACACACATAACAATTTCCCTCTTCTTACCGCTTAAGTCACATTTTGATTTTACTGCTTTAGGCTTTTAACATATTATTTTTAGAGACGTTCAATATAGTAATAATTATAAATTGGAAACTTACCACTGCAATTTCACCTAAATTGCACTGTTAATTATTGTTTTTAAAAATTTGCAAAAATTAAGTAAACTCTACAACTCCACTAAAGTTACTGCATTCGTGATGCAAGTAACATTAAGGAAGCCGTGAAAAAATCAAGATTCCATAGACTGGGGAAAAAAAAGACAAACGTATATCACGGCCTGCTGGAGTATAGTAAACACAGAAAACATTTTAAAGCAACAATGTTGAAGATAGATATTTTTGTTTTGCAAATTTGCCGTCGTTGAACAGAAACCAAGATGGAGATTTCATTGCAACTAATTAGAAATTCCTCTTTCAGGTATGTAATAAACGATCTTCGCACAAAATAATGTACGATACACGAGCGGTATGTTTTCTTTCAATTCTCGGAAATTAAAAAAGCTCAACTACGTTTCGCTTTTTCAAACTTTTCCTCGAACATGAAAACTTCAACATACCGCTCTTGTAACGCATATTACTATTGTTCCTGTATGAAAATGAACACAAATCAGAAATGTTATTAGATACGCATATTTCAACATAGCCTAATTGAAGAATGTGATCCCAAAATTCGCTAAGTCCATTTGATCATTTTTATAATTTATACATTGTAGACCCTACTGTAGGGGCCTATATGCTTTTTTTTAGATCTCTGTCATTAGGCTATACCTATTTTAAGCTTGTTTTCTTCCAAAACAACGCCAATCGTTGTCTAAAAGTTTGTGTTATTGTGCATATCACTTGAAAACTCGCTCAGTCCGTAGAACGATACATAAAAAACTAGCCCAGTTCTTGCATAAAAATGGACTTAACTCGTTTTGGGATCACACCCTTCAGTTGCATCATTAAGACTACCATTTAGGTAGCTATTATGTAGCCTATTAACATGTCCTCAAAATTTCATAACCTTAATTGAAGTAGTTGTTTCTAGGGGAAGGGTGGAAATTAAAAAGTAATTTCTAGCTTACAATGTAGTACGTTAGATAATAACTAGACTTCGTTGAATTGCCACACGCAGCATGCAATCATGTTGCCGATGTACGGTAGTATAGAAGAGGTGAGCGACCTCCCGGTCTCGTAATATAAGCAGTTCATGTTAATAGTTGTGACCGGTCCAAATAGATAGAGCAGCTAAAGCTAATGTATACCTATGTAAGCACCTGTTTTTGCATTACTGTGGTTGGAATAGTCAAAGCTTAACATTTGTTCAGTGCAGACAAGAATTCAATCAAACATACCACAATGAGAGTGTTGCTGTTCCAAACAATTGTCCCTGAAATACCCTTACCCCCGCAGCCAGTCTTGACCCGTTGGAAAACGTGGTTGGATGCTGTTAATTATTATGCAATATATTACGGAGAAATAATGGAGGTAATTGTTGCATTGGACAGCGCAGACAGTTCCGCTGTTGCAGCTGTAAAATCATTGCCTTCTGAACAGCTATTGGAAGATATTCTGTTCATTGATTCTAATTTTAAAATCGTGTCCAAAAGCATCATCCTATTAGAATCGTCTAAACTACAACTCTCAGAAGCCCTTAACATAGTGTTCAAAGTATCACAAACCGTTATCCAAAATAACAATTCACTAATTTCAGAAAAAGTGAAATGTAAGTTGAGAAATATTATTGCTAAAAGTTCTGCTTATTTACAACTTCGTGTTATAAATGATGTACCATCAGGTCACGACAAGACGTCTGAAATTGGTGTACTAAAAAGTAGTGACTTTCCGTTCTTAAAATATGCACCTATTACATCGTGTGATGTTGAATGTACATTTTCCCAATATAAAAACTGTTTAAGTGACCATCGGAGGAGGTTCACTTTGCAATCGCTCAAAATGTACGTAACTCTTCACTGCAATGCACATATTCAAGGATGATGTGAGTATATTACATTAAATTTTAAGAATTAATATATCTCACTACAAAATAATTGTGTATTTACATGTTTAGACATTTCCCACTTCAATGATCATTCATTATATTTCTTGAATGCAGGATACAGGTTTTATTGTAACCGCAGTATACTGCTCAGTGTTCACATCAGAGGCATACTCCATCCGTTGCACGTCCCCTTCTCATACAGTCTATACCGCGTGCGTAGTAAACCTTACGATTCTCGTGGCAATTCCACGAAGTCTAATAATAACCATTCTAGATTCATTCAATAGCCAAAAGTTTCTTTATTAGAAAAAAATTCAAATAGCTGCTTTAATTTGGACAGGATGTAACAAGGGAAATTAAATGCAAACGATTTTCCAGCCTTACAATTTATTTTATTTAGCACTGGTTATCTGTTACCACAGTAGCAGATCTCTTCTTCATAGATTACATAATCGGCTGTTGGTTCGTATGAACTCACTGTCGTCCAGACCAATATTTCTGAGGCTGGTTCTTAGTAAATCTTCCATTTCATTAGTCATATCTCTCTTATTAGCCAGAACCCTAATGAAAGCTGGAACGTGAAGAAGAATATGAAAGAAATATGCACTTTATGTAGGTTTATTCAATGAAGGAAGGATGTTATTTTCTTCGGATTGAATTAGGTTTGTTTTCAATTGTAAAAGAAATACTTAGACTTACAGGCCTACACAGTAGGCCTATTAATCATCCGGTTGTAGTTTACAATATTTTAACTTTGTGTAAGAAAACTAAATAGGTATTAGCCTACTACGGCCTAGATACATTTACCACTTAGGTGCTTTATTGCGACGCATAGTGTGCTAAAACGCAAATCTGGCTGGGCAAAATTAATATCTTCTGTGGATTCCAAGGGAATGTTATGAAACTTTGTACAGACTTTATAGGCAGCACATAATTTTTCTGTAGGCCTACAAGCTCTGATTGAGTTTGTGTAAGAGGAACTGCCCCTTTATAGGGGATGATTTCAGACAAAATTAATAACTTCTGTGCATTCTAACGGATTGTTATGAAACTTTGTACAGACTTTATAGGTAGCACATAATTTTTGTGTACAAGCTCTGATTGAGTTTGTGTAAGAGGAACTACCTCTTTATAGGGCATGATTTCAGACAAAATTAATAACTTCTGTGCATTCTAACGGATTGTTATGAAATTTGTACAGACCTTGTAGGTAGCACATAATTTTTGTGTACAAGCTCTGATTAAGTTTGTATAACAGAAACTACCCCTTTATAGGGGATGATTTCAGACAAAATTAATAACTTCTGTGCATTCTAACGGATTGTTATGAAACTTTGTACAGACCTTGTAGGTAGCACATAATTTTTGTGTGCAAGCTCTGCTTGAGTTTGTATAACAGAAACTACCCCTTTATAGGGGATGATTTCAGACAAAATTAATAACTTCTGTGCATTCTAACGGATTGTTATGAAACTTTGTACAGACCTTGTAGGTAGCACATAATTTTTGTGTACAAGCTCTGATTGAGTTTGTATAAGAGAAACTACCCCTTTATAGGGGATGATTTCAGAAAAAAATTAATAACTTCTGTGCATTCTAACGGATTGTTATGAAACTTTGTACAGACTTTATAGGTAGCACATAATTTTTGTGTACAAGCTCTGATTGAGTTTGTGTAGGAGGAACTACCCCTTTATAAGTGTGATTTTAGACAAAATGAATAACTTCTCTCCATTCTAACGGATTTTCATGAAACTACTGTATGTTATAAGATTTACAGCTAGTATATGATTTTTAAGTGCAGATTCTAATTACGTTTGTTAAGAGGAACTATCACTTTATAGAGGTTAATTTAAATAAAATTAATAACTTGTCTCCCATCTACCGGTAGCTAACAGATTTTTATGAAACACTGTATGGAAGTTACAGGTAGCATATATTTTTTGTGTACATAGGCTACACTATTTAAGGTTCCATGAGAGGAATTACTCCTTTATCTGTTAGATAGGAGAGAAGTTATTAATTCTGCCTAACTGCATTCGCTATAAAGGGGTAGTTTTTCTTGTGCAAACGTAATCAGAGCACACTTCATGCCGATAATCGTTTTCTGAAATTAACAACGAAAATGAATTAGACTGAAACAGAAAGTAGTGCAGTGGCGTACTGTCTCATTATCTGTCTGAAAATTTACACCTTCTGTGAAAGATAAATTTTGAAAACACGGTTGATTATTTCTTAACAGTTTGGTTTCATCCAATCCCTAATAAGGTCCGAATTCATTCAATACCATTCCATTCACCTAAGCTTACTTCATTTTAATACTGAATTATGAGTATGAATTACAGTATATAAACAACTTTAACAATTAGCCTACTAACTCAGATATTTTCGTCGGAGACCCTGGGTTCCCTATCTCAAATTGTTGTCTACAACCTCTCAATAACCAGATAAATTTCTTCGGATGAATTCTGAAACACTCTGTACTATGCTATTTAAATGTTCTAAGATATGTCCATTAAAATTTTTGCTAACTTAGACCAATTCCTAATAGCCTAACTGAAACAATATCTTTTTTCTGAAAGTTGATTTAGGTCCTATAGGCTGTAAATATTTGAATCATGTTTCTTTACTCACGTTTTTCAAAGTTATCAAGGCAAGCACCGATTACTGCATAGGTGGCATAATCCGCTGCCAGAACTGTGTAGTTGCTACTGAAAACGTTAAGGTCAACTGAAACGAGTAAATAATGCAAATTATTGTTCGTTTTAATGGATGTAGTTCATCTGCAAGTATTAACCTATTTACTTTTAAAGTCTACTACTATTCTATAGATAAGAATGACTTCAAATAATGTCTTAAATAAATTTGGTGGCTCAGTCGGCTATGGCGCTTGTCTGCCGATTTGAAGTTGCGCTTGGTCGTGGGTTCGATTCCTGCTTGGGTTGATTATCTGATTGGGTTTTCCGAGGTTTTCCTCAGCCGTAAGGCGAATATCGGGTAATCTATGGCGAATCCTCGGCCTCATTTCGCCAATACCATCTCACTATCACCAATCCTATCGACACTAAGTAGAGTGCGAATTAACGAGAGGAATGGGGGGATTCTCCCCCTGTTGGAAAGTTATAGGCCTACTCTCTCATAAATTCATATTAACGTCCCTGCCAGGGATAACTTCTATCCCCCTCCTCTTTTAATATGAGTAGGCTATACTTTATAAAGTATAAAGTAAGCAAATAAAATAATATTGATGTATTATCATCACCGGCAAGCTGACAGCAATCAATAACTTAGGAATTACACATCTTATCTTAAGCTGCTCATGGATATAATAATTATTATGATCAAGATGCAAGACAAGCAACTCAGTGCGACCAAGCGTTGAGCCGTATCGAATGAGGGTAATGATCATTTTATGTACGGTATTCTCTATCTAGGATTCTATCCCACCCTCATCAGAAATCTTAATTCGCACCCTGACACTATGAAAGTACTTAAGTAGTCCTACGTAGTAGGCCTAGTTGACACAACGTTGTTAAATAACCAAATAAAAAATTTAAAAAGTAAATAATTTTCACTAATTTAGTTATTTTTTTGAATATAAGTTAGTACCTACTCACATTTAATCCAATTTAATTTAATACAAGAAAGAGCACTGATTCAATATGAAAAACTTATTAGATTACCAGGTAACAATTGGCATCCATACAGTCCTCTTTGTAGATTGAAAACTCAAAAAAAGTTTCATATCCATTGTTCAAGAATTAAAACAGAAAATCAATATCACGAATTTAAAAGAAAACTTACAAATTAAACCAAACCCTTTAACTCTATTAAATATAGAATATAATCTAAATTTAACAGAAGAAATACTGAAATCAGAAGTAAACACTGAAATGCTGAAACAATTGTCTTCAGAGACAATTAATATTAGGTACTCTCCACAAAACTGGCTTCATTTATACACCGACGGATCTTTGATCTCCAGAGAACAAGGTGCTGGTGCAGGTGTTACGTGCTGTCTCTTCTCACTTTATAGATCTCTTGGATATGGAACAACAAGTTTTGATGGTGAAATCATTGCAATAAATGAATGTCTCAGGAATCTTCTATGCCACATCAATAATTTTAGGAATGCAGTTATATTGTCAGACTCCAAAGCAGCTATTCTATCAATTGTCTCTAAACACACACATTCATCTCAAACAGCAGAAATAACTAAAATGCTCTCTCAATTAATATCACTCAATAAAAGAATTGTATTCCAATGGATACCATCCCATTGTGGAATCCTGGGAAACGAGAATGCGGATGCTTTAGCAAAGAAGGGCAGCACTGCTACTTACAGACCTTTTACTAAATCTACGTATTACTCTGTGAAGAGATTTATTAAATCTACATACTTATACTTCAACAAACAAAATTTGATAACCCAATCCCAAGGGAAAAAATGGAACTCTCTGCATCAAAATCCACAGTTAATTCCCGATTTACCACGAAAATCGTCTGTAGCTGCATTTAGATTGACAACAGGCCATGATTGTTTGGCCAAACACCTGCATAGAATTGGAATATATCAGTCCCCTAACTGCCCATTGTGCAACTCAAACCAAGAAATGGATTCGGAACACCTCAAAATCTGTGCTTCGGTGGCTAGTCATGATAATATGTTTGAAAAATATTGGAGTGCAAGAGGTCAAATGACTTTATTGTCAAACTCCTGGCATTAAAAAACAACAACAACAACAACAACAACAACATTTACTCCAAACATGTGGCCTAAATTTATAAGTTACGAGTATAACTAAATTTATAGCCGTACTCTACATTGAACTTTGCGCGATTTGTAAATGTTGGAAGAATCAAATCCATTCCTACTTTAATCCAGCTAAACCAACATCACAAACAAACAATGTCATGCATTTCAAAGGAGTTTATTTTAACTATTTTCTAAGGTATTTGCTAGGCTGTGCCTAGAATATTAGTAAATAGGTTGTGCATTAAATTAGACTAAGGTCCCTGAGCCAAATAACGCCATGTATACCTTTAACGCCACCCTATTAAAATTTGTTAACGACACAAGTGTTCGGTAGTGCACTACTGCAGCCTGCATTCGCTTGCAATCTAGTGATGAAATGAGTTACTAGCTGTCCGCTGACATTTACGAGTGATATCACAGTCTACTATATACAGTCGCGAAGCTTGAGGTGATTTTTTGCAAATCTCGTGATAAAGCGCTTCAAGCGGTTAGCAACTAGAAACAATAGACTGTCCACGGTCGACTTTGGACTGTGTCACATTTCCATCGAGTGATAGTTCGTTGCGTATTTCACATTGATGCTTGTGAAATGTTCGTTATTGGTTGTAATGAAAATGTTAATGGCTAAAATACAATAATTGGAATAAAAATATTTTACTAGAGACGTAGAAAAATTAAGTTTGTTTTAATGAAATTTATTGATCACGTTTTATATTCAATTCTGGTGGGATTATTATTGTTTAGGCCTACTTTTTTTTTATCAAAGGATATGTTTTTAATTATAGCTGTTAATTTTGTTGTTATTTTTATTTGTTACTTTACTAGAGACGTAGAAAAAGTCTGTTACAATAAAATTTATTGATCACGTTTTATTTCCAATTGTGGTGTGATTATTATTGCTTAACCTCAACCCACTTTGTTAACTACGTAAGCCTACACTACAAGTACCGGTACACGTAAGTTACTCCATTAATTCATATTTCCATTATTATTGTTGTAAAGGGGAATGAAAATTAATATTTATTGGTTTCATAGTTAATTATCGCTATAATCTTGAATGAGTGAAGCGATTACAGTAAATTTCATTTCGTTTTGCACAAACAAAAATAATATTAACCTATTTCTTGCAGGTATCTTCGAGTTTATGGTGGAATTTAATATACTTCATTAAAATAATAAATTAACTTTATGCATTTAATATTTCAATAATGGAAGAAGGTGTTAATTTTTCCAAAAGAACACAACGAAAGTGTAACATATTTTGTCGTCTACTAGGAGAGAGATCTGCGATGATAAGGCGATAGTAGCGATCCTAGTGGTGAGCAACTACCCATGTTTGCATTTTTACTACATATTGAGCTTCGCGACTGTATATAGTAGACTGTGGTGATATTATATTCCATCATTTTCCTGTTGTGTGTTGATAGTGAATGGCTGTTCTTATATCAAGGTAAGAGGCAATATTTTATTTTGTGTGTTGAGAAAATAATAACTATATTAAACTATATATTTTCGTGATCCTTAAACATTCTTCTATGTATAGAAAGTATTTACTATCTATAAAATTTGAAAATGTTAGAGAAACAGGCATGTCATGTTATCAAGTACTCAGTAGCGCTTTAACGCCATGTGGAGTTAAAGGTCTACAGAAAAAATTTTAGGTTATGTTAGTACTAAGGCTAACAGTACAGCATCAGTGTGAAAACATCAGGAAAATCACTAAGCTTTCAACTTACAAATGTTCAGAATGTGCAGTGATGATATTGGTTCAATTGCTTATCGAACTCTTAATTTTTTTTTATTTTACATAACTTAATATTTTTGTTTTATTTATTGGAAAACATTCATATTAAACTAAGGTAAATGCTTTTGTGTTTAATAACTTTCTACTGTGTCACATTGTCTCTTTTTTTAAAGTAAGGAGTCACTGGAAAACATATTTTCCTAATCCATCTGGTGTTTCAGTTTCAGATCAAGAATCTTTCATTAGTATTGAGTGATTTTGTATCTTTTATTAACAGAAACTCAAATTTAGTCGCTTAATTCAATTTTTGTTGCTTAGGAAAATAATTCATTAACAATTATAAGTGTATAGGTTACTAGAAAATAGGTGGCGTTAATTGGACAATCTGTTCCTAATAACGCCAGTTTACAAAGTTTGCCTATTTGAGTTCTAATTCTTGTTCGGTATATAATATATCCATTTTCATTGTGCTATTTTGTAAAGATAAGATTACAGTTTCTCTTTCATAATTTTCGTGTTTGTACATAACTTATTTCCAGAGCAAAAGTGACTGAAGTGTTAAGGTGGCGATATTTGGTACGTGTACCTTATATTGTTTCTAATAGTTTCTATAATTTCATTTCATATAACTTACGTTTTACTTATGTAGGCGTATGTTCCTTATTGGTGTTAGCCTAGCTAAGCAGTCAGAAGAACTAATTTTTGTTCCTAACCTATTGTCTCAATGAATAATGGTTTCTCGTCTTCATTAAACTTTATTTTATTTCTTTCCTACTTTGCTACATGTTACTCAGAACAAAATACTCTCTAAGTTGAATTAATATGATCTCAGTAGGCCTAGACTACTTACCTTCTTGGTAAATCATGGTCAGTATATTATTTTCGTATTTTCTTTCTACAAACTTCGCCCTTTTTCTCAGTACATATTTGTTCCCAGTAGGGCGGTACCTAAACAAATATAAGAACATAAATTATAAACTTACAATTATGTAGGTATATTTAGACCTATTTATAATAAAAAATTGTGATCATACAAAGTCAAAATTGACTCCAAGTTGTTTCCTCCACCACTGAGAACTTCGATTAATATATTAGGTCCATTAATCTATCAATCACTCCAATTAATCAATCGAATAAACCAATCAACTAATCCAATAAATAAATCAATCCAAACAAACAATAAATCAACCCATTAATTCAATAAATCCATCAATCACTCCAATAAATAAACCAATTAATTGAATAAATCAATAAATCAATCCAAACTATCTATAAATCTATCTACTAATCCAATAAATGAATCTATCAATCAATAAATCAATATATCAATCAATCCAGTCAGTCAGTTAATAAATAAATCGAATCAGTCAACTAATCAATAATAAATCAATCAATTCAACGAAAGAATAAATCAGTCAATCACTCCGATCAATAATACAATCAATCGAATAAATCAATCAACTAATCCATTAATTCAATCCAATCAATCCATACTATTCATAAATCAATCTACTAATCCAATATATGAATCTATCAATCCAGTCAATCAATATATCAATCAATCCAATCACTCAGTCAGTTAACAAATAAATCGAAACAGTCAACTAATCAATAATAAATCAAACAATTCAATGAATAAATCAGTCAATCGAAACAGTCAAGAAGTCAACAAACAAATGATATAAATCAATCAATTCAACGAATAAATCAATCAATCGAAGCAATCAATAAATCAAAAAACTACCGCAATAAATCAATAAATCAATCAACTAATTCAATAAGTCAATAAACCAATCAAATCAATAAATAAATCAATCAACTGATTCAATAAATCAATCAACTAATTCAATAAATAAATCAGTCAATTCACTCACTCAGTAAATCAGACAATTCAATCATTCAGTAAATCAACCAATCGAAACAATCAATAAGTCAATAAACTGATCCAATAAATAAATAAATGCAAACAATAAAATTCAATCACTCAGTCAATGAATCAATAAATCAAATCAATAAACTAATAAAATAAATCAATCAATCAATTTAATGAATAAATCAATCAATCCATTCAATTAATCCAGTTAACCAATTGATTCAATCAATTCAAATAATCCATTCAATCTTTCATTCTGATGAACTAATCAATTGGCAAAGGAAGAGGCAGAGTAAGGTAAAAGGTACACGAGTTAGGCCCGATTGTATAAACCATTTAATCTTAGATCAGAGGTTAAATTGATCCTTGTTTCAGCTGAGCTTGGAATTTTGTGTTGTATAAAGTCTAAGCTGAGATTAATTTGTCTCAAACTAAAGTCAACTTTGACTGAAGAAATTTCTCCCATTAAGTTAGATGATCCAAGTTCAGTTATTTCTTTTCTGCTTAAAATATACGAGTGACAGATTGTGCGAATAAAATATTATTATTATTAAAATTAATAGATATGATAGGTACATTTATATATATTTCTTGAAATTTCTTGCCTTGATACACAAACAATCTTATATTTTATAAGGCTCTATCGTGTTCAACAGTATCAAATAACATAACCTATAACTATATTATGTTTATAACAACCATTAATTATTAATGGATGTGATAGGTACATTCATAAATTTTCAATTTGTCGTTTTATAAAGCTTTATTATGTTTAGCAGTATCAAACACCGTAACATGTTAACAATTTGGAGAACAGTCAACCTTCTTCTTATTGTCCGCCATTATTTACAATGCACAAATAAACCAGTGTCTCCAACAGTGTGTAATACGGAAAGTCGCGAAAAAGTAGTTGTAAAGTCGCTAGATTTCTCATTAATCAACAAAGAAAGATTAAATTTTGTCACTATGGGGTGCTAAAAAGGTCACTAAATCCCTATTTAAGCAATATAAAAGTTAAAAGAAATTGTTGTTGAAAAAGAGTTAAAGTCGCTAGATTGGCAACACTGAACAAACCTGTATAACATGGTCCGCGCATCACGTATTTCACCTGTTTATGCGATGTTGCCAAATCCTTTTCACGTGAACTTAGATTGCATTTGAACTAAGGCAATTTGACCGCAGAAAAGTTTTATATAGGTTAGAGTCGGGTAGTATCGGACATCGGGTAATATCGGACAGTGAGTTTCTTTCATCTACCACACGATGATAGTACCTGATTGACATGGTTACGTTTCCGTGATGTCGCATAGAGAAACGTAACCATGTCATTCAGGTACTACCATATGATGGTAGATGAGAGAAGCGCACTGTCCGATACTACCCGACTCTCCCCTAATAGAAGAAGTTTCTGAACTCGGTTCACTTTTCGATCTTCGATCAAAGTTAATCTTTAGTCAGGGAGTTTTATACAATTGGGCCGTCCTTGCAAGAGCTCTTGGGAATGATCTTAACATTTATTTGACCTCCTAGCCTGAAGGTTACTTGTCTCACTTCGTTCATACAGGGTCCTACGTAATCGACTAGAGTAAATTTTCCACCGAAGAGTCCGAAAAGTAGAAATAACGCTAAATGTCTGGACACTGCAAATGGGTATATACCCGGTGACAGTGGTAACTAATTACATTCAATAGTGACAATTAATAATAAACACAACAAATAAACACATTAATAATTAATAATAATAACAGTAATACTAATAATAATAATAATAATAATAATAATAATAATAATAATAATAATAATAATGACAAGGAGCATCCTAAATTAAATGAAGCACGATCACTTAAAATAGCATTTAAAATAAATCTAATTTGTATCTTAACCCTAAGTTCGAACTAAGACCCACGAGTGTGATAGGTTCATACCTGCACAATACACTTATTTCGCTGTCAACTCACTCACTGCACTGATTCTATCCTGATTTCACTAACACTTCAAAACCATTTCACTGTTCAAATACTCTGCACAGCCACTATGAACTACAGTAGAACCCCGTCTATCCGCCACCCTATCAACCGATTGGCGGATTATCCGATTATCTTTCTCTCGCTCGTTTTTTTTTTTTTCGCTACAGAAACGTATGAAGTTGATACTGTTGTACGCTATAGTAGTATACGTATTTTTTTCTAGAGTGTTATTACAAACATTTACACTTAGGCCTGCACAGTTTTGGTCTACTGTTCGAGTTGCTGTACTCTATTACTTCTATATAAAATGTTTTCCATGAGTTTAAAAAAAACGTGTTGTGCTAAGTGTCGAATAAAATCCAAGTAATTAAGTGGTTGGGGAAAGAGAAATTGTGAGTCATCTCGCATCACGATACGAGACTGATGTTACAGCTATGAGCGATTTAATAAAAATCAAGGATAAAAGGTATACTGTATGTAAATCTACAACATGAGACCTTTAGGCCCGATTGTATAAACCATTTAATCTTAGATCAGAGGTTAAATTGATCCTTGTTTTAGCTGAACTTGGAATTTTGTGTTGTATAAAGTCTAATCTGAGATTAATTTGTCTCAAACTAAAGTCAACTTTGACTGAAGAAATTTCTTCGATTAAGTTACATGATCCAAGTTCAGTTATTTCTTTTCTGTTTGAAATATACGAGTGACAGATTGTGCAAATAAAATATCCATTATTATTAATATTAATAGATATGGTAGGTACATTTACATATATTTCTTTCAATTTCTTGCCTTAATACACAAACAATCTTATATTTTATAAGACTCTATCGTGTTCAGCAGTATCAAATAACATAACCTATAATTATATTATGTTTATAACAACCATTAATTATTAATAGATATGATAGGTACATTCATAAATTTTCAATTAACTGTATTAGTAAACGAAAATTGTCGTTTTATAAAGCTTAATTATGTTTAGCAGTATCAAACACCATAACATGATAACAACTTGGAGAACAGTCAACCTTCTTCTTATTGTCCGCCATTATTTACATTGCAAAAAAAAACCAGTGTCTCCAACACAGTGTACGGAAAGTCGCCAAAAAGTAGTTGTAAAGTCGCTAGATTTCTCATTATCAACAAAGAAAGATTAAATTTTGTCACTATTGGGGTGCTAAAAAGGTCACTAAATCCCTATTTAAGCAATATAAAAGTTAAAAGAAATTGTTGTTGAAAAAGATTAAAGTCGCTAGATTGGCAACACTGAACAAACCTGTATAACATTGTCCGCGCATCACGTATTTCACCTGTTTATGCGATGTTGCCAAATCCTTTTCACGTGAACTTAGATTGCATTTGAACCAAGGTAATTTGATCGCAGAAAAGTTTTATACAATAGAAGAAGTGTCTGAACTCGGTTCACTTTTCTATCTTCGATCAAAGTTGATCTTTAGTCAGGGAGTTTTATACAATTGGGCCTTAGTATTTCTATCTTTCCACTGACAGCCATTAAAAGGAGTTTCTTTTACCTCTTAAAAACACGTCTTTGACAACCGAACTTAAATTAATGAACTTCTGATTCACTACCTAGCGTATTAAACACAACACCACGGAGAAAATAACCAGTGTTATTCACTTAATTTACGAAAATATTTTATGGTACGGATTATCCGATTTTTCGATTAACCGTTCAGTCAAACCCCTTCATTACCGCGGATAATAGGGGTTCTACTGTATACAACTTCACTGACACAACACCTATAGTATACTGTATAGGTCAATTGATGAATTGTTTAAGATTATAAATTGAATTAATCTACTTCATATGCATTGTACAATTTTGTATAGCTTAACGAAAATAAGTTTGTAAATTGAACTAATTTGATTGTATATGTTTGTATAGTTTGGCTGGTGAAGTGTATATGCTTTTTAAAATGATTACTAGTCTGTGTAGCTCTACTGATGAATTGTATATAGGCCTACTGTAAATTGAATGGTAGTCTGTATAGCTCAATTGATGAATTGTATATGCTGTAAATTGTATAGTAGTCTGTATAGCTCAACTGATGAATTGTCTATGATTATAAATTGAATTAATCTACTTGGTATTAATTGCACAAATTTGTATAGCTTAATGAAAGTAAGCTACTTTGTATTGTATATATTTGTATAGTTTTGGCCGGTGAATTGTATATGCTTTAAATTGAATAGTAATCTGTATAGCTCTATTGATAAATTGTTTGTGTTTGTAATTTGAAGTAGTTTGCATGATATGTATTATCAGTTTCTGTATATCACAACTGGTTGAACTGTTTATGCCTTAAATTTAATTAACTTACTTGTTTTGTATTATACATATAGCTCAACTGATGAATGATCATTTGCGTTTGTAAATTTCATAATCTGATTGGCTATGTATTGTATACTTTTAGTAGAGCCATCGATGTAGCTCAGTCGGCAGACTCGCTGGGCTGCTGATCCAGAGCTGCGTTCGGGCTTGGGTTGGATCCCCCTTTGGTCTTTGGTTTCTTCCGAGGTTTTCCACAGCCGTGGGACTGAAGCCGGATGGTCTATGGCGAGTCCTCGGCATCAACCCCTTTGATTTGATTTCACCCCTTTGATTTCATTACCTGGTTGGGTTTTTCCGAAGTTTCCCCCAACCAAAAGGCAAATGCCGGGTAATATTTTGGCGAATCCTCGGACCTCACCTCATCTCACTACATCTCGCCAAAATATTATAAAAAATTGCACATAATTGTAAAAATTGTAGAAAATTACTAAATTGTAAAACTATAAAAATTAGTAAAAATTGTAATTGTAATATTGTAAAATTTTGACTTGTTCCACATCTTAAAGCTTCATTGCTCATGTAAGATCTATGGAATAAATGAATGAATGAATGAATGAATGAATGGATGAATGAATGAATGAATGAATGAATGAATGAATGAACACACTTCACTGACACTACACACTTCACACTTCATTGACACAACACACTTCCTCACTGATACAACACTTCAAATAACAAAATATCAATTACACCCTTTAAATAGTGTATATAAATACTACCGTCTGTTAGTAAAGTCCTTAAGCCTATTTTTAAATACTTTTTGGTTATTAGTAAACCATTTAGTAAGTCTGCAGGTAAAGCATTCCAGTCCCTGATAGTCCAATTGAGAAAAGAAAACTTTCCAGTGTCCGTCCTCTGTCTTCTTTCCCTCAATTTATGTGAGTGGTCGTTCCTTGAAGAGTAATTTGGCGGCTGCACCGCCAATGCCTAGGTTCCATTGCCAACCGAAGATAAGCTTACATAAACTTTAGGAAATGTAAATGCGAAATGTATACAAATTTAGCGAAATGTAGGCCTAGATTTCGTGACCCATTTCTATCAGGGCTCGTCCCGTTATTTGTCTTAGGCCCAATTGTATAAAACTCCCTGACTAAAGATCAACTTTGATCGAAGATCGAAAAGTAAACCGAGTTCAGACACTTCTTCTATTGTATAAAACTTTTCTGCGATCAAATTACCTTGGTTCAAATGCAATCTAAGTTCACGTGAAAAGGATTTGGCAACATCGCAAAAACAGGTGAAATACGTGATGCGCGGACCATGTTATACAGGTTTGTTCAGTGTTGCCAATCTAGCGATTTTAACTCTTTTTCAACAACAATTTCTTTTAACTTTTATATTGCTTAAATAGGGATTTAGTGACCTTTTTAGCACCCCATAGTGACAAAATTTAATCTTTCTTTGTTGATAATGAGAAATCTAGCGACTTTACAACTACTTTTGGCGACTTTCCGTATTACACTCTGTTGGAGACACTGTTTTTTTGCAATGTAAATAATGGCGGACAATAAGAAGAAGGTTGACTGTTCTCCAAGTTGTTATCATGTTATGGTGTTTGATACTGCTAAACATAATAAAGCTTTATAAAACGACAATTTTCGTTTAGTAATACAGTTAATTGAACATTTATGAATGTACCTATCACATCCATTAATAATTAATGGTTGTTATAAACGTAATATAATTATAGGTTATGTTATTTGATACTGCTGAACACGATAGAGCCTTATAAAATATAAGAATGTTTGTGTATTAAGGCAAGAAATTGAAAAAAATATATATATATATATATATATATATATATATATACATATATATAAATGTACCTAACATATCTATTAATATTAATAATAATGGATATTTTATTTGCACAATCTGTCACTCGTATATTTCAAACAGAAAAGAAATAACTGAACTTGGATCATCTAACTTAATCGGAGAAATTTCTTCAGTCAAAGTTGACTTTAGTTTGAGACAACTTAATCTCAGATTAGACTTTATACAACACAAAATTCCAAGTTCAGCTGAAACAAGGATCAATTTAACCTCTGATCTAAGATTAAATGGTTTATACAATCGGGCCTTAACGCCTTAGGGAAATCACAGGCAGGATGAGTAGTCTCAATTTTGGAGATCGAGCCAGTTTGCTTATTAATAGCTACTCTAATTAAAAAAAAAACTAGCAATTTGCTTAAAAATCTGTAACCCTAGTGCCCCTTGTAATGGATGAACCAACCAATTAGGCGAATTTAAACTTCTTATTTTTCGGCTAAGGTCGGTTGGGTTAGGTTGTAAACATTCTTGTTGTATTTAGAAGTATAGAATCTATGCTATTTAGTCAGGATGGAGAATTGGAGTGGTGCACAGCGTGCGTTTGCCATCAAGGCTTAAGTTATAGATTCCTGATTGCACAGCTCTTGTTTCGGCAGCATTACAATGTAAGTTATACAGGGACATCATTTTATTTTTACTAACATTTTTAATATTAACCTGGCTATATCTTTGGATTAAAGGTCTAGAAGCGGAAACACCGCTTGCTCCCCCTTCCAAGACTGGAGTTCGATGACACTGGCGTAAAATACAAATCACGTTACTAGGTATAGGAGGGCAGAAAAGTAGTTCATCTATTTATGTAAACTAGGAAATATCGCGATTTTGAGTTTGATAATTTTCATTAGGTTTTTGTTTAATCAGAATACAGAACTGTAATAACACTTAGTGTTTTTACTCACGAATTGAACTATCCATTCGGACGTATTAATTATGCAGTGTATATTGTACTGTTACAGCACATTTTTTAAAATGGTGGCCGTTCATTTTGATATAGGCTTCAGTTCTTTTGTGCATATTATCGCACTAACTTATAGACTATTTCATCTAATTCCAATTACCAGTTTCGTCCTTCGTACGAATAACTCATGTTGAAATAATTCTATACCTACTCTATAAAAGAGTACCTTACGTACTGTAAATTCAATCTTCACTTCTGCCCGATCCGAAAAGATAAAATTACTCAGAAATGCTATCTACTGTCCGTTCAAGTGGTTTTGTCGCAGGGTCGTAGAAAGAGGGGGGGAATCACGTGACAGTTAATTACTTAACGAGGCCCTTTTAGTTAAGTTATTTTAAACAGTTGTATAATATTACTAGACGTCCAATTCCTAAAAGAAATTAATGTTTTCAGAAAAGAGCTAAGACTTCCCAGCTACTAGACTTTACAGAGGGGCGAACAGAAGCAGGTGGTGGAAACCGGGATGCGACGTAGGCAAACGGACGACAGTACCTGTGCGAAAATATGATTCAATATTGAAAGCTCTTTCGTCACTGGAAAACGCGAACATATTTCTGGAACGTACTATACTCACTAACTCAGTACTGCATACGCGGCTTCAGTTCTGTGTGTAGAACGGTTGGATGTTTACTAGTAGAGGGGGTGGGAGTGAAGTACATTCAAAAACTCAGGTACAATAAAAATTGAAGTAAAAATAAAATGATGTCCCTGTACATGCAGAAGGGCATGGTGATCACACACACAACATGGCCCTTTAGATATGAATAAGATTTATTTCTTCTACTCATGTCTATAATAAAGAACTCACGCTATGAATCCTGCAGTCGCATAATTAAGTCGAAAAGAATCGATGAGAAAGCAAAATCGATCAGAAAATGTTTTTGAATTTGTCAAAACCGTGTAGTACTGAAGATTATTCGACATCTGAAACAAAAGAAATACAGTAGCCATAATTCTTTACAAATCAATGTATCTGAGTATCCTGAAAAACTCGAACCAGTTTGAAAATTTCTCATAGGTTAGGCCTATTGCATAAATGTTACCACTGGTTTAAGTGTGCTGTATTTCTTTCCATAATTGAATTGGTCATTGCTTAAAGGTCCTTTCTCCGTATTTTTGCAAAAATGAGTTAACTACAGATTCAACATCCTTACGCATAAATACACAATCTGTGCTGAAAGGACTTTCTTCAATCCTTCATACACACGCACAATTGAGCGTTTCATTTTTCGTGTCATGCTAAAATGCCCTTACTCCAGGATAGAGGGCCTTCTAGCTGTGAACTTGTCATTTAGCGGTGTTTCCATCTGATGACAAACCTTTATACTTACTATACTATCAGCTATCTTCATTGTTTGAAGCGGTTTGTTTATTCTGCTCTGATCTTTATTTGTGTTTTAATACAAGTTATCATATTATACGCAATTTCGGCTAATTGAAATGGAAACTGAGAGTTTGAAAAGCAAAAAAGACGTAGTGACCCTGGCAGTTGGAAACGAAATATATTAAAGAAAGTCAAAGTTATAGGACGCTTTGGCAAAATTGTGCACAGATTTCCTGTTCGAGGACATTCATATCTGCCCTGTGATAGGAATTTATTTTGGTGTGATAAAAAGGGCAACTGCTCAGAGACACAGAATCTATACACCTACAGAATAGAATATCAAGAAAATTCTATGCTACATTGCCCGTGGACAGTTACATTATTATGAGAAAATTGTAAATTCTCCACTAGCAGAACATAGAATACAGAATGAAATGGTCAAGTTAGATTAAAAAAAAGGGCCTAAAACTTTGTAATAAGTAATTAGAGTATGTTTAAGATGAGAAATATATTTTTGTCCCGCGCCGTGGCGTCGCGGTCTAAGGCATCCTGCCTAGGACTCGCGTTACGGAATGCGCGCTGGTTCGAATCCTCATGGCAGAAGAAATTTTCTCATGAAATTTCGGTCAGTGTATGGGGCCGGTGTATGGGGAGCTACGATAGGTAGCGAAATCCGGTTGCGAATACCAGCTATAACGGCTGGGGGGATCATCGTGCTAACCACACGATACCTCCATTCTGGTTGGATGATCGTCCACCTCTGCTTCGGCATGTGGGCGTGAGGCCAGCAGCCGGCTGGTCGGTCTAGGCCCTTCACGGGCTGTAGCGCCACGGATTATTATTATTAATATATTTTTAATTTGAAATAATGTTAGTTTATTTAATTAAAAATCCTGCATTTTATTACAGTATTCCATTTTAAACCAAATGTGAAATTATTTTAAGTTCACTGCTAAAAGGCCCTTAAATTTTAATTTTTAATTAATAATATTATACAAACTACACGTGACAACAAAATAAAAATTGTGATTCCAGAAAGCACAAATGTACCTTTATAATGGACAATTACCACATTGCTCTATGAAGATTAGTATTTCTTAAAAACAGTTTTTTTCGATTTATTCAGAACCAACATTTTTGGACAAAGGACCTTTTAGCAATGACCAATTCAATTTCATTCTTGGTTTTCACAACAATCACAGCTGTTTTCTTACAAGGGCTCAACCATTTACACAATGTTTATCTTCGAAAACGGGAAACATTTATGTTTTAAAACCAGAGAGTGATAAGGGAAATAAGTTATTTTCCAAGGAACAAGCTGTAAAAATTATATAGACTAGATAGGCGTATTAAACATAATAGAAACTAACATTATTCTTAGTAAACATCACTTTGTTTAAGTTATGTCTGAAGATTTACGGCAACTTTCTTCAACGTCTGTTAAATAAATTGCTTTCTAATGTTAAATAACAGGCTATTAGGCCCATTAAAATAACTTAGACCTACTGTACGTAATTTACGAACACAAAGTCAAGCTATAAATACAATGATTTACCATACTCTAGATGGCCTTGACAATAGACTACTATTGCTTTCTGAACGCTGCTCATGTCTCGGTTTGCGTTACTTTTTGTTAATTTGCTATTCGCCAATAAGTTATCTCAGAAATCCATTCAATTTAAAAATTCCATTCTATTGCAAGTATTGTTGGGAAAACGTTCCGTCCTTAGAAAAGGTAGATTCTTATGTTTTGAGCAATTGATGCATTGGAAAGGGGTCAATGAACTCG
Source organism: Periplaneta americana (assembly GCA_025594305.2). Taxonomy (NCBI): domain Eukaryota; kingdom Metazoa; phylum Arthropoda; class Insecta; order Blattodea; family Blattidae; genus Periplaneta; species Periplaneta americana. The sequence continues at coordinate 12,491,301 of JAJSOF020000003.1, read as the reverse complement.
ATCCCAGAGTTCCAACATAGACCTTCGTTATATCAGACCTATTTGTAGTATGTAGGCTAATATTTACATTTTTATTTACGATTCACTGTCCAGTGAATGGGAGTATGGCAAGATCAAATAGGCCTAATATTTGTACAGCGATCCCAACAACACGTTTCAATTTAATAAGCTATCTTACCAGTTTATATATATATATATATATATATATATATGTATACATATATTATTTATTTATCTATTTATTCATTTATTTCTAGTTATTTATTTATTTCGTATTTATTTATTTCTTTATTTATTTACTTATTATTTATTTATTCATTCTTTTATTTGTTTATTTATATATTTGTTTATTTATGTATTTATTTATTTATTTTGCATTCGTTTGTTTATTTTCTTATTTATGTACTGTTTTTTTATTCATTTATTTATTTACTTATATACTCTTAATTTGTTTATTTATTTACTTATTTACTTAGTCTATTTCTTTATTTTGTTTATTTATTTACTTATTTAATTGTTTATTTACTTGCTTATTGATTTACTTATTTATTTATTTATTTATTTATTTATTTATTTATTTATTTATTTATTTGTATAAACCTACTTATTTTTATTTCGTTAGGCCTACTTAGGCAAGTTTAACTACTTTATATTAACTTAATATTCAGGAGTGTAACAGTTTCCAGCAATTCTTCACCATTACTTCGACCACTTACAGCGCTATTTAAAATCATCGTGCAAATTGCTGGCTTCACCTTTAAGCATTTTTCTGTCTTCCTTTTTTTTATCTAAATTTAGGCCCAATAGTCTCGCATCTTACACTATTTTTGTTAGCTACACTTTGAAACGCATTGCCCAGACACTATGACACAAAGATGTGGAATTAGACTCTTGTGATATAACTGCTAAGATATTGTCAGAGGATTTCCCTGATAATGAGACTCATATTTCCCTTCAGTGTCTCCATGGGGGCTATATCACTCTAAGTCGTAGGGTATAAAACTTGTCTTAAAAAACGAGGATTAATTTTTCTAGAGATGATGGAGTAAAGAGTAGTAGGCCTAGTAGTAGTAGTAGTAGTAGTAGTAGTAGTACTAGTAGTAGTAGTAGCAGTAGTAGTAGTAGTAGGTAGCAGTAGTAGTAGTACTAGTAGTAGTAGTAGCAGTAGTAGTAGTAGTAGTAGGTAGCAGTAGTAGTAGCAGTAATAGTAGTAGTACTAGTAGTAGTAGCAGTAGTAGTAGTAGCAGTAGTAGTAGTACTGGTAGTAGTACTAGTAATAGTAGCAGTAGTAGCACCAGCAGCAGTACCAGCAGCAGCAGCAGCAGCAGCAGCAGCAGCAGCAGCAGCAGCAGGCAGCAGCAGCAGCAGCAGCAGTAGCAGTGGCAGTGGCAGTAGTGGCAGTAGCAGTAGCAGTAAGCAGTAGTACTGGTAGTAGCACAGTAACTAGTAAGTAGCAGCAGCAGCAGCAGTACAGTACCAGCAGCAGTAGTAGTAGTAGTAGCAGCAGCAGCAGGCAGCAGCAGCAGGCAGCAGCAGTAGCAGCAGCAGCAGCAGCAGCAGCAGCAGGTGGCAGTGGTAGCACCAGCAGCAGGTGGCAGCAGCAGCACCAGTAGCAGTAGCAGCAGCAGCAGCAGCAGCAGTAGCAGTAGTAGTAGCACCAGTGGCAGGCAGCAGTGCAGCAGCACCTAGCAGTATTAGTAACAGTGGCAGCAGTACTAGTGGCAGCAGGCAGCAGCAGTAGCAGCACCAGTAGCAGCAGTAGCAGTAGCAGTGGTAGCAGTGCTAGTAGTAGTAGCAGCAGTGGTAGTAGTAGCAGGTAGTAGTAGCAGTAGCAGTGGCAGCAGCAGCAGTAGTGGCAGTAGTAGCAGCAGTAGTAGTAGCAGCAGGTAGCAGCAGCAGTAGTAGCTAGCAGGTACTAGTAGCACCAGCAGCACCAGTAGCAGCAGCAGCAGTAGCAGTGGCAGTAGTAGTAGTAGCAGTGGTAGTAGTAGTAGCAGCAGTGTAGTAGTGGCAGCAGCAGCAGCAGCAGCAGCAGCAGCAGCAGCAGCAGCAGTAGCAGCAGTGGGTGGCAGGCAGCAGCAGTACTAGTAGTAGCAGTAGCAGCAGCAGTAGTAGTACTAGCAGCAGTGGCACCAGTAGCAGCAGTAGTATTAGCAGCAGTAGTAGTACCAGTAGCAGCAGTACCAGTAGCAGCAGTAGTAGCAGTAGTAGCAGCAGCAGTAGCAGCAGCAGCAGCAGCAGCAGCAGGCCCAGTAGTAGTAGTAGCAGCAGTAGTAGTAGTAGTACTAGTAGTAGTAGTAGTAGCAGTAGTAGTAGTAGTAGTAGTAGTAGTAGTAGGCCTAGTAGTAGTAGGCCTAATACTTTTAACGGCGCTTTTATCTTCGGATGTCATTCAAGTCAAAATTCAGCGTGGTGAGAAATGACCGATACATTTTGTCTGGAGTCCTCTACTTGGAACAGCATCAGACTCTATTTACGCGCCTCCCGATTCATTTACCTGTCATCATATCATAATCTCTTCACACGCACGCAAAATAGCCGCATACTAGCCATACCAACACATAAGACATCATCGTATTCATCATCATACAGAATCTCGCTCTCGCGCTTGTGGAATACCCTACCCAGTGACATCAGAGACTGTCGAAATTTAGTAGCGTTCAAAAGCAAGCTTATTAAGCATTTTCTTACTGCGTAGAGTAGGTTTAATTTTTACTTAATTAATAAAAAAATGTTTCTCTCTTCTTAACTTTTACAATAAATTGTCTAGCTATTATTAATCAGTTAGGCCCAGTTTCACCAAGCTTCGTTAAAATAACGCTAACAGCATGTTAACTAACTTGTTGTTAAAAATTAAACAACCTGTTAGTGTAATAGTGTTTCACCAACCATTTTAAGTACTTTGGTTAGGTAACATGATGTTAAGAGTAATGTAACAGGAATCAAAGAAGCAGTGATTGTAGGAACGTTTACTGAATGTTCCTTTAATTGGTGTAGTCATTTGTTTTAGCGAAAATTGTATTTTTTACATTGTGGAAGTACTGGAGCCTAACATAATTACAATGGAAATCGAGAAAAAGAAACGTACGAGTATATGAGAAATGTAATTATTTTAGTAGATCTAGCAATTGAAATCAAACGTAGTGATAGAACTTCCATTAGGAAAAAGGAACAAGCATGGGTCTCTTTAACCCAAGATTTTCAATCGCCATTTGGATGTGAAAACGCGAACTATGAAACAAATCATTGTTTTGAAAATATTAAAAGAAATGCTAAGATGAGTCATGCACAAGATACATAGAACATTTTAAAACTGATGGTGGTACTTTCACTCTCAAAATTGATATTTGTGCGAAGATTCTTTTAATTATTCAGGATCAAATAAAACCAATAGAAAATGAAGATAATTGTGATGCTGAATATTACAATGGTTAGCGTTAACATTATTTTCTTATCTTATATACCTGTCTTCATACGTCAATAGCCATAATTACATGTGAACTATTAAATCAGTGAAGTAAAGAAATATCGTTTTGAAAATCTGCAATTATACTTGTGTATTAATACGGAATAATAATCACAGATATGCTCACGTTAATAAGCACACATCTTCTCTTGATTGTGGATGCAGTATTAATATTAAATGCTGAAGCAGTGATTGCAGCTAATTGTTTTCACTGCAAATATATCTCGATATAATAATGTGGCGTGTAACATATGTTCCCTGGCAGCCATGATTCACGCTGTAACAGGACGTTAAGGATTTAACTGCGGGAGTATGCTATGTTAATTTAACAGAGGATTTAACGTGGCGTTAGTAGTAACAACAGTTGATGAAACATCTCTTCCGTTAAGTTTACTGTTAAACTGCCTTAACGACATGTTAAATATTTAACAAAGGTTGGTGAAACTGGGCTTCAATCTTTTAGTACTTTGATTTTTATTGTATTTGTAAATTTAATATTAATTGTAATTATAATTGTAATTGTATTCTTAATATTGTAGTTGTAACCCCTGGTAGAGGGGAAGAGAAGGTCTGATGGCCTTGTCTCTAGCAGGTTAAATAAATAAATAAATAAATAAACAAATAAATAAATAAATGTACGACACGGTACCCATAGTTCTATTTCGCCCCCACTAAGAAAGACTACTCGGAACTAATAGTCCTCCAAAATGCAACGCCGGCAGCCGGGTTTTAAAATGACTACTTCCGATCCAAAAGCTAGCATGGAACACTCAGAACGACATGAAGTTGTGGTACGGCGGTAACGGGACAATGAGGAAGAAGAATGCGAGAACAAGCAATGCCTGAGCTAACGTTGGTTCTAGAAGTCTTCCCTCAGGTCTAGTAACATCATAGGCTTTGTACCAGGGTTTAAGGCACAGTCGCATTTGTCTCATTTTCCAATTCGACTTCTAAAAATGCAACAAACTTCAATGTAAATGTGCAAAAATGCGACAACCACATTGGACTTCAGAAACTAAGATGGTAGTGGAGAAAATGAAATCAGAGATGTGTTTGAACTAATCTGAATTTAAATGAAATGCTAATGGCATGGGCAATGTTCAAGAAGGTATTGAGCAATAGATGTTCAGGAATGGATTTCAAAGAGTTGGTGCAATTCATGTAAGTTAAATGAACAATTTCTTCTAATTGTTTTACATAATTCCATCGCATACTGTAAATTGTGAGCGAGGATTTAGTTGCATGTATCTTGTAAAAACTGGAATTAGAAACGCCTTTCGGTAAAAAGAGTTAGCACTGTGCTAACAATAAATCTTGAAGGGCCTACTACTGGGTGTTCATTTCAAAGTGTGTCATGACGTCACTGTTGTTGGGTCACCGATTTGAAGCGAGTTTCAGCTTATATGTTAGAGAAGTTGTCTATTATTTAAGGCGTTCTTCAATCTGAACTTGAGAACGTGTACGGTATAACTTGAACGTCGTAGCAACAGATGGCGGTCTGTACGGTCTGTGTGCTACCATAACCTCTTTCGAACTGTGTTTTGCGCCGGCAAGTCGTACGCAAGGTATTTGTTATCATCGGTTGCGTACGGTAACATTCCACAACACAAATCAAATGCTCCGTGTCCATGTTGACCGTCGAAGTTAATGTCAACAAATACGTCAGTAATCGTCTTAACCCTCTCCCCATATCTCGACAGTACGTATTTCCAAACAGTTCACATTCCTGCCACTACCGGCGTTACCGTACGTATCGGTACGTACTCTTCAGAATGAACGCCGTACTTGCTAGGCAACTTCTCTGCCTCATAGGTTATACACCTCTGCGGAAGTGTAGTGAGATTGAATTCTCTAGGCTCATCGGCTAGCCACATGACGGCATACAGCGAGCCATGACACACTTTGAACTGAACACCCAGTAGTAAAAAATTTCTATGTTTAGAGTGCCCATAAAATAATGTATTTTAATGTGATGTAAATTCAGCAGTAATTGATTCTAAACATACCTACTGCTAAGAGCTGACGGGAAGGAGAGCGGAAGGAATGCGTGACGTAATACTAGAGTCATAACATTTCTATCGCATGCATCGTAGTACTACGTGTCCTGAAAATATTAGTCGCGTTTCTAATTTAACATTTTAATACGAAAGATTTTTTTAACCGTAAACTGTTAACAATAAATTAAGTTGTAAGTTATTCTCAAAGCATTTAAGTACTTAAATTTAATTTTCTTCCGTTACTTTATTCAGGAATTCGACAATTTAAGAATAATTTAATCTGCAAAAAAACTGTGTACAATAATGTAGGCCTATTAATAGTATATAGTCAATAAGTATACAATGTTACACTTTATTGCATGAGTGACGAATATAATAAATGCATACTATTTTAAACAAGTTTACATTGTACGAGTTTCATACGCTATTTTTTTACAACAGAATTATAAAAGGATATTGATAAAATGAAATAAAATAAATATTAATGAATTAATGTCGATTTTATAATAGATAAATAAAATTTACTAATGGTATCTCAAATTACCCACTTATCAAAATCGTCCAAATGAACATTTCTTTCCTTTTGGCGATTTCTGAGTTTCCCTGGAGTAGAAAGAGAAGTCTCACCAGCATGAGCACCTTCTCTACGAATTCTTGTTACTGAACTGACTCAAATACCAGTACAATGAGATATTCGTAAATTTGCTTGTTTCACTTGTGGCCAAGTTTCCCTTGTGCTTCCTCATCACAACCAAGTATAACCCTTCAAATAACATCCCGGGGCTTACTGTGTATTGTGTTTCTTTTTTTTTTCTCTGTGGCTCCATTATAAAATACTGTACTGTATACCTATGCGAAATTAACTATACGACTACTAATATTTCCATTAACTTAGTTATTTTGACGTATAAAACACAATCTTTATAAACACTGTAATGAAAATGAAACAATTTCAGTAACCGCAACACATGGACGAATAAAACATGACGAATAAAACAATCTTTATCAACATTGTAATTAAAATGAAACAATATCACTAACCGCAACACATGGACGAATAAAACATGACGAATAAAACAATCTTTATCAACATTGTAATTAAAATGAAACAATATTAGTAACCGCAACACATGGACGAATAAAACATGACGAATAAAACAATCTTTATCAATATTGTAATTAAAATGAAACAATATTAGTAACCCAACACATGAACGAATAAAACATGACGAATAAAACAATCTTTATCAACATTGTAATTAAAATGAAGCAATATTAGAAACCGCAACACATGGATGAATAAAACATGACGAATAAAACAATCTTTATCAACATTGTAATTAAAATGAAGCAATATTAGAAACCGCAACACATGAACGAATAAAACATGACGAATAAAACAATCTTTATCAACATTGTAATTAAAATGAAACAATATCAGTAACCGCAACACATGGATGAATAAAACATGACGAATAAAACAATCTTTATCAACATTGTAATTAAAATGAAGCAATATTAGAAACCGCAACACATGAACGAATAAAACATGACGAATAAAACAATCTTTATCAAAATTGTAATTAAAATGAAACAATATTAGTAACCGCAACACATGAACGAATAAAACATGACGAATAAAACAATCTTTATCAACATTGTAATTAAAATGAAAGAATATTAGTTGCCGCAACACTTTGACGAATAAAAAATATTTATCAACATTGTAATTAAAATGAAACAATATCACTAACCGCAACACATGGACGAATAAAACATGACGAGTAAAACAATCTTTATTAACATTGTAATTAAAATGAAACAATATCACTAACCGCAACACATGGACGAATAAAACACGACGAATAAAACAATCTTTATCAACATTGTAATTAAAATGAAACAATATCACTAACCGCAACGCATGGACGAATAAAACATGACGAATAAAACAATCTTTATCAACATTGTAATTAAAATGAAACAATATTAGTAACCGCAACACATGGACGAATAAAACATGGCGAATAAAACAATCTTTATCAACATTGTATTGTTTATTTTTTTTATTTTATTGGGTTATTTTACGACGCTGTATCAACATCTAGGTTATTTAGCGTCTGAATGATATGAAGGTGATAATGCCGGTGAAATGAGTCCGGGGTCCAGCACCGAAAGTTACCCAGCATTTGCTCGTATTGGGTTGAGGGAAAACCCCGGAAAAAACCTCAACCAGGTAACTTACCCCGACCGGGATTCGAACCCGGGCCACCTGGTTTCACAGCCAGACGCGCTGACAGTTACTCCACAGGTGTGGACAACATTGTATTGTATTGTATTTATTAACATTCCATGGTATTCATACATGCTTACTGCTAGAATATGGAACAAGTCAAAAAACTTAATACTATTATAAAATCTTAATTTTTAGTCACAGTCTAGATGAAATATATATAGACGAGATTAAAATGAAACAATATTAGTATCCGCAACACATGGACGAATAAAACATGACGAATAAAACAATCTTTATCAATATTGTAATTAAAATGAAACAATATTAGTAACCCAACACATGAACGAATAAAACATGACGAATAAAACAATCTTTATCAACATTGTAATTAAAATGAAACAATATCAGTAACCGCAACACATGGATGAATAAAACATGACGAATAAAACAATCTTTATCAACATTGTAATTAAAATGAAGCAATATTAGAAACCGCAACACATGAACGAATAAAACATGACGAATAAAACAATCTTTATCAACATTGTAATTAAAATGAAACAATATCAGTAACCGCAACACATGGATGAATAAAACATGACGAATAAAACAATCTTTATCAACATTGTAATTAAAATGAAGCAATATTAGAAACCGCAACACATGAACGAATAAAACATGACGAATAAAACAATCTTTATCAACATTGTAATTAAAATGAAACAATATTAGTTGCCGCAACACTTTGACGAATAAGAAAATATTTATCAACATTGTAATTAAAATGAAACAATATTAGTAACCGCAACACATGGACGAATAAAACAATCTTTATGAACATTGTAATTAAAATGAAACAATATTAGTAACCGCAACACATGGACGAATAAAACAATCTTTATGAACATTGTAATTAAAATGAAACAATATTAGTAACCCAACACATGGACCAATAAAACAATCTTTATGAACATTGTAATTAAAATGAAACAATATTAGTAACCCAACACATGGACCAATAAAACAATCTTTATCAACATTGTAATTAAAATAAAATAATATTAGTAACCGCAACACATGGACCAATAAAACATTCTAATTAAAATGAACATTGTAATTAAAATGAAACAATATTAGTAACCGCAACACATGGACCAATAAAACAATCTTTATGAACCAACAATATTAGTAACCGCAACACATGGACCAATAAAACAATCTTTAAACATAATTAAAATAAAATATTAGTAACCGCAACACATGGACCAATAAAACAATCTTTATGAACATTGTAATTAAAATGAAACAATATTAGTAACCCAACACATGGACCAATAAAACAATCTTTATCAACATTGTAATTAAAATAAAATAATATTAGTAACCGCAACACATGGACCAATAAAACAATCTTTATGAACATTGTAATTAAAATGAAACAATATTAGTAACCCAACACATGGACCAATAAAACAATCTTTATCAACATTGTAATTAAAATAAAATAATATTAGTAACCGCAACACATAGACCAATAAAACAATCTTTATCAACATTGTAATTAAAATGGACCAATAAAACAATCTTTATGAACATTGTAATTAAAATGAAACAATATTAGTAACCCAACACATGGACCAATAAAACAATCTTTATCAACATTGTAATTAAAATAAAACAATATTAGTAACCGCAACCCAACACATGGACCAATAAAACAATCTTTATCAACATTGTAATTAAAATGAAAATAATATTAGTAACCGAATAAAACAACTTTATCAACATTGTAATTAAAATGAAATAATATTAGACCAATAAAACAATCTTTATCAACATTGTAATTAAAATGAAACAATATTAGTAACCGCAACACATGGACGAATAAAACAATCTTTATCAACATTGTAATAAAATAAAAAAATAGTAACCCAACAAACCAATAAAACAATCTTTATCAACATTGTAATTAAAATAAAACCCAACACATGGACCAATAAAACAATCTTTATCAACATTGTAATTAAAATAAAATAATATTAGTAACAACACATGGACCAATAAAACAATCTTTATCAACATTGTAATTAAAATAAAATAATATTAGTAACCGCAACACATGGACGAATAAAACAATCTTTATGAACATTGTAATTTAAATGAAACAATATTAGTAACCCAACACATGGACCAATAAAACAATCTTTATCAACATTGTAATTAAAATAAAATAATATTAGTAACCCAACACATGGACCAATAAAACAATCTTTATCAACATTGTAATTAAAATAAAACAATATTAGTAACCGCAACACATGGACGAATAAAACAATCTTTATGAACATTGTAATTAAAATGAAACAATATTAGTAACCCAACACATGGACCAATAAAACAATCTTTATCAACATTGTAATTAAAATAAAATAATATTAGTAACCCAACACATAGACCAATAAAACAATCTTTAGCAACATTGTAATTAAAATGAAACAATATTAGTAACCCAACATGGACGAATAAAACAATCTTTATGAACATTGAATAAAAAAACAATATTAGTAACCCAACACGAATAAAACAATCTTTATCAACATTGTAATTAAAATGAAATAATATTAGTAACCCAACACATAGACCAATAAAACAATCTTTAGCAACATTGTAATTAAAATGAAACAATATTAGTAACCCAACACATGAACGAATAAAACATGTCGAATAAAACAATCTTTATCAACATTGTAATTAAAATGAAATAATATTAGTAACCCAACACATGGAGCAATAAAACAATCTTTATCAACATTGTAATTAAAATAAAATAATATTAGTAACCGAGCAATAAAACAACACATGGACGAATAAAACAATCTTTATGAACATTGTAATTTAAATGAAACAATATTAGTAACCCAACACATGGACCAATAAAACAATCTTTATCAACATTGTAATTAAAATAAAATAATATTAGTAACCGCAACACATGGACCAATAAAACAATCTTTATCAACATTGTAATTAAAATGAAACAATATTAGTAACCGCAACACATGGACGAATAAAACAATCTTTATGAACATTGTAATTAAAATGAAACAATATTAGTAACCCAACACATGGACCAATAAAACAATCTTTATCAACATTGTAATTAAAATAAAATAATATTAGTAACCCAACACATAGACCAATAAAACAATCTTTAGCAACATTGTAATTAAAATGAAACAATATTAGTAACCCAACACATGAACGAATAAAACATGACGAATAAAACAATCTTTATCAACATTGTAATTAAAATGAAATAATATTAGTAACCCAACACATAGACCAATGAAACAATCTTTAGCAACATTGTAATTAAAATGAAACAATATTAGTAACCCAACACATGAACGAATAAAACATGACGAATAAAACAATCTTTATCAACATTGTAATTAAAATGAAATAATATTAGTAACCCAACACATGGACCAATAAAACAATCTTTATCAACATTGTAATTAAAATGAAACAATATTAGTAACCCAACACATGGACCAATAAAACAATCTTCATCAACATTGTAATTAAAATAAAATAATATTAGTAACCCAACACATAGACCAATAAAACAATCTTTATCAACATTGTAATTAAAATGAAATAATATTAGTAACCCAACACATGGACCAATAAAACAATCTTTATCAACATTGTAATTAAAATGAAACAATATTAGTAACCCAACACATGGACCAATAAAACAATCTTTATCAACATTGTAATTAAAATGAAATAATATTAGTAACTCAACACATAGACCAATAAAACAATCTTTATCAACATTGTAATTAAAATGAAATAATATTAGTAACCCAACACATGGACCAATAAAACAATCTTTATCAACATTGTAATTAAAATGAAACAATATTAGTAACCCAACACATGGACCAATAAAACAATCTTTATCAACATTGTAATTAAAATGAAACAATATTAGTAACCCAACACATGGACCAATAAAACAATCTTTATCAACATTGTAATTAAAATAAAATAATATTAGTAACCCAACACATAGACCAATAAAACAATCTTTAGCAACATTGTAATTAAAATGAAACAATATTAGTAACCCAACACATGAACGAATAAAACATGATGAATAAAACAATCTTTATCAACATTGTAATTAAAATGAAATAATATTAGTAACCCAACACATGGACCAATAAAACAATCTTTATCAACATTGTAATTAAAATGAAACAATATTAGTAACCCAACACATGGACCAATAAAACAATCTTTATCAATATTGTAATTAAAATGAAACAATATTAGTAACCCAACACATGGACGAATAAAACATGACGAATAAAACAATCTTTATCAATATTGTAATTAAAATGAAATAATATTAGTAACCCAACACATGGACCAATAAAACAATCTTTATCAATATTGTAATTAAAATGAAACAATATTAGTAACCCAACACATGAACGAATAAAACATGACGAATAAAACAATCTTTATCAACATTGTAATTAAAATGAAATAATATTAGTAACCCAACACATGGACCAATAAAACAATCTTTATCAACATTGTAATTAAAATGAAACAATATTAGTAACCCAACACATGGACCAATAAAACAATCTTTATCAACATTGTAATTAAAATGAAATAATATTAGTAGCCCAACACATAGACCAATAAAACAATCTTTAGCAACATTGTAATTAAAATGAAACAATATTAGTAACCCAACACATTGACCAATAAAACAATCTTTATGAACATTGTAATTAAAATGAAACAATATCAGTAACCCAATACATGGACCAATGAAACAATCTTTATCAACATTGTAATTAAAATGAAACAATATTAGTAACCCAGCACATAGACCAATAAAACAATCTTTAGCAACATTGTAATTAAAATGAAACAATATTAGTAACCCAACACATTGACCAATAAAACAATCTTTATGAACATTGTAATTAAAATGAAACAATATCAGTAACCCAATACATGGACCAATGAAACAATCTTTATCAACATTGTAATTAAAATGAAACAATATTAGTAACCCAACACATAGACCAATAAAACAATCTTTAGCAACATTGTAATTAAAATGAAACAATATTAGTAACCCAACACATTGACCAATAAAACAATCTTTATGAACATTGTAATTAAAATGAAACAATATCAGTAACCCAATACATGGACCAATGAAACAATCTTTATCAACATTGTAATTAAAATGAAACAATATTAGTAACCCAATACATGGACCAATAAAACAATCTTTATCAACATTGTAATTAAAATAAAATAATATTAGTAACCCAACACATGGACCAATGAAACAATCTTTATCAACATTGTAATTAAAATGAAACAATATTAGTAACCCAACACATGGACCAATAAAACAATCTTTATCAACATTGTAATTAAAATGAAACAATATTAGTAACCCAATACATGGACGAATAATACGACTGTGCAAGAGCAGAAATACAAGTTTTGTGAATGATTAATACAGTTCAATGCGTAGTAACACGTGCAGTGGGGATTCGCAACGATAACAGCGTCCCTCTCCTCATGCCCCGCTCTCCTCGTAAGCTCTTAGCAGTACGTCTAGTGATTTACTTACATAAGTAAGTTATATCTAGAGTGTGATGAGATGGTTTGAAAGTAATAAAACTCCAAGAAACAAATTATATAACTTTTTGTTTCTGCACACTTTATTAATCTTATCTTCCTGCACAATTATTTATAATATTGCACAGGCATTTCGCAATTTGCACAAATGTAAATTTTCATTTGTGCATTTTTGCGACAATTATTTTTTTCTCTAGCTTTGTACGTACTACAGAAAGACTGAAGTTTTCGATGGGTGGAGCTCCAATATAACATGATGTATCGTCTGCAGCTTCCAAATCTCCATGGAGACTCGCTAAGATCAACATCAAGAGTGACACTCTGGCACCTGTAAATAGATATTTTCATAATGGCTCAAAAGTAAATGCACAAGGTCAACATTTGAATTAGTACGCAGATGGGAGAAAGGGAGCGATCATGGGTAACTTATTGTTCGTAGGATATTAAGCTATGCAACTGGTCTTCGTCGTTCACATTCTTCGTTGAACCTTACTTCTTTGGGCATTGGCATTCGCCTTCGTATTTCTATCTTCAATCTTGATACAAGGGGCAATCAGTAAGTTTCCGGACTGCCCTGAATGTAGGCAACACACAGGACATAGGAAACGGAGAAGTTATCTGGAACCAGTGAAACGCCTGTAATCTGTAATAAATGCATCACTTGAAAGGCAGAGAAGAAGACTAGCCATAAGGCGCATACGGAGAGATTCCAGGAAAAATCGTACTAAGTCCTTGACATGTTTGCGCAAAATCACGTGTAGAAGCCCAATTCTTAAAGACAATCTGACGCTGTTTGGTAGACTGACTCAACAGGCATGGAAGCAATGATCTTCAGTGACACGTGCTTGTATGTTTAACAGTATACAATAAATACAAGTGCAGTTCGGAAATATATTGATTGCACCTTGTGTCTGCCGAGCGGCCAACCCTCTCCATGCTCTTGCAATTGCTCATAATATGAATGCAGTAAATTATATTCAAAATTATATACGAGTATATTACAGTAATTAGATCGTATAAGGGGAGGAGAAAGGAAAATTTGAAATGTTTTCTCTAATTTGATGCATAAGTTTCATTTTTTGTATTCTGAAATACCATTGTTCCAACAACGAGATAACTTTTTGAAAAAAAAATGAACCAAAATAAAAAAATACGATAATAGCTCGTACAGTAATTCACTAAAATTCATATATCTCAGCCATTTTCAAAGATAAATTCAAAATTTCTATGCCATTTTACTTCTAAAATTATTCCATTTAAAATATCCGGAGCACAATTTTGATATTGACTTTCAAAATTTTAAGATAAACAATTAAATTTTAAGAATTAAGTTTAGAGGCACTTTTGTAGAAATATGGGAGCATATTTCTTACACGCAAGAGAATAACAGATATAGGCCTATATTCCAAACAAAATTTTCCTAATAGCCTAACAAAATGTGTGAATATCACACACGTATTTATTACGAAGATATAATTTTTGTAAAAGAATAAAGCAAAAAAATGTTAAACTTACGGGAACTTGGGATCAAAATTTAGTGTCATAAAATTTCTGTGCAGCAGAGTTTTAAAAATGACTTCATATCAGGTGACAAGACCATAAATGTGCATTAAATTTTATGTAGCGCAATGTATTTTTCACATACTAAGGAGAGCTATTTTAAAGTAAAAAAGAAATAATAAAATAAAGCTACCGGAAATTACAATGTGATTTAAATGTCCTATGCAGCTTGCCTTTAAAAATGGTATCACAGCAGGTGAAAAAGCCGTGAATGAGTATTAAATTTTATAGAACTTAATATATTTGTAACATATCCAAGACTATTGAAAATTTAATGCTTATTCACCATATTTCTCTGTCTTCTCCCATTAACTAGAAAGTAGTATTACAGTAAACCAGATTAAAATAATTAACTCGAGATAAAGTAGCTTATGTCTTTCCCCTAACAGATAACTTATCAGATAAGTAAGAGTAAAAAAATAAGGACCCGGTAGGGCCTAATAACGTATAGGCTACCTCTTTCTAAGACCTATTGGCGAATCCTCGGACCTCACCTCATCTCACTACATTTCGCCAAAATATTGTAAAAAATTGCACAAAATTGTAAAAATTGTAGAAAATTACTAAATTGTAAAACTGTAAAAATTTGTAAAAATTGTAATTGTAATATTGTAAAATGTTTACTTGTTCCACATCTTAAAGCTTCATTGCTCATGTAAGATCTATGGAATAAAATAAATGAATGAAAATGAAAACATTAAATGAAAAAAAAAATAACAGTAGCGAAACGTTTCTCCAGAGTTAATTTCATTTAGGCCTAATTTCTGTTATTAAAAAAAGTTTGATGATCTAGACAATAAGTGGAAATGATTTCACAAGTTAATTTAATGTTTTCAGATTCGGAAATGAAATTTTCATACCAGACATGGTGTTGCTTACTCTTGTGCTGTAGATATTCAAGAGAACTTCTTGCCGACACGAACTGTACTGTAGTTTGTATTAATCTAAAATTATTTTGCGATGAGGTTACTGCGTTGTAGGCCAGACATTGTCGATAGGTTTTTATCTTCACACTAACATATTTCTTTACAAAATTATCATTACTATCACCTGTGGGAAAACACTCAAATAGTACGAGTATTTATTCAAACCCTGACATATTTAAGCTTTATCATTTTGGTGATATCTGGCTACTGTAGAAGTTTCTTTGTTGAAAACAGGTATTATGATGTGTTTCTTGACCTTATTAATTCGCTGCTTAATAGTCCAACTGAAGTGATAAAACGCACCCTGCACTTACAGGCTGGAAGGTGACTAAACAGGTTCTTCTGAGAGATTAGTCAAGACAATGGCTTAAACATAGAAGTCTAAAATCATTGTGGTCTTTTGTGAATGGGTTTGAGGAAAGTGACAATTTTACTTGAATTTTGTATGTATATTATCCCAGGAAAATGTGAGGCGTTGGAGAGGTTATGTTGGGAGATTTTTTAGAACAAATAGGCCTACCAATAAATTGTTCTTTATTGGTTTGTTGACGGTTTGGCCGTAATTTTAAGGGGGTCTGTACTTCCATATCTTACGACGTTAAATTCCTCAAATTTGGGTAGAATTTTCTCAGAAGTTATAAAAGATACAAAGTAGAAAAAATAGGGCATATGTAACGTATCTTTATGTATACAACCGGTTAAATAAATTTAAAATTCAACTGAGGGGTTGGCAAAATAATCATCGGTAACATTTTTTGCATTAAGAATGACTGAAAATTATTTTTTATTTTTACTGAAGACAGAAATAAACTTAATTTTTTAACCTCTGTGTCAAATGCCATTACATTGATATAGTATATTAACTTCAGCCTTCTAGGTACAATATTTTCTGAGAAAAGTGTACCAATGTCACAAAAAATAAAAATTCCAGAAAAATGGTGTCAAATGTTCCATATCTTGCAATTTAAATTCCTCAATTTTGGATACACTTTTCTCAGACGTTATAAAAGATACAATTGTAGAAAAAATAGGGCATATGTAACATATCTTTACGTATAAAACCGGTTAAATAAATTTAAAATTCAACTGAGGGGTTGGCAAAAAAATCATTGGTAACATTTTTTTGCACTAAGAATGACTGCAAATTATTTTTTATTTTTGCTGAAGATAGAAATAAACTTAATTTTTTTAACCTCTGTGTAAAATGCCATTACATTGATATAGTATATTAACTTCAGCCTTATTGGTACAATATTTTCTGAGACAAGTGTACCAATGTCACAAAAAACAAAAAGTCCAGAAAAATGGTGTCAAAGTTTCCATATCTTGCAATTTAAACTCCTCAATTTTGGGTGGACTTTTCTCAGAAATGACAAAAGATACAATTGTAGAAAAAATAGGGCATATGTCGGGGAGAGTCGGGTAGTATCGGACAGTGCGTTTCTTTCATCTACCATCATATGGTAGTACCTGAATGACATGGTTACGTTTCTCTATGCGACATCACAGAAACGTAACCATGTCAATCAGGTACTATCATCGTGTGGTAGATGAAAGAAACTCACTGTCCGATATTACCTGATGTCCGATACTACCTGACTCTCCCCTAACATACTTTTATGTCTACAAACTAGTAGTTTCCTGCTGATTCTGGGTTAGCCAATAATCATCTGACCAGAGCTGCAACAGACAAATATAAATGAAATAATGCCAAAAAGGTTCCAATTTAATTTAGAATACAAATACAAGCCTACCTTTTACATCCATCAAAAGACTAATTAAAAATAAATATGAAATCAAGCAAACACCAAGCACTATGTACAAAAGCCAAAGATAAAAAGTGGAGCATTTTAATAAAAAAAAACAGAAATTATTCCAGAAATCCCACGTAAATATGCAGTAGCAAAATTCAGACTGCTTACAGAACACGATTATTTGGCCAAACACTTGAATAAAATAGGAATTTACACAAATCCAAATTGCCCTCTATGCAACAAAGAAGAAATGACTGAAGATCATCTACAAACCTGTGAAGTTCTACCTGATGGATCTACTACAGAGAAATATTGGAGAGCAAGAACGATAATGGCTTCGTTGTCAAAGCCCAGAATTAGATAAGAACAACAACAAAATATAAATGATACTCTGGAGGAAATTAAACACAGAAAAATATGGGAAATGCCTGTTATTATTCGATTGAGAAGCTTTTATCATCCAGTCTGCTGTCGAAAAATCTGAAAGTTAGAATTTATAAAACAGTTATATTACCGGTTGTTCTGTATGGTTGTGAACTTGAACTCTCACTCTGAGAGAGGAACATAGGTTAGGGGTGTTTGAGAATAAGGTACTTAGGAAAATATTTGGGGCTAAGAGGGATGAAGTTACAGGAGAATGGAGAAAGTTACACAACACAGAACTGCACGCATTGTATTCTTCACCTGACATATTTAGGAACATTAAATCCAGACGTTTGAGATGGGCAGGGCACTTAGTACGTATGGGCGAATGCAGAAATGCATATAGAGTGTTAGTTGGGAGGCCGGAGGGAAAAAGGTCTTTAGGGAGGCCCAGACGTAGATGGGAAGATAATATTAAAATGGATTTGAGGGAGGTGGGATATGATGATAGAGAATGGATTAATCTTGCTCAGGAAGGGACCAATGGCGGGCTTATGTGAGGGCGGCAATGAACCTCCGGGTTCCTTAAAAGCCAGTAAGTAAGTAAGAGCTGCAACAGGGATTGTGCCGGCCAATAAGCTATCGCTTCCCACCGGGCAATATATGATTCTGCGGTTTTGGGATTACTTGTTACGCTAGAGTCACTATGTAATAAATTGAAATACACTTCAAAAGTTATGTATTCACTCATGTCACGCAAGGAAATGCTGGAACTGCCTGCCTCCATTTTCCACACATTTCTGGTATCTGCTTAGCAAATTACCCATCACCATGTTTGTTCTGAACACTGGCCATAAGTGCCTTACAGCCCATGTCCACAAATGAAATGTATATGATTCCAAACGATGTAGTGTTAGCAACGAAAAATACTCCATCATTAATGACACTTTATGGAATGTAAAGCCTGAGGGTCGTATTTATAGACATTCTTAGCGCTGGCATCCGGTGGATGATCAACGAACTAAAGTTTTTCGTATTCATAAACCAGTGTTGGCGATATGATATGATATGAATCCCGTACAAGTAACCAGTCGATAGCCGGGGCTAGTTTAGCATGCTCGTAGTGCGGGCTAGCGAATTGTCTATGAATAGCACCCCTAATTATCTGCAAGCACCAACTTTGGCCAAGTTAGCTGGTACTAGAAAGCCAGAAGTCTGATGGTTAAAATCCAAGCAGTCTGGCATTAGACAGCAACAAAAGAACTTAAAATATTGAGGATTACATTCTTGAAGCTGTAATGCATGACCTACTGTCTGCAGATTCCATATCTTGCTGCTGTATTACCAATTTTATAGAGAATAAATATGGGAAACGCCTGTTATTATTCGGTTGAGAATCTTTTGTCATCTAGTCTGCTGTCAAAAAATCTGAAAGCTAGAATTTATAAAACAGTTATATTACCGGTTGTTCTGTATGGTTGTCTGTTCTCACTTTGAGAGAGGAACAGAGATTAAGGGTGTTTGAGAATAAGGTTCTTAGGAAAATATTTGGGGCTAAGAGGGATGAAGTTACAGGAGAATGGAGAAAGTTACACAACGCAGAGCTGCCGCATTGTATTCTTCACCTGACATAATTAGGAACATTAAATCCAGACGTTTGAGATGGGCAGGGAATGTAGCACGTATGGGGTAATCCAGAAATGCATATAAAGTATTAGTTGGGAGCCGGGCAGGAAAAAGACCATTGGGGAGGCCGAGACGTAGATAGGAAGATAATATTAAAATGGATTTGAGGGAGGTGAGATATGATGGTAGAGACTGGATTAATCTTGCTCAGGATAGGGACCGATGGCAGGCTTATGTGAGGGCGGCAATGAACCTCCGGGTTCCTTAAAAGTCAGTAAGTATAGAGAAGCATATCATTGTCATCTTTCTTCAGGCATTCGGGAACAGTTTTGGAATGGATGATACATTTTCTTGGACGAGTCACCTAGAAGATAAGGCGATTCTTGATGTCCACAACAAACTGCATCACTGGATGGCAGTCGGAAAGGAAAGGTGAGACAACTCCAGACCAATCTTTGGCACCGAAGGTGCATAAACTGGTGAGTACAGTGACCAAGATGGCTGGGCCTTAATTTTATTCAAAACTTATAAAATGGAGTCCTTAGTACTTAGCATTTTAATGCATTTATTTGCAATTGAAGACTTTCCAGTAAGGAGGATGTAACATCAGATTCTTGAAACATGTGATGTAGCCTAAGTGAAAAAAGTAATTTTATGCTCGACCATGCCGAAATGTAGTAATTATACACCTGGTAGTAGCCCTTTAATGCACCTCATTAAAGTACAGCTATTCATTAAAGTTCAGGTGTTCAGCCATTGAGAAATCACCATTGTAGCATTATAACACTGCAAGTATCGATTATTCTCGAATAAGCAATCGAAAGACAACTAGCGAAATGTCACGGAGGCTGGAAATCCAATACTGCGCAGAAGGTTATGTTCTGTTACTATAATAATTAGCGTTAATTGTAAATAATATTCAAATAAATTCAATTTGTCATCTCGTTTTTCAATTCTAAATCAATTTCCAGGTTATATCAAGATTAATGTTAATGTTATTCTCTAGATTATATTAAGGTCAATGACATTCGTTCCTCGGAAAAAATCAATACTTTCGCGTCTGCGCACATGTCACAATTTAGAAGGTCAGTTCCGCTCCTCACTACTTATGAATTATTTCAAGTTAGAAATATGGTCGAGCATAAAAATTCGTATGAAACTTGCCTATAATGGTAATTAAGACGCTCGTATGAAAATTATGAAACTTGCTTGCGCTCGTTTCGTAAACAAACATACTCGCATCTTAATTACTACCATTACTGGTTGCATAATGTACTATTAAAGTATTTATTTATAACAATGAATGGTTGCATTCTATGGCTGAATAAACTTGTATCCTTGTTTAGTCTAATAGTGGTGATAATAAATACAGGCCTAATGAAATATTCCCCTGAAATTATTTTCCTTTCCTCCTAAAAATGAAATACAGTTTTGTTGATTACATCCCAATTGTGGGGAGGTCTTCAATTAATAGAGATATAATTTTGTGGTAAATATTTTACCTCAATTTTTTATGCTTATTTTGTCATAATTTCAATGAATATTTCTGGAAATATGAAGGTTTGAATTAATATTTCATGAAAATGTCAAGTTAGGATATGACATAGAAAATTAATATTACTGTATATTCTGTATAACGACATGTGGAAATCCAGTTACTAATAAAAGTTTAATTGTTACAAATTTTCTGATTATGAACATTAAATTACATAAATAAACATTTTTCTTGAAAAGTAGTCTTACTTGCAATCATTGCTTAATGTTAGTTTACACATATCAAGAAAATAATAGGTATTGAAAAAGTATCCTGACCAATCCACAAACCAGGGCAAGTTCAATTTCATCACAAGCAGAAAATCTTAACACTAATCCCCATTTCAGTTTGGTTGATAGGCCTTCCCCTCTACTCACACTCTTCACCATCCGTGGAGGGGAAGATGCTATTGTCCATCTCACTAATGTTCGACTAATTGATTTTGAACATAATGAAAATTCTTACTATTGAAAATGGTTATCGGTAATCTATATTTCGAGAGTCTATACTAAGCGTTTATATTTCATTTTATTGTTGTTTATATCAACTGGCACATTAAAAAGCTACTGACAGCAGAAGATAAGTGTTTTATCCACCGCTAGTTGCTACTCTAAGCAACTGGGACAATCTGCACTGTGTCGCTCCCCCCCG
Organism: Periplaneta americana; assembly: GCA_025594305.2. NCBI lineage: Eukaryota > Metazoa > Arthropoda > Insecta > Blattodea > Blattidae > Periplaneta > Periplaneta americana. Next base: position 12,469,503 of record JAJSOF020000003.1, on the reverse strand, counting down.
ACTTCATAATATAAACTAACATTCCTTTATTTAATTAATTATCAGTCGAAAATATTGTAAGAACGACACTAAAATATACTCTAACATGTAATTGTGAAACATCTGTGTCACTGTATTTTATATCCACTTATGTACTTTATTTAATATTTTATTTTCTTGTGTGTACAACTTGGGGGGGGGGGGGTGCAGGTATAAGAGGTAACAGCTACCGGTCTGTTCCTTACGGACTCAGGGCAAGTAGAAGGGGAAAGAAATGCCTTCGCATCCTCTCAACTTGAAGGCTATGAAATGTCGTTTAGTAAGTACTTTAAGCAGGCTACCTTCCATACAAAATGTTTATTTTGATGACACTTTATTATGATTGACATTATTAGGGCCTTAGATTATTATTATTATTATTATTATTGTTATTATTATTATTATTATTATTATTATTATTATTATTATTATTATTATTATTATTATTATTACTTACTTACTTACTTACAAATGGCTTTTAAAGAACCCGAAGGTTCATTGCCGCCCTCACATAAGCCCGCCATTGGTCCCTATCCTGTGCAAGATTAATCCAGTCTCTATCATCATATCCCACCTCCCTCAAATCCATTTTAATATTATCCTCCCATCTACGTCTCGGCCTCCCTAAAGATCTTTTTCCCTTCGGTCTCCCAATTAACACTCTATATGCATTTCTGGATTCGCCCATACGTGCTACATGCCCTGCCCATCTCAAACGTCTGGATTTAATGTTCCTAATTATGTGAGGTGAAGCATACAATGCGTGCAGTTCTGCGTTGTGTAACTTTCTCCATTCTCCTGTAACTTCATCCCGCTTAGCCCCAAATATTTTCCTAAGCACCTTATTCTCAAACATCCTTAACCTATGTTTCTCTCTCAGAGCGACAGTCCAAGTTTCACAACCATACAGAAGAACCGGTAATATAACTGTTTTATAAATTCTAACTTTCAGATTTTTGGACAGCAGATTGGATGATAAGAGCTTTCAACCGAATAATAACACGCATTTCCCATATTTATTCTGCGTTTAATTTCCTCCCGAGTGTCATTTATATTTGTTACTGTTGCTCCAAGATATTTGAATTTTTCCACCTCTTCGAAGGATAAATCTCCAATTTTTATATTTCCATTTCGTACAATATTCTGGTCAAGAGACATAATCATGTACTTTGTCTTTTCGGGATTTACTTCCAAACCTATCGCTTTACTTGCTTCAAGTAAAATTTCCGTGTTTTCCCTAATCGTTTGTGGATTTCCTCCTAACATATTCACGTCATCCGCATAGACAAGAAGCTGATGTAACCCGTTCAATTCCAAACCCTCTCTGTTATCCTGAACTTTCCTAATGGCATATTCTAAAGCGAAGTTAAAAAGTAAAGGTGATAGTGCATCTCCCTGCTTTAGCCCGCAGTGAATTGGAAAAGCATCAGATAGAAACTGGCCTATACGGACTCTGCTGTATGTTTCACTGAGACACATTTTAATTAATCGAACTAGTTTCTTGGGAATACCAAATTCAATAAGAATATCATAATACTTCCCTCTTAACCGAGTCATATGCCTATTATTATTGTTAATGAAAACTAATAATATGTCAATCTTCAAATAAGTTTCTATGCTGTGAGTTGATTTTAGTAGGCTTAACTATTTAATTTTTATAAAGCAACGAATATTGTGCTCAAGTGAAGAAGCATGTGTTGAAATTCCCCTGGAAATATTTTTCAGATCGCTGAAGTTTCAGTAGACACACCGTTCTCTCTCTTTTGTTTGTTTGTTTTTGTTTTGTTTTTTTTTTTTACAGCAACAAGCACGACCAACAGCAAAGTTTATTTCGCACCACATTATCAAAGACCCATTTATGTTACTTACACCAGGATGCATTGAAAGCTCGCGTTTTAAGATTATATTTCTGAAAAATTGTCAGTGATGGCGTAGGTCTGCCTAAATTTAAAACTTTCATTATTTCAATATTATTTCCTATCGATAACGATACTCTAACAATGAATTTATTACAATTATCATCATTATTTCTCGCATTTCTATTTTCCCGAAACACATAACCACAGTGGACCACACGACGATTCAGTGATACTTGAGACCGGTATTGACAAAAGACCGGGTTGTGAATGGGAGAAGTGGAGGCTGATGGGTGGGGGAATAGGCCTACCTGCTAGGCCACAAGGCCACAAGAAATGTGCCTCAGTTTCAGCTTTCCTAATGCAACCTTAAAACCCGTGGAAACATACGAAATGCAGAAGCCAGACCCGGCACAAGTGGTCCTGGCCTCAGGAACAAATTTTACTGCAAGAAAGGTCTATATACATCACAAAGTTTTCTACTTTTACAACTCTATACGCTTCATTGAAATAACTAATACAATAGCCTATGTTATATACGACTAAAAATACTAAAATTTTGAATTTAAGGAAGCAAAATGACTGAGGCCCGGCCTCACTTGCCTCAGCCAATCTGCCGCCACTGGATAAAACTGATTTTCATTTCTTTTATATTCTATATGTTTGTTTTCTTAATTAGATTTCATGTTATATTATATTAAAATATTATACGTAATAATTGTCAGTCACGTGAGCTAAGAATAACATTTTCAGTTTGAAACTAAAACTTGCCCGAGTAAAAGTCGGTACTCAGAAAGGTGCAAGCGTTACGGACTTTCAGCGTACTGTGGAATTACTTGAAAAATGTAACACGTTGTTGTCCCGATGGATAAGGTGCCAACCAGCTCGTAATGTGAAGATGAAATATGAGAAATCCAAAGAAATTAAATCATTAATTTAAAATAATCTATTTTTTTTTATTTCACTATTTTTAAGCCTATCAGTTTATTTATAAAGCAATTGAAGAAATTATTACAAAAACAACCATTGTCAAAATTGTTATTTTTCAGGAGAACAATAAAAATAAATAGGACAACACATGTCAGCTGTTTCGTACAACTGGTGTTTATCCTTGTGGTTGTTGCACCTGACATGAGTCATTTTTGCAGTCTATAAACATTTTGAAATAGTAGCAAATGTGTCCCTAACTCAATTTAATTAAAATGACTAGGGCTGTTTTTGTAATAATGTCTTCAATTTTAAGAATATATACCGTTGAAATGCGGTAAATATCTTATTTTAATAGCCTAATTTAACATCCTTGCACATTAGAAATTAAATAAACTACCAGGTATAAATATCAACTCTGTAACATAAGTCGATACAAAATATTAACTTACCTTTCAACAATGGATTTGACTCCCAGAGGTTTGAATATTTTTGAACATATCTTCCTTTTTTCCTTGAATGTCATATTTGAAAACAGTGTGCAATTAATACAAACCCGAACACTTAAAAAATCAAATTCTCAAGAAATCGTCTTCCCGTGCAAGGACATAGGGGATTCTACTGAGATTATTCTCTTCTATTGCAGGTCAACGTGCATGAATATGAAAATTTTTTCTGTTCAATTTTGTATAAATTATATGTAATCACATTTGCTACATTTTATGTTGCGTTTTTCCAAGTACAAATTAAAAAAAAAGGGTGTTTTTCTGAATTTTAGGGGGATTTTTAATATGATACAGGGGGATTTCTTGTTTGTGGTTGGCAACACTGGATATAGAGTAACTGTTAGCGTGTTTGACCGTGATCGAGCGGACTCCGGTTCAAATTCTACTTTTTCCCTCAACCAATTGAAGCAGAATTGCTGGTAACATTCGGCGTTAGGCATCGGATTCACTTCGAATTAGGGAAGAGATGGATGAAGTGGTTAGGGAGGATAAAGTGGGCACTGCTTATTTTTTGCTTGTAAAATACTGAACTCTCTCGGAAACTGTTTGAACTAGTTCCTGGCTGTTAGAACGTGTCTCTGTGCAATGTGCTGTTCGTGGAAGACTGGAAATTAAAAGGAATTAAGTGTTTTGACGTCTTCAGATGTAAGGTAAGTGTATTTTTATACATTATATTGTCGTGTTATTTAATTTTTGTTGCAGATGTTGTACGTATTGCGTAGTATGTTTACTAAGCTGTGATTGTTTACACAAACATCTAAACGTGGAGTATGAAAATGGCTGCTGTAGACATTCATTCGTTACGGCTCGAAAACGGATAGAGTACCCACTTTCGCCGCCAGAGGTGGCTATTTATCTGCACTCCTTTTCCTCTCTTCGACAATAACGGTTCTGAAACTACAGGGACATCATTTTATTTTTACTTTAATTTTTATTGTACCTGAGTTTTTGAATGTACTTCACTCCCACCCCTTCTACTAATGAAGTTCAAACGTCCTCCACACAGAACCAAGGCCGCATATATAGTCATAGTAGCCTTACGATCATAGTAAACAGTACGTTCCAAAAATATGTTCGCGTTTTCCAGTGACTAAAGAGCTTTCAATATTGCAACATTTTCCATTTGCCTACGTTGCATCCCGGTTTCCCCCATCTGCTTTTATTCGCCTCTCTGTAAATGCTAGTGGCTGGGCTGTCTTACCTCTTTCTGGGAACATTAATTTGTTAGGAATTGGACGTCTCCGTAATATTATACCCATACAATTGTTTAAAATAACTTAAATAAAAGGGCCTCGTTAAGTAATCAACTGTCAAGTGATTTCCTCCCTTTCTACGACGCTGCGTCGTAACCACTTGGACGGACAGTAGATAGTATGTCTGAGTAATTTTATCTTTTCTGATCGAACAGAAGTGAAGATTGAATTTACAGTTCGTAAGGTCTCTTTTATAGAGTAGGTAGGCCTACAGAATAATTTCAACATGAGTTACTGATACGAAGTACGAACCTGGTAATTGGAATTACGTACAATAAGTAGTCTATAGTGCTATAATATGCACATTAGAACTGAAGCCTGTATCGAAATGAACGGCCACCATTTTCAAAAATGTGTTTAAATATCTATAAGTTATTATGATTATTTTTCAATTTAACTTCATTCTCTATAGTGTACGCTAATGTGCTGTAGACAGTAGGGGAGAGTCGGGTAATATCGGACATCGGGTAATATCGGACAGTGAGTTTCTTTCATCTACCACACGATGATAGTACCTGATTGACATGGTTACGTTTCTGTGATGTCGCATAGAGAAACGTAACCATGTCATTCAGGTACTACCATATGGTTGTAGATGAAAAAAACGCACTGTCCGATACTACCCGATGTCCGATACTACCCGACTCTACCCTATAATATACACTGCATAATGAATACGTTAGCATGGACAGCTCAATTCGTGAGTAAAAACACTTATTGTTAATACTGTATTTTATTTTGATTGAACAAATACCTAATGAAAATTATCAAACTCAAAATCGCGATATTTCCTAATTTAGCCTACGTAAATGGATGAGCTATTTTTCTTCCCTCCTATACATAGTAGAGTGAATTGTTTGTATTTTACGCCAGTAGGCCTGTCATCGAACTCCAGTCGTGGAAGGGGGTAGCAAACGGTACTTCCGGTTCTCAAGTGTTAATCCAAATGTATAGCCAGGTTAATATTAGAAATGTTAGTAAAAATAAAATGATGTCCCTGTGTAACAGTATGTTAAAATATTACGCATTTCTAGCTTTGTTGATAATCATTGCAAGTTATATCGAATTATTGCAGTGAAAAATGCAATAGGACTTCAGCATTTTAGTCTTTATGCAATGTTGGTAGTGTATTTTAAAATCTTGAATAATGGTTAGAATATTTCTCCTTTTTCCAAATAAACCCAATTTCACATTTTATTTGAAGTCAAATTATTTCACTGCAGAAAATCTTGCCGTCCAAATATAAAAGGAAGTCAAATCAGCAGAGTTGGGATGCTGGGGCTGTGATGAAAGCCATAGACTACTGACAGTGCGAAATGGGGATATGAAATTTCAACAACTTTTTGTCAGAAAACACTAAAGTAAAACCATTCAATATAGGGCCTAATTTTTAATATGTCTATTATTTTTGTAGTAGGCCCTACATAGGACTCAAACGAATATTCATCGTTCAAAAAAAAATACTTTCGTGCGAGATCGTGCGTAGGCCTATTTGTTTGGTTTCCGCACAAAACCAATCCGCGGAAAGTCTGAAATTCCACATTCAGTATTCCCAACCTAACACACATAACAATTTCCCTCTTCTTACCGCTTAAGTGACATATTGATTTTACTGCTTTAGGCTTTTAACATAGGCCTATTATTTTTAGAGACGTTCAATATAGTAATAATTATAAATTGGAAACTTACCACTGCAATTTCACCTAAATTGCAATGTTAATTATTGTTTTTAAAAATTTGCAAAAATTAAGTAAACTCTACAACTCCACTAAAGTTACTGCATTCGTGATGCAAGTAACATTAAGGAAGCCGTGAAAAAATCAACAAGATTCCATAGACTGGGGGAAAAAAAAGACAAACGTATATCACGGCCTGCTGGAGTATAGCAAACACAGAAAACATATTAAAGCAACAATGTTGAAGATAGATATTTTTGTTTTGCAAATTTGCCGTCATTGAACAGAAACCAAGATGGAGATTTCATTGCAACTAATCAGAAATTCCTCTTTCAGGTAGGCCTATGTAATAAACGATCTTCGCACAAAATAATGTACGATACACGAGCGGTATGTTTTCTTTCAATTCCCGGAAATTAAAAAAGCTCAACTACGTTTCGCTTTTTCAAACTTTTCCTCGAACATGAAAACTTCAACATACCGCTCTTGTAACGCATATTACTATTGTTCCTGTATGAAAATGAACACAAATCAGAAATGTTATTAGATACGCAGATTTCAACATAGCCTAATTGAAGAATGTGATTCCAAAATTCGCTAAGTCCATTTGGTCATTTTTATCATTTATACATTGTAGACCCTACTGTAGGGGCCTATATGCTTTTTTCTTAGATCTCTGCCATTAGGCTATACCTATTTTAAGCTTGTTTTCTTCCAAAACAACGCCAATCTTTATCTAAAAGTTTGTGTTATTGTGCATGTCACTTGAAAACTCGCTCAGTCCGTAGAACGATACATAAAAAACTAGCCCAGTTCTTTCATAAAAATGGACTTAACTCGTTTTGGGATTACATTCTTCAGTTGCATCATTAAGACTACCGTTTAGGTAGCTATTATGTAGCCTATTAACATGTCCCCAAAATTTCATAGCCCTAATTTAAGTAGTTTCTGAAAAAAATACCTTAAAATTTAAAAATTAATTTCTAGCTTACAATGTAGTTAGTTAGATAACAAACATTCTAGGTTCATTCAATAGCCAAAAGTTTCTGTATTAGAAAAAAAAAAGATTCAAATAGCTGCTTAATTTGGACAGGATTTAACAAGGGAAATTAAATTCAAACGATTTTCCAGCCTTACAATTTATTTTATTTAGCACTGGTTCTCTGTTACCACAGTAGCAGATCTCTTCTTCATGGATTACATAACCGGCTGTTGGTTCGTATGAACTCACTGTCGTCCAGACCAATATTCCTGAGGCTGGTTCTTAGTAAATCTTCCATTGCATTAGTCATATCTCTCTTATTCGACAGAACCCTAATGAAAGCTGGAAAGTGAAGAAGAGTATGAAAGAAATATACACTTTATATAGGCCTAGGCCTATTCAATGAAGAAAGGATATTATTTTCTTCGGAATGAATTAAGTTTGTTTTCAATTGTAAAAAAATACGTAGACTTATAGGCCTACACAGTATTAATCATCGGTTGTAGTCTGCAATATTCTAACTTTGTGTAAGAAATCTAAATGAGACAGGGAAATCAAAAACTCCCTAATTCCAATAAACCAAATTTTACAGGAGAGAAAAAAAAACATATTATTTCTCTTGCTAACTTTAAATATTATACATTTATCTATTAGAGTAAGGGAGGGTATTGTCGGATACCATTTTGATGTTTCAAAATAAAGGTAATTAGAAAAAGTTAGAACTGGAATTGCTTAGTATTATAATAACCTCTTGGGATTCCTGCAGATTGTACATAAGTATTAGGTAATTTACATAATATGTATTTGCTGTATAACTTGCAAAGACAAAACAGAAATAATATCATCACTGACAGAATGGGAAGCTAATGTCGGATACATTAGACATTATTATGTAAGAGGTATGATAATGCATTTAAAATAATATATTGCATATCGGAAACTGTTACAATAGTGTTGTGTTTAGCCAACTGATATGCAAGCCTTTTAACATCATTTCTGGTTCATCCAAAATATTTTCTCTCCATCATTAACACATAGTCAACTAGCTTCTCTTCAAGTGAAGCTGGGAGTTTCGATTTAACGGCTTTGGTGGGCTCCGAGTTGGACCGTACGTAATCAAATAATGTTGATCGAGGTACATTGAATCTTTTGGAAGCAGGAAGCTAGCCCATTCTTTTCTCCCGTACTGCGACAATGGCATTTACCATATCTTCAGACTTCCATTTTCTTTAGACTGAACCTCTTTTTTCTTTTACTTTAGGCATCTAAAAATATCAGAAGAAGAAACAATTCGTTACTTCATAATATTCGATTAATTATAAAATTAATTACTTACATTAATTAAAAATACCCATGAGTAAAAATGTAGTGGTTTGTTATAGAAAACATATAAATGGGTTTAAGGCAGCTTTTATGTAGCGAGCAGCATTGAAAGACAGCCGACAATGCCCTCGGCTAGTATCCGACATTGGCCTCGGCTAGTATCCGACATTGCCCTCAGCTAGTATCCGACATTGGCCGACTCTTCACAAACAGTAAAACAAGCCAGCTGCATGAAACATGTTGTCGACAGCATTTCTGCAATTAGAGAATTAAGAAGCCTTATCTATGGTATATCAAACAGTGCATACCATGTTGTGTAAATATAAGAATAACTTGTAACGAATAAATCACATTACTTACCCTCAAAAAGTTTCTTTTTTTTTTTTTTTTGCAGAAACGCTGAAAACACGCTATTCACACACAGTGAAGCACTCAACAGTAATGGCTATTCATGCAGATGTTCGTCTATTTGTAGAGAACGTAATGCATTATTTTCACATCAGATTGCATCATTCGATGGAAAAGAAATATGTTATCCGAGATTATCCGACAATCCCCTCCCTTACTCTAATATTGTGTAAAATTACATTCTCTATCAATTAAATACTTCAAAACCTAAATTTTTACATTATCTTACGCTACAATTTGGAATAAACACTGCTGGAGTTAGTGGTTTTCTGACTTCCACAGTGTGTGAATTAAGAAAAGTGAATAAATATGAGCCTTATGAAACACTGGAATATACGAGAAAATAGAAGATTATTATTAAGATTAACGTTGCTATATTTTTTTATTTAAAAAATATGAGACAGAAAATCACAAATTACCATGAAGCACATCCAAATGCACAAATAAAACCACAAACAAAATTTAAATGTAAACACAGTCTCGTTCATGTCACAGAATCTATTTTTTTTTCTCCCACTCTCATGTTCTTCCTGTGCATCTACATTCTAGATTATTACTGTCCGCAAACAGAGTTTGGTAATACGTCCTACTTTCCTCAGAAATAAACTGCATTAAATTTTGCAAGTCCTTTAGCTTTCTTCTTTCAATGGCAATGCTGAATTGTAGTTTAGTTGAAGTCCACACCTGTGGAGTAACGGTCAGCGCGTCTGGCTGCGAAACCAGATGGCCCGGGTTCGAATCCCGGTCAGGGCAAGTTACCTGGTTGAGGTTTTTTCCGGGGTTTTCCCTCAACCCAATACGAGCAAATGCTGGGTAACTTTCGGTGCTGGACCCCGGACTCATTTCACCGGCATTATCACCTTCATTTCATTAACACGCTAAATAACCTAGATGTTGATACAGCGTCGTAAAATAACCCAATAAAATAAATACTTTAGTTGAATGGGGAATGATGCATCTGTATTGGGTTTCTGGAAGTTAATCGGCTCGATATTGTGCCTTTAATAGCGGTGTCGTAGCATGAAATTTTGAGCAGGGGAAGCTAATTCAAGTTGTCTTTCATGCAATATGAGAAAACGTATTACAAAAATATAGTCTTAAAATAAATAGTAGTCAATGTCAAGTCAGCAGTCGAAGTTTGGTTGGAACCTCGTAAGTAACACCAATAAGGCATGACCTCAAATGGTACGTAGTAAAATATGATTTCACGGTTTACACATCAAATAGACAAGTATAGTATAACACTAGCTCACTCCCTGTCATACTTAGAGAAATCACCATGTTAACGGTCAATAAATACAGTACGTAAGTATGCGTCTGTCTTTTGGTTGTGTCCTTCATTGACAGCAAGGGATTCGGTCATTTGTTTTTTAGATCACACTTTTGTTCGTAATTCAATCTTGATAACAGAATTGTCCTAAAAAAAATTCAAGTAAATTAGTGTCAGGAACTGTTATTTCACTCATTATTTATTATATCAGCCACAATGCACACTAACACTTCAACTGAACACAACTGACGAAAAGGGATAACTCGGAAGCTACTTATTTTAAATGTCAAAGCTAGCTTCTTTGCGAGCCTTGCGACTAGGGTAGTTTAGTTAGAAAGGGAAGGAAAATCTGCGGGGTGGATTACACAGAAGAAACCGGTTTGCTTGGAAGCTGGTGTGTGCAGGCTTCTTGTATACTGCTGCATCACAAATCATCCTAAGCTGCCGCATCACAATATTTAACGCGTAAATATAAATTCTATTAAAATTAATAAATAATTTAGTCCATAGATTGCAGGTTTATTATGAAATTATTATTAACTGGGGAAGCTGAGCTTTTTAGCTTACATTGACGCTACGCCACTGTTTAATAGTCTTACTTACATGGATTTCATAGATTTTTGTGGCATTCTGAATGCCGTATCATATCACTTTACTCAGCTGGTTGAGCGATAGTGTTGCCACCTACCGGAAAATTAAGCTTGAAATGCAAAAACTCTCTTATTCCATGGAGTAACTTAAGTGGAGTTCTGACTTCTACGAGTTTTAAAACAGCCCTCAGAATGCAGATGAATGTCGATATTAGTGTATTCTTGCCTTCCACGCATGCGCGACAAACTAAACAGCATCATCCAGCCCATAACTCAATTTTGTCAACAATTGGAGTTAGTGGGTTTTGATCTCCCTGTCTCAAATACTGTAGGTATTACTAGGGCCTAGGTACATTTACCACTTAGGTGCTTTATTGTAACGTACAGTGTGCTAAAACGCAAATCTAGCTGGACAAAATTAATAACTTCTGTGCATTCTAACGGATTGTTATGAAACTTTGTGCAGACCTTGTAGGTAGCACATAATTTTTGTGTACAAGTTCTGATTGACTTTGTCTAAGGCTGGTATTCATAGTCTACACTTTCGATTAAAGTGTCCTTTGGAAGACGCAAAGTATCACTTTTCCGTTGCACAGTCGACACTTTGGTGCAAAGAAACACTTTGGATGAAAGTGTAGTTCCGACCACACTTTGAGCCGAAAGTGGCACTTTGTATAAAAATGGCGGACGTCTTGGAAGTTGTCGAATTATTAGAACGTGCGGAAGAGATGGCACAATTAGTGGACAATGTACAAATTAGAGATAGGCCTAAAGACAATCCCGTGGAATTTTATAATGATATAGAATTTAAAAAAAACGGTTCCGATTTGATAAAGAAACTTATTGAGATTGCTAATCTTTTCGATGACTGGTTGACAAAAACGAATAATAGACGTTTGCCAGTGCCTCCAATAATACAGTTATTGACTACATTAAAATTCTATGCTACAGATATGTACCATACATTAATATATATAATATTATAGTTCAGGTATTTCTGCAGTAACATTCGTATATTTATAACCTCAATTCTATGAAGTGATATATAGGTAGATATGCCTATATAACCTATTTTTTATTACTGAAACGAATTTTTTTACTTAAATAATATTAAACTAACTTCAATCTGATGTAGGCATAATTATTTTAAATTAGCATTGAGAGACCTCACGTGCCTGCCTTCTAAGCAGATTCCATAATTATATTGGGTTTAAAATGATTTTGATTTTTGTTGACTACCTGTATTTTGAGATAAGATTTATCTTGATGTTGATATAATCATTACTGTTTTGATACCGGTAATAAATATTTTCACGCCGGTAAGCAATACATCTACTGTCTCTAGTTCATGTGCAGTTATAACCACACCATGAAAAGAGATCTCATGCTATTAGGCCTATTTTGTTTTGCATTGTAGAAACATTTGGCATTCAAAATATTCCTGAAGAGCAGGCAATAATGGAAACGAGAGAGAGAGAGAAAGTAGTAGTAGTAGTAGCAGTAGCAGCAGCAGCAGGAGCAGCAGCAGCAGCAGCAATGTGTTTATCTCATTCTTTTTTTACTTCTATTCACTATTCACGAAAAAGACAAAAATGAAAATAACGGAAATAACACGATATATCAATGAAGCAGATACGTATAAAACCTAACCTAACGATATAAATTTAATGATTATATATTATATACTCAAAACTTAACCTACTCAGTCCAACTTAACCTAACTATATAAACTAATAGAAGATACGTAGGCTACAAAATCTAACCGAACTGTATAAATCAGTGGAACGGATACATACAAAATCTAACTTAGCAACATAAATCAATGAAAAAGATATGTACAGAATCTAATCTAACTATATAAATTAATGGATCAGTTATGTACTGTACAAAACCTAACCTAATTTCACCAGCAGTATCACTACCGGTAACTATTTAATAAAATGTTATATATCTGAACTGACTGAAATAATCTAAACTATCGGCAACAAAAACTAGAAACTGAAATAAAACAACTTTAAATATATATTTTCTTCCTCGCGCAATCAATAGGCTCCCAATTCAAATCACAAGCATTGTAATTTGTAGGTTATACGTCATTAATTTGTTATTGTTTGTTCACTTGTTTTGAAAGGCATTGTGGGACTTCTATTACCAACCAAATTGCAACTCTACACTTTGCTGGCGTAAAGTGACACTTTGTGAAGTGCACTTCTTCAATCGTCTATGAATACCACTAATATGAAAGAGCCACTTTCGTCAAAAGCGTCACTTTGCAAAGTGGTGATATAAAGTGTCGACTATGAATACCAGCCTAAGAGGAACTACCCCTTTATGGGAGGTGATTTTAGACAAAATGAATAACTTCTCTCCATTCTAACGGATTTTTATGAAACCATGATAGGAGTTACAGCTAGCATAGGCATATTATTTTTACGATGAAAGAGTAATGGAACGGAGAAAAATTCTCTCCGGCGCCGGGATTTGAACCCGGGTTTTCAGCTCTACGTGCTGATGCTTTATCCATTAAGCCACACCGGATACTATCCCGGCGTCGGACAGAATCGTCTCAGATTAAGCTCCAACTCTTGGGTTCCCTCTAGTGGCCGCCCTCTGCACTACTGCAGACGATTCTGTCCGACGCCGGGATGGTATCCGGTGTGGCTTAATGGATAAAGCATCATCACGTAGAGCTGAAAACCCGGGTTCAAATCCCGGCGCCGGAGAGAATTTTTCTCCGTTCCATTACTCTTTCGTCGTATGATGACGCAGAATATCTGTATGGAAATATCATATGTACTTCGGTACATTAAAATAATATATACTATTATTTTTATGTACAAACTTTAATTACGTTGGTGTAAGAGGAACTATCGCTTTATAAGGGTGAATTTAAACAAAATTAATAACTTCTCTCCCATCTACCTGTAGCTAACAGATTTTTATGAAACACTGTATGGAAGTTACAGGTAGCATATATTTTTTGTGTACATAGGCAACACTATTTATGGTTCCATAAGAGGAATTACGCTTTATCTGTTAAATAGGAGAGAAGTTATTAATTTTGCCTAACTGCACCCGGTATAAAGGGGCAGTTTTTCTTGTTCAAACGAAATCAGAGCACACTTCATGCCGATAATCCTCTTCTAAAATAAACAACGAAAATGAATTAGGGTGAAACAAAAAGTGGTAGTGGCGTAATGTCTCATTATCTGTCTAAAAATTTACACGTTCTGTGAAAGATACAGTTTGAAAACACGGTTGAATAGTTCCTAATAGTTTGGCTTCATCCAATCCCTAATAAGGTCCGAATTCATTCAATACCATTCCATCTACCTAAGCTTATTTCATTTTAATACTGGATTATGAGTACTAAATGTAAACAACTTTAATAACTACTAACTCAGGATGTTTTCGTCGAAGGCCCTGGGTTCCCTATCTCAAATTGTTGTCTACAACCCCTCTATAATCAGATAAATTTCTTCGGATGAATTCTGAAACACCCTGTATGCTATTTAAATGTTGTAAGGTATTTACATTAAAATCTTTGCTAACTGTAGACCTATTCCTAGTAGCCTAACTGAAACAATCTCTTTCTCCGAAAGTTGATTTATGCCCTATAGGCTACAAATACTTGAATCATGTTTCTTTACTCACGTTTTTCAAAGTTATCAAGGCAAGCACCGATTATTGCATAGGTGGCATAATCCGCTGCCAGAACTGTGTAGTTGCCACTGAAAACGTTAAGGTCAGCTGAAACGAGTAAATAATGCAAATTACTGTCCGTTTTAATGGATGTAGTTCATCTGCAAGTAGTAACCTATTTACTTTTAAAGTCTACTACTATTCTATAGATAAGAATGACTGGAAATAATGTCTTAAATAAATTTGGTGACCACCGGAGTAGCTCAGTCGGCTGAGGCGCTTGTCTGCCGATTTGAAGTTGCGCTTGGTCGTGGGTTCGATTCCCGCTTGGACTGATTACCTGCTTGGATTTTTCCGAGGTTTTCCCCAACAGTAAGGCGAATGTCAGATAATCTATGGCGAATCCTCGGCCTCATCTCGCCAATACCATCTCACTATCACCAATCCTATCGACACTAAGCAGGGTGCGAATTAACGGGAGGAATGGGGGGATTCTCCCCTTGTTGGAAAGTTATCCCCCTCTCATAAATTTATATTAACGTCCCTGCCAGGGATAACTTCTATCCCTCCTCACAAAATATAATTCTTTCAATACGAGTAGGCTATACTTTATAAAGTACAGCATAAAGTAAGCATATAAAATAATATTGATGTATATTATCACCGGCAAGCTGACAACAATCAATAACTTAGGAATTACACATTTTATCTTAAGCCTGCTCATGGATATAATTATTATTATGATCAAGATGCAAGACAAGCAACTCAGAGCGACCAAGCGTTGAGCCGTATCGAATCAGGATAATAATATTTATATGTATGGTATTTTCTGTCTAAGATTTTATCCTCCCTCATCAAAAATCTTAATTCGCACCCTGACACTATGAAAAGTACTGAAGTACTTAGTAGGCCTAGTTGACATAACGTTGTTAAATAACCAAATAAGACATTTAAAAAGTAAATAATTTTCACAAATTTAGTTATTTTTTGAACATAAGTTAGTCCCTTCTCACATTAATTAATCCAAAACATTTCACACATACAGAGGTGTGAAAATTATTAGAATAATCTTAATCTTAAAGGTTTTTTAATAGTTCCTTTACAAATATTCTTTGAATTGATGAATATTGGTATATAATATTACTATACTGATGTAGGATATATTTACTACTAACAATGCCGGAAAGCATTGTTGTACATTGGTATTTTTCTTATTTTACAATTGTTATGGGAATTCAGAAGTTATTATATTATGTTGGCGGAATTGGAAACATCAAAAATTAATTAAGAAATGCTTTAAACAAATTGTTCTTTGCGTTTACATTGTTGTGAAGGTTCAAATGAACGTATACATCTGTTTTGTGCATATAATTTTTTATGTTTCCAATTCCGCCAACATAATATAACAATTTCTGAATTCCCATAACAATTGTAAAATAAGAAAAATACCAATGTACAACAATGCTTTCCGGCATTGTTAGTAGTAAATATATCCTACATCAGTATAGTAATATATACCAATATTCATCAATTCAATTAATATTTGTGAAGGAACTATTAAAAAACCTTTAACATTAAGATTATTCTAATAATTTTCACACCTCTGTAGCCTATATTTCTAAGTTATGAGTGTAACTAAACTTAAGTTATACCCTAATCTGCATTGAATTTTGCACGATTTTGTAAATGCTGCAAGAATCAAATTCTTTCCTACTTTAATCCAGCTAAACCAACATCACAAGTAAACAATGTCACACATTTCAAAGGGGTTTATTTCAACTATTTTCTAAGATATTTGCTACGCTGTGCCTAGAATATTAGTAAATAGGTTGTGCATTAAATTAGACTATATCGTTTCTAATGTTTTCTATAATTTCATTTCACCTACGTTTTACTTATGTAGGCTTCTGTTCCTTATTGATATTAGCCTAGCTAAGCAGTAAAAGAACTAGCCTAATTTTTGCTCCTAACCTCGACATTGTCTCAATGAATAATGGTTTCTCATCTTCATTAAACTTTTTTTTTAATCTCTTTCCTACTTTGCTACACGTTATTCAGAACAAAAGACTCTCGAAGTTGAATTAATATGATCACAGTAGGCCTAGACTACTTACTTTCTTGGTAAATCATGCTTAGTATATTATTTTCGTATTTTCTTTCTACGGTCTTCGCCCTTTTTCTGACTACATATTTGTTCCCAGTAGGGCGGTACCTAAACAAATATAAAAACATACATTATAAACATACAACTATGTAGGTATACTTAGGGCCTATTTATAATAAAAAAATCGTGATCATACAAAGTCAAAATTGACTCCAAGTTGTTACCTCCACCACTGAGAACTTCGATTAATATATTAGGTCTATTAATCTATCAATCACTCCAATCAATCGATCGAATAAATCAATCTACTAATCCAATAAATGAATCTATCAATCCAATCAATCAATATATCAATAAATCCAATCATTTAGTCAGGGAATCAATAAATGGAATCAGTAAATTAATCAATCATTGAATCAATCAATTCAACGAATAAATAAATCAGTCAATCTAAACAATCAATAAATCAATAAAGTAATGCAATAAATCAATCAAATCAATCAATAAATCAATCAACTAATTCAATAAATAAATCAATCAATTCACTCACTCAGTAAATCAGTGAATACAATCATTCAGGAAAATCACAGGCAGAATGAGTAGTCTCAATTTTGGAGATGGAGCCAGTTTGCTTATTAATAGCTACTCTAATTAAAAAAAAAACTAGCAATTTGCTTAAAAATCTGTAAACCTATTCTGTTTTCGCTGTAAGAAAAATCCTAATGTAAACATAAGCACGTGGCTGTCATAACCGTGATTGGCTCCCAGTCGAAACAGTCACATGACGCAGGAAAATATAGTTCGTATTTGGAAACCACAATCTTGTATTATTTGAAAATAAAAAATTGAATTCTAGTTGTTAAATGAGATGAAATATTTAACTTCACTCATGTGTAAAACGCTATGTAAAAGAAAAGCTACTTTTATATTTTGTTATGTACTATGAACGCGGATGAATACCAACAGTAATACCAAGGTAGTCTGTTCTTCTAACAAGCTGGCGTCACTTGAGCTCGTAGTTGTTCACGTAAGCACGTGGTACTGAAGTATGGCTTCTGTATCCTCAACTGTCCATTGTGAAGACATAAGACTTAAAAATAATTTAATTACAGTAATTATAAAGTAAATGTTTCCTAAGGAAATGAATGCATATTAGTGAGGTTAGGCCTACTTGACGAGTAACGGCGATTGTTTAACATGAAACACAATGTACAACAGTAGGCGGGAACACATACTGAGAATCTATGGCGCCAAACAGTGGCCAATGACGCCTCACTTCAGTCACGTGCTATTGTTTACATTAGGATATTTCTTACTGCGAAAAGATTATAGTGCCCCTTGTAATGGATGAACCAACCAATTAGGCGAATTTAAACCTCTTATTTTTCGGCTAAGATCGAGTTAGGTTGCAAACATTCTTGTTGTGTTTAGAAGTGTAGGGCCTATGCTATTTAGTCAGGATGGAGAAGTGGAGTGGTGCACGTTGTCATCAAGGCTTAGGCTATTACAAAATTGGTGATAGTTTTGTGATTGCATAGCTCTTGTTTCGACAGCATTAGAATGTACAGGGACATCATTATATTTTTACTTTAATTTTTATTGTACCTGCGTTTCTAAATGTACTTGACTCCCACCCCTTTCACTAATGTCCCTGCTAACGTCAGTCACACAAACTTACGGCCGCTGTTGCTAGCAGTGAATTAAACAGTACAGAGTACAGTGTGTTTCAGAAATATGTTGCGTTTTCTATAGAAGAAAGAGCTTATATTATTGAAGTTTATTTTCATACAGGTATCGTGTGTAGCATAACTGAATTTATCTGTGTGGACTGAGCACAAGTGAAGATTAGAGTTACCGAAAGTACGGTACCCTATAATATGGTGCGGTAATTAACAGAATTATTTAAACAAGAGTTTTGTTTTACTATTTGTAGGTATGAAGGACGATGATGGAAACTGGAATTACAATATAGCCGAATGTGAACAACAGTTTTTTTTTTTTTTTTTCACAATTTCCTGATTATATCTTTACGGAATATTTTCGTAGAAATGTCATTAATCTGGTAGAGAAATTTAGAGCAACAGAGTGTACAGAAAGGAAGAAAAGTATAAGATGGCCAACAAAGGTGACAGAAGATGCTGTAGAAGATGCTAGAGAAAGGATGCAGCGAGGTACTAATAAGTCGGTCAAGAAGTTAGCTGTAGAAATTGGGGTTTCTTACGAAAGTGCTCACAAAATTCTCAGGAATAAATTAGGTTAGTAATATGCTGAATAAAGTAGACATTACATAATGAATATAACCGCCTGAAGACTTGAGTTTGTGAAAAAAATTGTTATTATTCTACTGTTTTTTTATAAAATACTGTAAAAGTAATGACCAAACTGAAAATCGTAATACTATATTTCCCTGTAACATAAATGGATACACTACTTTTCTCTCCTCCTATAGCTAGTAAAATGATTTGTTTACATATTGCACTAGCAACTCCAAACTCCTGTAATGGAAGGGGGCAACAGTGTTTCCGGGTATAGCCAGGTTAATTTTAAAAATGTTGGTAAAAATAAAGTGATGTCCCTGTACAACTTACATGAGGAAGGACATGGTGATTACACACACATATTCACACACACACACACACACACACACACAGCTCTTTAGATATGAATAAAATGTAGGCCATTTCTTCTACTCATGTCTATAATAAAGAACTCACGCTATGAAACCAGCAGTCGCATAGTTAAGTCGAAAAGAATCGAGGAGGAAGCAAAATCGATCAGAAAATATTTTTGAATTTGTCAAAACCGTGTAGTACTGAAGAATCTTCGACATCTGAAACAAAAGAAACAGAGTAGCCATAATTCTTTACAGATCAATATATCTGAGAAACAAAATACAATCCTAAAAAACTCGTACCAGTTTAGAAACTTCTCACAGGGTAGGCCACGTCGGGATAGGCCTATTGCATAAATGCTACTACCACTATAAAAAAAGTCGCGACTGTGTTATTCCCGGCGTGACTCCTCCTCTTTGCTTACGTCTTAGGAAGTGAAGGCTCTAAAAAGTCTAGGTAGGCAGTATCGTTCGCCATTTTTGTTCTTTCGTTGCCGAGCTACCATACGAGGAATCTCTTTGCCACACCGTTAAACATTGTCATGTCGTAGCTCCTATGATAATAAACCAAACGCACTGTAATTTAGCAAATAATTGAGCGGCAAATAACGTCCTCGTGTGCTTTCTGCGAACGCCAACGAAAGAGCCAAAATGGCGGGCGATTAGGCCTATATTAAGTATTTATCGAGCATTAAGAAATGAATAACGTCTTCATCAGCGAATCACAAGACGCACACGTTTAAATGTAGCCGACCTGCAACGCGATTGGCTGCCGGAAATTAGAGCTACGGGACTATAGTTTAACCGTGGTGTATTTCTTTCTATAATTTCATTCTTGGTTTTCACAACAAACATAGCTGTTTTCTTATAAGGGCTCAACCATTTACACAATGTTTGTCTTCGAAAACGGGAAACATTTATGTTTTAAAACCAAAGAGTGATAAGGGAAATAAGTTATTTTCCAAGGAACAAGCTGTAAAAATTATATAGACTAGATAGGCGTATTAAAGATAACAGAAAGTAACATTATTCTTAGTAAACATCACTTTGGTTATGTCTGAAGATTTTACGGCAACTTTCTTCAACGTCTGTTAAATAGATTGCTTTCTAATGTTAAGTAATAAGCTATTAGGTCCATTAAAATAACTTAGGCCTACTATGTTTAATAAATAACTGTTTGTAATTTACGAACACAAAGTCAAGATAATATAATTTTATTAAATACAATGATTTACCATACTCTAGATGGCCTTGACAATAGACTACTATTGCTTTCTGAACGCTACTCATGTCTCGGTTTGGGTTACTTTTTGTTAATTTGATATTCGCCTATATCTCAGAAATCCATTCAATTTAAAAATTCCATTCTATTGCAAGTATTGTTGGGAAAACGTTCCGTCCTTAGAAAAGGTAGATTCTTATGTTTTGAGCAATTGTTGCATTGGAAAGGGGTCAATGAACTCGATTCCAGAGTTCCAACACAGACCTTCATTTTATTAGGCCTATTTGTAATATGTAGGCTATTATTTACATTTTTATTTACGATTCACGATCCAGTGAATAAGATATAGGAGTACGAGTATGGCAGAATCAAATAATATTCGTATGCGATCCCAACAAAACGTTTCAATTTAATGTTATCTTACCAGTTTATATAGGCCTACATATATATACCTATATTATTTTTTATCTATTCATTTATTTCTAGTTATTTATTTGTTTATTTACTTATTTTGCATTTGTTTATTTACTTATTTATTTATTCATTTATTTATTTACTTATTGTACTTACTTCTTGAATTCGTTTGCTTATTTATTTATTTTCTCATTTACTTAGCCTATTTATTTATTTTTTTATTTATTTACGTATTTATTTATTTACTTACTGATTTATTTATTTAATCCTTTATTTGTTTATTTATAACTTTTATTTATTTACTTATTTATTTTGCATTTGTTTGTTTATTTACTTATCTATTGACTTATTTATTTATTTATTCATTTATTTATTTACTTATTGTACCTACATCTTGATTCGTTTGTTTATTTATTTATTTTCTCATTTACTTAGCCTATTTATTTATTTTGTTTATTTATTTACGTATTTATTTATTTACTTACTGATTTATTTATTTAATCCTTTATTTGTTTATTTATTTACTTATTTATTTTGCATTTGTTTGTTTATTTACTTATCTATTGACTTATTTATTTATTTATTTATTTATTTATTTATTTATTTATTTATTTATTTATTTATTTATTTATTTATTTATTTACTTCTTCATTTATGTACTAATTTATTTATTTATTTCTTTATTTATTACTTATTTACTTATTTATTTATTTACTTGTTTATTGATTTACTTATTTATTTACATAGGCCTACTTATTTTATTTAGTTAGGCCTACTTAGGCAAGTTTAACTACTTTATACTGTATTAAGTTAATATTCAGGAGTGTAACAGTTTCCAGCAATTCTTCACCATTACTTCGACCACTTACAGCTCTATTTAGTATCATCGTGCAAATTGCTGGCCTCAACTTTAAGCATTTTTCTGTCTTCCTTTTTTTATCTAGATTTATGCCCAATAGTCTCGCATCTTACACTATTTTTGTTAGTTACACTTTGAAACGCATTGCCCAGACACTATGACACAAAGATGTGGAATTAGACTCTTCTGGTAGAACTGCTAAGATATTGTCAGAAGATTTCCCTGATAATGAGACTCATATTTGCCTTCCGAGTAGGCCTATCCATGGGGTGAAAGAGTAATGGAACGGAGAAAAATTCTCTCCGGCGCCGGGACTTGAACCCGGGTTTTCAGCTCTACGTGCTGATGCTTTATCCACTAAGCCACACCGGATACAACCCCGACGCCGGTTAGAATCGTCTCAGATTAAGCTCCAACTCTTGGGTTCCCTCTAGTGGCCGCCCTCTGCATTACGTCATAGATGTCTATGAACGCAGGACCGAAGTCCATACATGTGCTGAGGTGCACTCGATATGAGTGACTAGTTGGCCGGGATCCGACGGAATAAGCGCCGTCTTAAATCACGAAGTGATTTACGCATATCATTATTTTAATGTACCGAAGTACATATGATATTTCCATGCAGATATTCTGCGTCATCATGCGATGAAAGAGTAATGGAACGGAGAAAAATTCTCTCCGGCGCCGGGACTTGAACCCGGGTTTTCAGCTCTACGTGCTGGAGAGAATTTTTCTCCGTTCCGTTACTCTTTCATCGCATGATGACGCAGAATATCTGCATGGAAATATCATATGTACTTCGGTACATTAAAATAATATCTATCCATGGGGGCTGCATCACCCTAAGTCTCGGGCAAGTTATAAGACTTGTCTTAAGAAAACGAGGATTAATTTTTCTAGAGGTGATGGAGTAAAGAGTAGCAGCAGCAGTAGTACGTGGTGAGAAATGACAGATAAATTTTGTCTGGAGCCCTCTGCTTGGAGCAGCATTAGGCTTTATTTACGCGCCATAGGCTAAATGTACGACTATTCGTAGTTCTACTTCCCCCCCCCCCCAACCAAGAAAGACTACTTCGGACTAATCGTCCTCCAAAATGCAACGCCCGCAGCCGGGTTTTAACCTGTGTACTTCCGATCCAAAAGCTAGCATGGATCACTCAGAACGACATGAAGTTGTGGTACGGCGGTGACGGGGCAATGAGGAAGAAGAATGCGAGGACAAGCAATGCCTGAGCTGACTTTGGTTCTAGAAGTCTTCCCTCAGGTCTAGTAACATCATAGGCTTTGTACCAGGGTTTAAGGCACAGTCGCATTTGTCTCATTTTCCTATTCGACTTCTAAAAATGCAACAAACTTTAAATGTAAATGTGCAAAAATGCGACAACCACATTGGACTTCAGAAACGAAGATGGTAATGGAGAAAATGAAATCAGAGATGTGTTTGAACTAATCTGGACTGAAATGAAATGCTAATGGCATGGACAATGTTCAAAAAAGTATTGAGTAGTAGATGTTCAGGAATGGATTTCAAAGAGTTGGTGCAATTCACGTAAGTTAAGTGAACAATTTCTTCTAATTGATTTATATAATTCCATCGCACATTGTAAATTGTGAGCGAGGATTTAGTTGCATGTATCTTCCGGACCAGGGTTCCTTATCTCAAACTGATATATATTAGAGTTAAGCAACACGATTCTTTTTCAGAAGTCGATTCCAACGATTCAACCATACATTACGAATCGATTCTAACGATTCGTTCACGATTCTTCTCAGTCTACGATTCCAACTATTCTTTTGAATCGTCAACGAGTTCACGATTCTTCCTACTCTGCGATTCCAACGATTCGTCAACGAAAGACTTACAGGACACTTTCCTTTGCAAACCACGCGTAGAACAAAAACGTTCTACATCTCTCGCATAGATGGCATAATAGGCGATACATTGGATTGTCTCTTTCTCATTGGCTGGAACCATTCAGCATGACCTCCATTAGTCCACAAAATTACCCAAGATAATGTTTCTAAATTATAATTTATCAACTGAACCTTATTACGAAGTACATTTTTTGCATTACATTTCTATTTAACTATGTACATTTCAGGTTTGTGTTCATTATTTTCCATACTTACCAAATGCAGTACATATTTTGATTTCACTCTCGCTCGGGAGCATTCGACACGGTTCGGAAATGTTCGTTGACAGGTTACATCAAACAACTAATAGAATCGTGGGTTACGATATTATGCCGATTCCTTACTATTCTTTTGAACGACGATTCGTTACGATTATTTTGAACGACGATTCGTTGATACCACGAATCGATTCTTACGATTCTTTATTATTAGTCGTTCGAATGAACGATTCGTTCACGAATCGACCCAACTCTAATATATATGCCCTTCCCCATCATCCCTGAAAGTTTGTGACACTAGTCCGGAAACACCCCGTATTATAGAATCTCATAAGATGGATTGGTATTCCCAAGAAACTAGTTCGATTAATTAAAATGTGTCTCAGTGAAACGTACAGCAGAGTCAGTATAGGCCAGTTTCTATCTGATGCTTTTTCAATTCATTGTGGGCTAAAGCAAGGAGATGCACTATCACCTTTACTTTTTAACTTTGCTTTAGAATATGCCATTAGGAAAGTCCAGGATAACAGAGAGGGTTTGGAATTGAACGGGTTACATCAGCTTCTTGTCTGCGGATGACGTGAATATGTTAGGAGAAAATCCACAAACGATTAGGGAAAACAGGGAAATTTTACTTGAAGCAAGTAAAACGATAGGTTTGGAAGTAAATCCCGAAAAGACAAAGTATATGATTATGTCTCGTGACCAGAATATTGTACGAAATGGAAATATAAAAATTGGAGATTTATCCTTCCAAGAGGTTGAAAAATTCAAATATCTTGGAGCAATAGTAACAAATATAAATGACACTCGGGAAGAAATTAAACGCAGAATAAATGTGGGAAATGCCTGTTCGATTGAGAAGCTTTTGTCATCTAATCTGCTGTCAAAACATCTGAAAGTTAGAATTTATAAAACAGTTAGGGCCTTATATTACCGGTTGTTCTGTATGGTTGTGAAACTTGGACTCTCACTTTGAGAGAGGAACATAGTTAAGGGTGTTTGAGAATAAGGTTCTTAGGAAAATATTTGGGGTTAAGGGGAATGAACTTACAGGAGAATGGAGAAAGTTACACAACGCAGAACTGCACGCATTATTTCCTTCACCTGATATAATTAGGAATATTAAATCTAGACCATGTAGAACGTATGGGCGAATCCAGAAATACATATAGAGTGTTAGTTGGAAGACCGGAGGGCAAAAGATCTTTCGGGATGCCGAGACGTAGATGGGAGGATAATATTAAAATGAATTTGAGGGTGGTGGAACATGATGATAGTGACTGGATTAATCTTGCACAGGATAGGGACCGATGGCGGGCTTATGTGAGGGCGGAAATGAACCTGCGGGTTCCTTAAAAGCTATTTGTAAGTAAGCTGTAGGGCCTACGTGATAAGATGGTTTGAAAGTAATAAAACTCCAAGAAACAAATTACGTAACTTTTTCTTCCTGCATACTCCATTAAATTTATCTTTCTGCACAATTATTTATAATATTGGACAAGCATTTCGCAATTTGCACGAATATAAATTTTCATTTGTGCATTTTTGCTACAATTATTTTTTTTCTAGCTTAAACCGTGCTTTGTACGTACTTCAGAAAGACTGAAGTTTTCCATGGGTGGAGCTCCAATATCACATGATGTATCGTCTGCAGCTTCCAAATCTCCATGGAGACTCACCAAGAACAATATCAGGAGTGACACTCTGGCACCTGTAAATACATTTCATAATGGCCCAAAAGTAAATGCATAAAGTCAATATTTGAATTAGTACGCAGATGGGAGAAAGGGAGCGACCATGGGTATTGTTCGTATGATATTAGGTCTATGCAACTGTTCGTCGTTCACATTCTTCATTGAACCTTACTTCTTTGGGCATTGGCGTTCGCCTTCATATTTCTGTCATCAATCTTGATACAAGGGGCAATCAGTAAGTTTCCGGACTGCCCTGAATGTAGGCAACACACAGGACATAGGAAACTGAGAAGTTATCTGGAATCAGCGAAACGCCTGTAATCTGTACTTAATGCACCACTTGAAAGGCAGAGAAGAAGACTAGCCAAAAGGCGCATATGGAGAGATTCCGGGAAAAATCACAATAGGTCCTTGACATGTTTGCGCAAAATCACGTGTAGAAGCTCAGTTCTTAAAGACCCTCTGACGCTGTTTGATAGACTGACTAAACAGGCATGGAAACAATGATCTTCAGTGACATACGCACGTATGTTTAACGGTACAATAAATACAAGTGCAGTCCGGAAATATATTGATTGCACCTTGTGTCTGCCGAGCTGCCAGCCCTCTCCATGCTCTTGCAATTGCCCATAATATGAATACAATAAATTAAATATATTCAAAATTATATACATTATAGTAATTAGCTCCTTTAAGGGGAAGAATAACGAAAATTTGAAATGTTTTTTTCTCTACTTGGTGCACAAGTTTAATTTTTTTGTATGCAGAAATACCATTGTTCCAACAACGAGATAATTTTTTGAAAGAAAAAAAATGGACCAAAATTTAAAAAAAAAATATATACGGGAATAGCTCCAACAGTAATTCACTGAAATTGATATATCTCAGCCATTTTTGAAGATAAGTTCAAAATTTCTATGGCACTTTGCTCCTAAAGTTACGTCCTTTAAAATAGCCGGAGCACAATTTTGATATTGGCTCTCAAAATTTTAAGATAAACCATTACATTTTAAGAATGAAGTTTAGAGGTACTTTTACATAAATATGGGAGCATATTTCTTACACGCAAGAGAATAACAGACATAGGCCTATATTCCAAAGAAAATTTTCCTAATAGCCTAACAAAACGTGTGAATATCATACACATAGTATTAATAGTTACGGAGATATATTTTTTGTAAGAGAATAAAGCAAAAAAATATATATTAAACTTATGGGAAATTGGGATCAAACTTTAGTGTCACATAAAATTTCTGTGCAGGAGAGCTTTAAAATGATATCACGTCAGGTGACAAAACCATAAATGTGCACTAAATTTTATGTAGCGCAATGTATTTTCACATACTAAGGAGAGCTATTTTAAGCTAAAAAGAATAATAATAAAATAAAGCTACCGGAAATTGCAATGTGATTTAAATGTCATGTGCAGCTTGCCTTTAAAAATCGTCTTACAGCAGATGGAAAAAACCATGAATGAGCATTAAATTTTATGTAACTTAATATATTTTTAACATATCCAAGAATATCGTAAATTTAATGCTTATTCACCATATTTCTCTGTCTTCTCCCCTTAACTAGAAAGTAGTATTACAGTAAACCAGATTAAAATAATTAACTCGAGATAAAGTAGCTTATATCTTTCCCCTAATAGATAGATAGTTAATTTTATTTAAGCCTAATTTATATTATTTAAAAAAAGTTTGATGTTGTAGACAACAAGTGGGAATGATTTCACAAATTAATTCAATGTTTTCAGATTTGAAAATGAAATTTTCTTACCAGACATGGTGTTTCTTACTCTTGTGCTGTAGTACTTGAAAAGAACTTCTTGCCGACACGAACTGCAGGCTACTGTAGTTTGTATTAGTCTAAAACTATTTTATGATGAGGTTATTGCGTTGTAGGCCAGACATCGTGGACAGGTTTTTATCTTCACACTAATATATTTCTTTACAAAATTATCATTACTATCACCTGTGGGAAAAAACTAAAGAGGTACAAGTATACAGTATATTCAAACCATGACATATTTAAGCTTTATCATTTTTTGATATCTGGCTACTGTAGAAGCTTCTTTGTTGAAAACAGGTAATATGACGTGTTTCTTGACCTTATTAATTCACTCCATAATAGTCCAACTGCAGTTGATAAAACGCAACCTGCACTTACAGACTGGAAGGTGACTAAACAGGTTCTTCTGAGAGATTAGTTAAGACAGTGGCTTAAACATAGAAGTCTAAAATAATTTAGGTCTTTTGTGGATGGGTTTGAGAAAAGTAACAATTTTAGTTGAATTTTGTAATGTATATTACCCCAGGAAAATGTGAGGCGTTGGAGAGGTTATGTTGGAGAATTTTAGAGCAAATAGACGTACCAACAAATGTGTTCTTTATTGGTTTGTTGCGTAACTTTGACGGCTTGGTCGTAATTTTAAGGGAGTCTGCACTTCCATATCTTACGACGTTAAATTCCTCAATTTTGGGTACACTTTTCTCAGAACTTATAAAAGATACAAATGTAGAAAAAATAGGGCATATGTAACATATCTTTATGTATAAAACCGGTTAAATAAATTTAAAATTCAACTGAGGGGTTGGCAAAAAAATCATTGGTAACATTTTTTCCATTAAGAATCACTGCAAATTAATTTTTATTTTTGCTGAAGATAGAAATAAACTTAATTTTTTTAACCTCTGTGCAAAATTCCATTACATTGATATAGTATACTAACTTCAGCCTTCTAGGTACAATATTTTCTGAGAAAAGTGTACCAATGTCACAAAAAATAAAAAAGTCCAGAAAAATAGTGTCTAAGTTTCCATATCTTGCAATTTAAATTCCTCAATTTTGGGTGGACTTTTTCTCAGAAGTGATAATGATACAATTGTAGAAAAAAATGGGGCATCTGTAACATACTTTTATGTATAGAATCGGCTAATAAATTTAAAATTCCACTGAGCGGTTTGGCAAGAAAAAAAATTGAATAACTTCAAGGGAAAAATTGTTCCGGGGCCGGGTATCGATCCCGGGACCTCTGGTTGAACGTACCAGCGCTCTACCAACTGAGCCCCGGCCCCGGAACAATTTTTCCCTTGAAATAATTCAAATCTGCTTTACAGGGAGCTTTACCTGAAAGACTAGAGTTGCATAATATAGCCTATACGTCACTGTGTACGTTAACAGAAAACCACAGTTCCAAGTTACACAGAGATTGTGTGCACTCGTTGTGGGTCTCTGGCGTTTCGTCAGCCCACGCGAGTTGTGTGGATACAAAGGGAAAAGTTGAGACGGTGTCGGGTAGAGTTCCCGGGTAGCTCAGTTGGTAGAGCGCTGGTACGTTCAACCAGAGGTTCCGGAATCGATACCCGACCCCGGAACAATTTTTACCTTGAAATTATTCAAATCTGCTTTACAGGGAGCTTTGCCTGAAAGACTAGATATGCAAGAAAAAAAATGTTCAGTGATAACATTTTTGAATTAAGAATTACAACAAATTTTTGCTGAAGATAGGGCTAAAAGTTGACAATTAGAAGAAACAAAATCATATTATCACTTTACACATATTAAACTACCGAAAACGATAAAAAAAACCTTTTTTTTTTTTGTAAAATTTCGGTGTACAGATTCCCCTTAATTGAAGTTCGGTGACAAAGTATTTGACAGGAAGACGTGGCAACTTTGCACTCAGTGACGGTAGAAGTGGTAGAACCAAGTCGTAGGCCTAACCAAGACCCTAGATCATATATGTAACAGATAACTCCTCGCTACGTTAAAATCGGCAGCACTTTGAAGAGAACAACCGCCAGGATCGCCACCCGTCCGCCGTAAACGAACACGAGATGACAGTACAGTCGCTAATGCAATTCAAATGGGAATTATGACGTGACTCCTTATGTAACAACTAGATGGCAGCGTAGTAAACCTGACAAAAGTTGTTAACCTCAAAGCCTATAAGCCCGACATATCTGTTACATATATGATCTAGGCCAAGACTAAAGAGGGAAGGAGAAAATGCACAGCCGCTAATGTCCCTCTGTTAGATTATTGAATCTTTCGTGGGACATTCACACTAGGAAATCTTCTCACAAATTTACTTCTTTACTCAAAATACAATCTATACATAGCGAACGAGCTGTGTAATTTGTCGTTCCAGATTTATGGCCTTTCACACAACATTTTCTCCCTCATCCCACCACTCCTATAATGATGACTCGTTCAACCTTTAATACTCTAAATCAGCCGTGGCGAAAATGTGATCGTGCGCCGAGCCACTGTGTAACCTGCAACGTGCATAGCACCTATGGAGGGAGGCGGACACCCGAAGGGGAAGTGAAGCAACTGTCTGACTTATTAATGGATTTTCATTTCCCTTACGTCAAGCACTTAAATATAATTTTATACAGTACAAGGCTACAAACTAATGTTTAGTACGTGTAACGAAGAAAAAAATGAACAGTAAATGAACAATATCACAACCTAAAATTAACTGTCTTCAGAATGTCTCTGCGACAAAGTTTCAAAATCAGGAATTATGTCACTTACTGCCAGTCGTAGTTGATCACGAAGGTATTTGTCTGTCAGTCGTGATCTAAATTTGGGGTTTACTATTTTCATTGTTGAAAATAATTTTTCACAAACGTAAGTTGTAGCGAACATGGCTTCAACAGAGCAAGCGAAAGAACGAAGCTTCGGATATTTATTTTTTGGCAAAAATTTGAAAGTTCAATATATGTCAAGTTCTTGCATCTAGCTTTCATTTGACATCACATTGTAAATCTGTGAGTTCAAATTGAAGAGCTAATCGCATTATTCGTACATCTGCTGAAAAAGGGTCGACGTACAGAGATGATGATGATGATGATGATGATGATGATGATGATGATAATGATGATGATAATAATAATAATAATAATAAT
Source organism: Periplaneta americana (assembly GCA_025594305.2). Taxonomy (NCBI): domain Eukaryota; kingdom Metazoa; phylum Arthropoda; class Insecta; order Blattodea; family Blattidae; genus Periplaneta; species Periplaneta americana. The sequence goes on along the minus strand of JAJSOF020000003.1, from coordinate 12,439,097 downwards.
AATAATAATAATAATAACACAAACTTTTAATGTTTCATGAGTAACATGTAGGCCTAATATAATGCCGTTTTATGTTATACAACTGTTTTCCTCGTAACGCTTGTGAACAAATCATACATTTAATATTCCCATCATATTCTTCTTTTGGTGGTGGATTTAAAATAAAATAAAATAAAAATAAAATATTGACAGCAAAAAAATGCGTCCTCCCATCCTACTTGAAACTTTGGTTTTTGTAGACGTACGCACATGGTTTCGTGAGAGACATATGCCACTCGCACGTCAGAGACAAATAGAAATAGAACGGCGTTTGACTCCAGTGAGTGAGTGGGTGGGGGTTGGGGGAGACAAGAAGCAAGAGAAATGCATAGGTATCATTGCGAGCCACAGTGTCTCGCGAGTCACATTCTCGCCACGGCTGCTCTAAATCGCAAGGCGAGACCTGCCCGATGACCTTCGTATGTGTAGTAGTCACAGCGCCAGTGGGTAAGGAGTGGAACACTACCATTAACTAGACAGTATTACATTAAGCCAGACTAAAATAATTAACTCGAGGTAAAATATATATTTCTTCTAACAGATATCATTTAAGTAAGAGTAAAAGAATAAGGACTTCGGTAGACCCTAATAACTTATAGGCTACCTCTTTTAGGGCCTATTAATAAAAAAATTAACTTTTTTATCTGCCGCATCAGAATATTTGCTTGTTACTGTAATAGAGCACACGCTAGAGTTCCTGTATAATAATAATAATAATAATAATAATAATAATAATAATAATAATAATAATAATAACAACAATAATAATAATAATAATAATAATAATAATAATGATAATATAATCCGTGGCGCTACAGCCCGTGAAGGGCCTAGACCGACCAGCCGGCTTCTGGCTTCACGCCCACATGCCGAAGCAGAGGTGGACGATCATCCAACCAGAATGGAGGTATCGTGTGGTTAGCACGATGATCCACCCAGCCGTTATAGCTGGTATTCGCAACCGAATTTCGCTACCTATCGTAGCTCCCCAAGTGCATCACGATGCTGGGTGGGCACCGGTCCCATACACTGGCCGAAATTTCATGAGAAAATTTCTTCCCCCATAGGGACTCGAACCAGCGCGCATTCCGTAACGTGAGTCCTAGACCGCGACGCCACGGCGCGGGACCCATAATAATAATAATAATAATAATAATAATAATAATAATAATAATAATAATAATAATAATAATAATAATAATAATTTTATATATAATAAATTATAGACTATTATAAAATAAATAATACATAATAAAATTATGTGCCAAATTCCTTTAATATTTGTATGCAATATATAGGAGTATGGGTTTAGTTCTCATAGAACGTTTATTTTTTCATTTTCAGCGCTATCAAATCATTACATTATTTTAATTGTTGATGGGGTCACCGTCTCAACTCTCATTATAAAGGAACTCTAGAGTCTAGACGTTACAGATAATGACGGATTTATTATTTCACCGGTATAATTTATTTTATTTGAGTACATAATGTACCTACATGTATTAATTGTATGTGTTATATTTCCGCTGTGTCGACTGCTAGCTGGTGTGATGTCAGCGCCAACTCTAGGGAGAAAGCAGAATGTCACGCTCAAGTTGGTCTGAGGTCCTTGAAATCAGTCCTGCTATATCAAAGGTACCGACGCGAAGTGTCCATACTTATAATTAAAGTCGCGACGCTGTTATTCCCGGCGTGACTCCTCCTCTTTACTTATGTCTTAGGAAGTGAAGGCTCTATAAAGTCTAGGTAGGTAGTATCGTTCGCCATTTTTGTTCTTTCGTTGCCGAGCTACCATACGAGGAATCTATTTTCCACACAGTTAAACATTATCATGTCGTAGCTCCTATGATAATAAATCAAATGCACTGTAATTCAGCAAATAATTGAGCGGCAAATAACGTCCTCGTGTGCTTTCTGCGAACGCCAACGAAAGAGCCAAAATGGCGGGCGATTATATTAAGTATTTATCGAGCCTTAAGAAATGAATAACGTCTTCACCAGCGAATCACAAGACGCACACGTTTAAATGTAGCCGACCTGCAATGCGATTGACTGCCGGAAGTTAGAGCGACGGGACTATAGATGTATTAATTGTATGTGTTATATTTTCCGCTGTATCGTCTGCTAGCTGGTGTGATGTCAGCGCCAACTCTAGGGAGAAAGCAGAATCTCACGCTCAAGCTGGTCTGAGGTCCTTGAAATCAGTCCTGCTACATCAAAGGTACCGACGCGAAGTGTCCATACTTGTAATTACCTATACGCTGGTGTAGGTACAGTTATCGTCCAGTTATCTTTAGACTTCATCATATTAGCTTGTTTTAAGTAGGATATATTCTAATAAATTCTAATAGAACTGTTTACGAAGTATTTTCTCCAGAGTTTATTGCAGTTAGGTCTACATTCTATTATTCTTAATAAGTTTTGACTTTGTACCTAACAAATTGAAACCGTTTCATGTAAAAAAAAATAATAATAAAATTTTCTTACTGAACATTGTGTCGATTGTTGTTGCGCTATAGGCCTTCAACAGAACTTTGTCACGACACCATTCGTACGGTATTTTATACCACTCTTAAGTATGTCTTATGACTTGGTAATTGCGCCATAAGGCATATAACGTAAGCTGGTCTATACGTTCAGACTAATTTATTTTTATTGTCACTATCACCTGTGGAAAACTATTCAAAAGAGAAACGCACTGAAATTTATTCTTTCAAACCTTATCATAATGATAGATATTTCGCTATCTTTTCTTGAAAATAAATATTTATGTGCCACGTGACCTTGTTATTTTCTTTGCTGCTGAATGATAGCGCTACGCCAATTACGCCTTCACTTTCAAGATAAGTTTGTAGGCCTATGCATTTGTTGCAAGTAGTAAATTTTAAATGTCTTTTATAGTCGTAACACATTTGTCTCAACTAATTCTTGATAGTTTTTTTTTATTGTTAACATGAACAATTTATTTATTTACATTAAAAAGGTGGCTTGTGCAGCAATTGCTACAAACTAAGTCCATAAAAAGTTCAAATAAAAATTGTTCAGATTTATTTTCAATGAGGAATACCAGACATTTTGATAGTTATTTGCTTCCATAATAGTGAAACATACTCCCTCTGAATGCTTTTTGTTTTTTTTTTTTTTTTTTTTTTTTTTTTTTGCCAAATACATTTCTTTGAACCTATCCGTCTTCAGTTCTTGAATTTCAATGCGAAATCGCTAGTAACAATGTCAGGATGATCAGTGGGTTTTTCATGTGGGAGTAATGCAGTAGCTATTTCGAGTCATTGAGGATTATATGTGAAAGTTAAGAAAATGTAAGGTTTGTCATGCTTTGAACAAAAGACTTAGCATCTTGGTATAGCTGCTGCATGTTTCGTGAACTACCCTGAAATGTAGAGGACAGAATCACTTTTTCCCACTAAGAGATCTTGCTGAGGTGATCAAGAGACTACAAAATCTTGTAGGCCTCTTATTTTATCAGTAAGTAATACCTTTTGGTCTTTTCTTATGAATTGTAATTTTTTGCGCTTCTTCCATACAATACTGATCCATCAAATAACTGCTGGATTAATATGTGTAACAATGAATGTTATTTTATGTAATATAGGCTGTTGTTAGAAATTTATTGCTGAGATGTGGAAAATGAGGCGAATGATACGTTATAATTTATAAGCCTACATAAAACAGAAATACAAATTAAGGAATTTACCCCCGTATAAGCAAACGCTCGTGATCGGGAGTACATAAGCAGAAATAAGACAAAATAAACTTATTAATAAAAGAGCACAGATTACAAAAACAAGAGCCTATTTATGATAAAGAACAATCATAATTGAAAATGTTTATAACCAATATTCACAAGTATAATAATATGACTAATATTTACGAATTAATTATCTAACCCTATGTTAAGTTCCCTTAATAATTTCTGTAATTTTCAGTTTAAATTTAATCATACTTGTGTTAGCTAAAACAGGGTACAGAGAAACTAATTTGTTGCGAAGTTTTAAGCCATAGTTGAAGCCAAATTTCATACCAGCAGCTGTTGAGCTTTTGGGTTCTGTAAAATGAAATAATAAGTTTCTTCTCGTATTATAAGTATGCCAATATGTGTTGACATTTTTCTTGTTATTAACAAAAAGAAGGTTAATAATGTTTACTCATATATCTGCTCCAATTTGAAAACGTTAAAATCCAAATAAAGATACTGTATTTAGTAGGGTAATCAATAGACTTTTTTTTAGACAAATTTTGATTATTCTCTTTTGTAGTAAATCCAGCGGTTTTCTTATGGATTTAGAAACACTGCCCCAACCAATAATGCCACAACGTAATACAGATTGCACCAAAGATAAATAAATGAATTTTAAAATATTAATAGGGAGGTAAGAACGAAATATAACAAATCTATATATAATTTTGCGTAATTTATTACATAAAATGCAATATGTATGTCCCATATAAGGTGCTTGTCAATTAATATTCCTAGATATTTAATTTTAGAAGAATTGGTTTAATATGGACATTCACAGTTTAGAGAAATTGTACAATTAGGATTGTGAATTTTAATATTATGAATATAGTCGAGATGTATGGCATTGTGTGAAGGAATCTATAATATTGTAACGTTTTATTACTAACAACAATGAAATTTTATTCTTCCAACAATAACTCTCCACACAGCAACACAGCGTTCGTTATTGCACTCCACAAACGACAATGACAATTTACTTGGACTATTACGAACAACAATGAACTGTTAATCTTAACTAATATTTACAAAGCACTATTTACAAGTCAGAACTGTCAGTTCTCAGTTCACAGTTCTTCTAGCTCAGTCACTCGAGTTCACAGTATCTCGAACCACAGACCTTCAGAGACAGTCCACTGTATTCGAACTCAGGTCCCTCCAACTACGGTCCACTGCACTCGAACTCAGGTCCTTCCAACTGCGGTCCACTGCACTCGAACTCAGGCCTTCGGATGCTGACACAGTTGCGGACGCACACTCAAGTCGAACTCCGGTACACAAGACTGGCTTGCTCTGTTCACTGGCTTACTCACTGAACTAATCATGAATCACACTCTGTCTGAGTTCCCTCGTGCTTCTTCCTTTATAACCACAGCGACGTAGTCTGGAAAGTTCGAGTTATTTCGACGCGTGTGTCCATTCTCGAATCATCTCGCACGCTGCTGCTCTTCGGACGGACTTCTCTAGAAGATTCGGGAGGGTCCGTCCCTCCTTCACTCCGCAAGTAGCAGCTGCGCGCGCACTCTCCCCTCGTCGCGTTGACGTAATACACCCCCTCTGCCCTTCAGCATGCAGATGCTCCCCGTACCAGCGTTTCGTCTGCCGCGCGCCCTGTCAGACGCGTGTTCAAACCCCGTTGTAGCTGTCACAATATTTTGATGAGTTAAGGCCCGGTTGCAGAAACGCAAATCAAATCAGTCTCTGATCGCCAATCAGTTGATGTCTGATTTATTTGATTGTTCATTGCGTTGCACAAACGTGAATCTCCATTCAAGTTGTCTCAATTTACTAATTGCTGATTTGAGAAAGAAATACATTTGACAACAGTGCTATTTAGCAACCACAGCCAATTTGATGTTATTTAAAAGTCGCGAAACGAGACTAGGAAAACAAGTGAATGTTCAAGTAAATGTTTTGTTGCTTTTTGTAGAAACAGGTGGATTCTATTTGTATATAGACTACAATATAGTGAAAAAAAAAATGAAGCCAACCAAAAAAAAAAAAAAACGTGAGGGGGCTTCTGTTGTGGGATTTGCCAGGGGAGTCGACAAGAAATTGGAATATGCATAGCCTCCATAACTCAAAATAATTCCATTTCCTATCTCTCTGTTTACAAATGGAGCTCGTAACCTACTCATTAAAAATATTGTGTTGTCATGTGTAGAACCCTGCCAACGGGCTACAACATTCCAGAATGTCAAGGATGGTGTAGACTACATATTGCCTGTATATTCACAGAAAATAAACCTTTTCTATTTCGATAAAGTTCGGCATCATTTCAACCAGGTGATTGGATGGGGATGTGAACAGTCTATACAACCAATATTAGGCTACTCTTGGAAATCCTGACATGACTGAAAATTCTCTCTGAATTTCAAATCATTCCCTGTTTGAAATTTGGGGATTTATGAGACCCTGTCATAACAAAGCAATTTCATACGTAACATTCCTAACTACTCGGCAAATAGTTGATTTGTGGACCCTACAAGATAACCCAAGACCGCCTGAAAAATTCCAACAAAATAAAATCTCAGCATTATTAGAACTTGGTTCATAGGAGAAAGTGGTAGGTTTCGATTTGTCTGTTTGCATATATTTGTTTCAATTTTTGAAAGTAACAAAACACACGAATACTTCCTAAATCTTTGCTCAAATTTTCTGTCATTATACATAAAAACAATTCATGTCTATCACGGAAACGCCTTCTTCTTAATAATATTTTTTCATTCCAAAATTTCTTCATCAGAAGAATCTATTATGTCGAAAACAATATTGTTACGCTATAACTATTTACTATATACATTACAGTAACTACATTATGAACAGAACAACATAAATAGCCTATTTGATCGATGATCAGTGACTTAACCAGCAAAAATCTGTTGATCAAATCTGATGGAAGACTGATCTCCGATCAAACACTGATTGTTCTTTCTGCAACAGAAATAGAACTGATGGCCAATCAAACCCTCCTTGATTGCCAATCATATTTTGATTGGTGTTTCTGCAACCGGGCCTAAGTATACAACCTACTAAAATTATATGCAAGGTAGGCCTACGGGTAAAAATTTAAATTGTCTAAACATTTTTATACTTTCAGTTGCATAATATTTTTTTTTTTATAATATGAGTACTTGTGTCAATTTTGGTCAATATGGGTCTCCAAGTAATAATGCCGTGTGACAATATTGAGTGAACATAGTCAAAGTATATTAATTTTAAGTTAGACGTCTCATCGGTGATATATTCGAAAGAACTCGGAAAGGATAACGCAGACGACTCAGCTTCTCAATTAGATGTTGTAGGCCTATATGCTTGTCCTATGTTGAGCAGCTCTTGATATTAGGTTTATCTAGTCTTCAATAATTTAGACCACCAGCTAAAATACTGTAAACTGCAGATTTTTTGCCGTCGAATTTGTTGACTGCTAGATTGTGTACCGGTACTGGTAACCTATTGACAACTGGTCATGAATCTATAGTATTTTTAGTCAATTATTTATGTACCGTATATCAAACAATCATGAAAAGGCAGAAACATATTTTGTTTCGATACTTTATCATTAAATTGCTGAATAAAAAAAAACGTAGCGAAAGAGGGTAATGGCAGAGCCGCCTGTGGTAATGAGCAAACTTTTTAACACAACTTCGATGTGATCTATCTGTTCACTGATCATATACCTAATTAACCGGGATTATTTTAGTATCTTTGAAAATGAAAAGATATTTTATTGTATTAAAGGGATTTTCCATTCCGACAGTGTGGCAACTCTGCTTTCAGAGTGCGCGCCAACCATTACCTTCTTTTTTCTGCATGACATGCGAGCAGGTGGGTGTGTGTAATTTTCTCTGTAATTTTTCTTTTTGTACATAGAGTTTCTAATATATTTCAGTGGAATTAAGTAATAGGTTATTGTTGTAAGTACTGTATGTACAGAACAATTAAATTGTGCTTATTAATATGGAGTTTCATGCAAGCCTGGTAAATAACGCAGCATGTAGGCCTACAATTTCGAACAAATGGGCTTGATGTTCGCGTGTTCCCTTTTTTGTTGGGAAAATTGCATTTCCCATTCTACTTCTTTCTCATTTTCATCCTTAGTAGCAAGTAGTCCCCACTATCAATACATATAGGCCTAAGGTTGGGTTCGGTTTTGAAGAAGGTATAGGTTGTTGACAAGTAGCCAATAGTCCCAATATGCGCTGTCATTAACGAGGTTCCTTCTTCCTGGACTTTTAAAAGCCCAGCTTTACTTTTCTCGCAATATATACCAACATTGCACCCCTGTGAATTAGCACATATTTTATGAAGTATAGTTACCATCAAATTTTACTATTTTACACACTTTCCAAACCACCAATATACCGGTATGATGTCTCTTCAATAACAAGACATAATTTTCTTTCGCTTCATTGGCTTATGTAAGATGTACAGGTGATTTTAATTTGTAGCCGCCACAAAAATGGCCTACTTTCAACATAAAAATATAGGCTTTGGACAATGAACACGACTTCGAAACTAGACAGCCAAGCTGAGGTAAATCCTAAATATTAACGTAGTAAAGAAGTTGGAAATTTGTTCAGTGACATGAAAATAATTTGGGTAAACGAGTGCTGATGTAGTTCCCTTCCACTGCGGATAAGCAATTCGTCCTGGACCTCTCGCATGTTATGTTGGTAATTAGTAGCAAGTGGGTGAGGGGGGGGGGTAGAACAGTGCATTAAATTATACCGGTAAATATCAAACGATTTTTATCTTTTAGATCACTAGTGGTTTGCAAACTAAAATCACGTATTTATCGCCATAGGCCTACATCTCACAGAAGCTAGTGAAGTAAAAGGAAATGGTGCCTTTTTGGGTCTAGCTATTTTGGAAAATTAGCCTACCCAGAAAATCAAGGCAAATAAAGCCGTAGTAGGCCTATACTCTGGCATGGTGGGGTAGCTTTATGGAGAGCACTGATGAAGTTATGATAATAGGTAGATGCGAAGACGTTTTTTGATAAGCATTATATGTTTAGAACTTCGCACAACGTATTTTTTTATTTGATGTATACTACTTACTGGCTTTTAAGGAACCCGGAGGTTCATTGCCGCCCTCACATAAGCCCGCCATCGGTCCCTATCCTGAGCAAGATTATTCCTTTGCTGTGGTCGTGCCGGAGAATCAGTCCCATTCCGAGGCTTATTTGAATGTTTCGTAACAAGCTGTTTTTTACGGTGATGGGTTGTTAGCCCTTCGCCCAATCCCCAAGCTGGAGGACCACTCCTCATCGGCTGCTTATTCAATATATTCACAGCTACCCTCCATATCTGGAAGCCGTCTCCTCGATCCGCAACCTGAGGACGCGCCATGCCGTGGTGATAGGGACCCACAATACATGGATTTGATGTATTTATTTTGCTAATAATTCTAACATATAATATAAACATAAAATTTTCCCTCACCCCTGAAAGAGTAGAACTCGTGCTCAGGGGCGGATTCCTGAAATGAAATTGATCAATCTTCTTAATGTATCCAGCTGTTTGCTGACAACATAAAGTCCACTATAGTCCACTGTACCCTCTCGTGGGTACTCACCTTGTCGTGGTGAGGGGGCTTAAACTTGTTGTTTAAGCTAACAAGTAACGAAGAGGGGGCGGAGGTACCCACATAAGCTGCAGTAACACCAACACAGTCCCCACTATATTTTTCACTGCTTATGATTCGTTGAGTCCCTCAGTGTAAAATTCTCCGGAGGTAAAATAGTCCCTCAATCGGATCTCCGGGTAGGGACTGCACTGAGAGATGCAAGAATCGTACTAAGATACTTATTTGGAACACCAAAAGTCACACCGTCCAGTCAATCAGAGCCAAGTTTAATATTGAAAAGAACCATATAATGAGACAAAGAGGCAAATATAATACCAAAAGGATTGAAGTATGGTGTCAGTCCAATGCACAAGCAAAATCCATTCTCTGTAATATAAAAAATGGGGCTGAAAAAATAAATTTAAATTAAGAAGTATATAATACAATTTGTTTTATGTCTACTACACAATAAGAATACATAAATGTAAAATTTACAATTTTTAATTATTTTTTGAGAAGATTAACTCCGTACGTAGATGAAATTATTGGGGATCATCAGTGCGGTTTTAGGTGTAATAGATCGACTATTGATCAGATTTTTTGTATTCGACAGATAATGGAGAAAAAATGGGAGTATAAGGGTACAGTATATCAGTTATTCATAGATTTCAATAAAGGCATATGGCTCGGTTAAGAGGGAAGTATTATATGATATTCTTATTGAATTTAGTATTCCCAAGAAACTAGTTCGATTAATTAAAATGTCTCAGTGAAACATACAGCAGAGTCCGTATAGGTCAGTTTCTATCTGATGCTTTTCCAATTCACTGCGGGCTAAAGCAGGGAGATGCACTATCACCTTTACTTTTTAACTTCGCTTTAGAATATGCCATTAGGAAAGTTCAGGATAACAGGCAGGGTTTGGAATTGAACGGGTTACATCAGCTTCTTGTCTATGCGGATGACGTGAACATGTTAGGAGAAAATCCACAAATGATTAGGGAAAACACGGCAATTTTACTTGAAGCAAGTAAAGCGATCGGTTTGGAAATAAATCCCAAAAAGACAAAGTATATGATTATGTCTCGTGACCAGAATATTGTACGAAATGGAAATATAAAAATTGGAGATTTATCCTTCGAAGGGGTGGAAAAATTCAAATATCTTGGAGCAACAGTAACAAATATAAATGACACTCGGGAGGAAATTAAACGCAGAATAAATATGGGAAATGCGTGTTATTATTCGGTTGAGAAGCTTTTATCATCTAGTCTGCTGTCAAAAAATCTGAAAGTTAGAATTTATAAAACCGTTATATTACCGGTTGTTCTGTATGGTTGTGAAACTTGGACTCTCACTCTGAGAGAGGAACATAGGTTAAGGGTGTTTGAGAATAAGGTGCTTAGGAAAATATTTGGGGCTAAGAGGGATGAAGTTACAGGAGAATGGAGAAAGTTACACAATGCAGAACTGCACGCATTGTATTCTTCACCTGACATAATTAGGAACATTAAATCCAGACATTTGAGATGGGCAGGGCATGTAGCACGTATTGTCGAATCCAGAAATGCATATAGAGTGTTAGTTGGGAGACCGGAGGGAAAAAGACCTTTGGGAGGCCGAGACGTAGATGGGAGGATAATATTAAAATGGATTTGAGGGAGGTGGGATATGATGATAGAGACTGGATTAATCTTGCACAGGATAGGGACCGATGGGGGGCTTATGTGTGCGTGGCAATGAATCTTCGGGTTCCTTAAAAGCCATTTGTAAGTAAGTTGTAAGTAAGTATAAAATCGATACTTTCTTTCAATTAATTGCTCATCCATTACAACCTTATTTTATCTCGCAGAACAGTTAAACATAGTAAATTAACAGTAATATTTGCATAACAGAAATCAGTTTAAAATTATTATAATAATGTACTAGAAAAATATGTCTTCAGATTCTGGAAGATGTGATGCATCTGTCTGTGGTAGTGGAGTAGGATGTCGTTTGCATAGGTTGCTGTTTCAAATTTTACAAAACTTAAAACCACGTACAAAAAATATTAATATTGTAATCTGTGTTGTTTCAGTTATTCAGGGACAGTTCTGGGGTAGGAGTTAAATCTCTGGAGCTACTTGGTGAGAAGATAAGATGGCGATTCTTGATGCACACAGCCTGAGCAACCTGCATAGTCAACTGGCACTCTAGTGGGAAATGTTAGCAACTCTGGACCACAGCCCCGGCCAGCAAATCTGCATGAACTGGTAAGTGCAGAGACCTAAGTGGCTTCTGTCTTTGAAAACTAGTAGTTTCCCGATACTCAGTATTCTGCTGATTCTGGGTTATCCAATTATCTGACCAGAGCTGCAACAGGGATTGTGCCGGCCAATAAGCTATCTCTTCCCACAGGCCGGGCAATATATGAGTCCACGGTTCTGGAATTACTTGTTATGCTAGAGTCACTATGTAATTAATTGAAATATACTTCAAAAATTATGTATTCACTCACGTCATGCAAGGAAATGCTGGAACTGCCTGCCTCCATTTTCGACACATTTCTGGCATCTGCTTAGCAATTTACCCATTACCATGTTTGTTCTGAACACTGGCCAGTCCACACCTGTGGAGTAATGATCAGCGTGTCTGGCTGCGAAACCGGGTGGCCTGGGTTCGAATCCCGTTCGGTGCAAGTTACCTGGTTGAGGTTTTTTCCGAGGTTTTCCCTCAACTCAATACGAGCAAATGCTGGGTACCTTTCGGTGCTGGACCCCGGACTCATTTCACCGGCATTATCACCTTCATTTCATTCAGACGCTAAATAACCTAGATGTTGATTAAGTGTCGTAAAATAACCAATAAAATAAACACTGGGCATAACTGCCTTACAGTCCAAGTCCACAAATGAGTTACCGATGTAGTGTTAGCAATGAAAAATACTCCATCATTAATGACACCTTATGGAATGTAAAGCCTTGATTACTTGCAAGCACCAATTTTGGCCAAGTTAGCTGGTACTAGAAAGCCAGAAGTCTGATGGTTAAAACCCAAGCAGTCTGGTATTAGATAGCAACAAAAGAACTTAAAATATTAAGGATTACATTGTTGAAGCTGTAATGCATGACCTACTGTCAGTGCAGATTCCATATCTTGCTGCTGTATTAGTCTGTTGGTTAAAATCCAAGCAGTCTGACATTAGACAGCAACAAAAGAACTTAAAATATTGAGGATTACATTGTTGAAGCTGTAATGCATGACCTACTGTCAGTGCAGATTCCATATCTTGCTGCTGTTTTAGTCTGATGGTTAAAATCCAAGCAGTCTGACATTAGACAGCAACAAAAGAACTTAAAATATTGAGGATTACATTGTTGAAGCTGTAATGCATGACCTACTGTCAGTGCACTTTCCATTTCTTGCTGCTGTACTACATACCTTGTCAAAAATTTATACCACTTGTATAGAGAAACATATCATTGTCATCTGTATTTCTTCAGGCATTCGGGAACAGTTTTGGAATGGATGATAAATTTTCTTGGGCGAGTCACCTAGAAGATAAGGCGATTCTTGATGTCCACAACAAACTGCATAACTGGATGGCAGTCGGAGAGGAAACTTGAGACAACTCCAGACCAATCTTCGGCACCGAACGTGCATAAACTGGTGAGTACAGTGGCCAAGATGGCTGGGCCTAATTTTATTCGAAACTTATCAAATAGAGTCCTTAGTACTTAGTATTTTAATGACATTTATTTGCAATTGATCTTCCAGGAAGGAGGATGTAACATAGATTCTTGAAATATGTGATGTAGGCCTAGCCTAAGTGAAAACAAGTAATTTTAAAGCATTTATTTATAACAATGAATGATTGCATTCTATGGCTGGATAAACTTGTATCCCTGTTCAGTCAAATGGTTTTGATAATAAATAAGGCCTAATGAAATATTCCCCTGAAATTATTTTCCTTTCCCCTTTAAAATGAATTACAGTTTTGTTGATTAGATCCTTATTGTGGGGAGGTCTTCAATTAATAGAGATGTGATTTTGTGGTAATTATTTTACTTCAATTTTTGATGCTTATTTTGTCATAATTTCAATGAATGTTTTTGGAAATACGAAGGTTTGGATTAATATTTCGTGAAAATGTCAAGTTAGGATATGATATACATTAATTAATATTACCGTATATTCTGTATAACATGTAAAAGTCCAGTTACTATACTAAAAGCCAGGTTATGAACCGACTAAACTGGAAGCAACGTTCTGTTGCTCTCTTTCTGAGCTCTATTGCCACATAGTGGCGCGAGATTCAAAGCGTGTTCAGCGTTTGTCACCGATATGTTTAAAATAACTACTGTATATAGTTCTTGATAACACTATCAACAATATTAGTAATTAAAATTACTGTTCTTAAGAAAGCACGAGCTAATGACGCTGGTACGAAATGCGACTCGTAATGCACGTGGTACTCCAAAGGAACTGAGAAGTTTGGCTACACTGTCTCCGTGATTCCGTTGCCAGATTTTCGTTAGCAGACGACATTTTCACGTGAGGTCCAATGAAAAGCTCCGTTCTCCTTCCCCCCTCCGCCCCGCCATACTCAACGTGTCATCGCTGCACAGGCTACCCCTCTAAACCGCACTTTCCTCTCACCCTGCCAACTACTTCCTGTTTAGTCGGTTCATAATCTGGCTTTTAGTATAATAAAAGTTCAATTGATACAAATTTTCCGATTATGAACATTAAATTACATAAATAAACATTTTTCTTGAAAAGTAGTCCTACTTGCAATCATTGCTTAATGTCAGTTTACACATATCAAGAAAAAAATATTGAAAGTACTCTGACCAATCCACAAACCGGGCAAGTTCAGTTTCATCCCAAGCAGCAAATCTTACACCAGTTTATAAGTTAGCACTTATCTATCCTGCTCCTGAATATAAAGATTGAGAATAATTTCAACATTTGAACATGACAAACAAAAACTTGTCGATCAGATAAAATATCTCTATATGTCGAAAATCCTTTTATCAATGTTAGAGACAGAAAACCACAGCAGTCAAAGACATGTTGGAGCAAAACTGTTAAGGTCCTCATTAACGAGGAAAATGCATTGCTGTACTGAGTATAACTGTGGTTAAAATACTTATTTCTCAGTACAGTTCAGGCAGCTGTGTATCTGACATTGACAATGCGAAGTGCCAGCAAAATTGCGTGGTCAGCATAGTACAGCAACTGATTAGGAAAATTCACACATTGTGTCCTAGACCAACCGTAAACAAACCTAAGTTACCGACATTCTTGGTGAGATGCGAGATTATATTATGGCAAGTAGTGCATTGGGTTTTCTTATCTCATGTACAAAATGTAATGACAGTCATTTTGAGCAACTGCTCTGAAATTAGATGAGATTCTCTCCACTTCCTTAAATAAATAATAATTATCTAATTACTCGAAAGATCACTTGCTAGACTGTAACAGTGAGACATAGCAGGATTGCCGGTCTCTTAGATTTGATTCGCCCTGTACATAGCATGTAGAGAAATATATCAGTGTTGTCTGTGTTGTTTCAGGTATTCACAGACAGTTATGGAATGAGTGTTGAAATCTCTGGCACAACTCACAGAAGATGGGAAGGCGATTCTTGATGCTGGCAATCACTTCTCTGACAGGGAATGTGATGCAACTTTGGATCACAGCCTACAACAGCAAAAGTACATGAATTGATAGGTATGGACACCTAATTGGCTACATTTATTAAACATTTATCAAATAATTCTTTTAGCATTGAATATTAAAGAGGACAGACATTGAAACAACCTTAGAACTAAGACTATTTGCCTATCTGTTCTTACCTTTTCAGTAAATTAATTTCCTAAGAAGTCCTAATTGCTCTGAGAGCTTCAATATCTTTAATACAGGAATGCTGTGATAATCCTGAGATTTAGGAAAAGGATACCAGGATCTTATACCGAAATTAGCCTAAGTTTCACATTCACAAAGGATGTGCGAAGCTAATTCCTCTTCTGCAGAACGTCTTCTAGATCAGGGATTATCTATGATCCCTAACAAGTGGGATGCTTGTTGAGATGGCAGTGTCTGTCAAAATTCCGGCCATTGCCCTAAGTTGGCCTATTTAGTTTTAATAGTTCCCTCGTTCTGTCCTTACATAAGTCTTTCATGAGGAGCTTTTGAGAGTTTCACCCAACTCTCAATAGTTCAGTATGGTAGGACTTCTCTCCCACAGGCTTCTTGTAATGCCCTAAAGCACTGAGTTGCAGGTTTCCTCTTGCAACTGGGATTTTTATAAGCACCTTTGTTCGTACCTTTAGGGCTGTATTGTTTACTACAAATCAGAAACAGCCACTGTGTTTATAAAATGTGTCTACTTCGTGACTTTTAATATTGCAAATTTATGGAACAATCACTGCTCTATTACGTAGTGCAAGATTTCAATGGTTACCGCCAGGAGCATTGATTTACAGCATTGTTGCCATTACTTATGGAATGCCCTAGTATATCAGATTAAACATTGGCACAAAACACAAGATTATCTTCCTCTTAAAAAAATTTCTTCCTTATGTCTATATCAAGTTAAGATGTAGATTATTCTGTATTTGCAAGGGTTGGTACTAGAATTTCAAGAATGTCACTGCTCTGGTGGTATAGGGGATGTTCGAATAAGTAATGCCTGGTCTTGTTTCTTAAAAAGTACTACTTTTAGTAGTGTTACTTATTACTTAAGCTTTTAAGGAACCCGGAGGTTCATTGCCGCCCTCACATAAGCCTGCCATCAGTCCCTATCCTGAGCAAGATTAACCCAGTCTCTATCATCATATCCCACCTCCCTCAAATCCATTTTAATATTATCCTCCCATCTACGTCTCAGCCTCCCCAGAGGTCTTATTCCCTCCGACCTCCCAACTAACACACTGTATGCATTTCTGGATTCGCCCATACGTGCTACATGCCCTGCCCATCTCAAACGTCTGGATTTAATGTTCCTAATTATGTAAGGTGAAGAATACAATGCGTGCAGTTTTGCCATTGTATAACTTTCTCCATGTTACTTATTAGGAATGTAAAAATTAGTGGTTAGCAGTGTGGAAAATTCTGTTTCATAAACAAAACTCTACACACTTAAATTTCCTACACTACTTTTAGTAGTTAGCAGTGTGGCTTCATTCAAAGAATATGTAACATATATATTGTCGGACCATCGGATCTATGTCCCTTCAGC
Organism: Periplaneta americana; assembly: GCA_025594305.2. Classification (NCBI taxonomy): domain Eukaryota; kingdom Metazoa; phylum Arthropoda; class Insecta; order Blattodea; family Blattidae; genus Periplaneta; species Periplaneta americana. The sequence continues at coordinate 12,422,508 of JAJSOF020000003.1, read as the reverse complement.
GCTGTCGTCGTTTTTGGAAAAGTTAACGCCTCTACTCACCCCATTCCATCCATTTCTCTCCCACTACGTCAAACAGCAGGCCACAAACCTTGCCGAATAGGGATGTTGCCAAACTTCCGTCAAACAGTGTCATGTCTCTTGAATATTGCTTATAATACTGTAAGGTTAATTATTATACATTTTGAATCTTGCGTACACCACTTTTAATACTTGAATATAATTAATTGATGAACTAGTGGACTTACTCGTGTTAAATATGTAATATTTGTCTGGCTTACAGCTGTTTCAGTGCTTCATGCACCATCATCAGAGCCTACTAGATCGCAGCGCCATCTCGAACTTCTCTACCAAGGATTGCCAATGGGATCACCCATATCCAGCATACTAGCAGAGATATTTTTACACAACATAGAACAAACATACATACTCAACAATGAACACAACAAGTATGCAGACAACATAATATACTGCCACAGATATGTAGACGATATACTCATACTATACAAAGGAAACAAAAGACAAATATACAAACTACACCAATACATAAACAAATTACACCCAAAACCTCAATACACACTAGAACTTGAAAACAACAACTTCATAAATTTCCTAGACATCACCATAACAAAAATCGACAACAAACACATCTTCAAAATATACAGAAAACCAACCACCACCACCACACACACACACAAACACATCTAACCACCCCATACAACACAAACATGTTGCATTCAGGACAATGGTACACAGATTACTCAACATACCCATGAACCAACAACACTACAATGAAGAAGTGAACACAATCAAATACATAGCACAAGAAAACGGATACAATCCAAATATAATAGACAATATCATAAGGAAGACGAAACAAAAACTTAACAAACACAAAAATACACAAAACACAACACAAACACAAGAACACAAGAAATACATCACACTAACATATGAAAACAAAAGCACACATAAGATCGCATCTTCATTCAGAAAACAGAAATACAACATAACATACTAACCATACATACAATAACATAAACACGGACATGGAAATCCTACACACACAACCCAAGAACCAAAAACTCAACACACTAGAACAATACGAAATATACAAACACACTAAAACACACCCCGATCAAATCCTCAACACACAGATCAATTTCAGTACAACACACATTATTCGACTCCACACTTCAACACCTTCCAACAATAAAACACACCCTCCTAACAGGCAGAGAAGTTCGAGTTGATGCCGCGATCTAGTAGGCTCTGATGATGGTGCGTGAAGCACTGAAACAGCTGTAAGCCGGACAAATATTACATATTTAACACGAGTGAGTCCACTAGTTCATCAATTAGTTAATTATTACTTATTCATAATTTAATTTAAGGTCTAATGACGCAGATTGACTTATGCAAAATGCTGTTACTTGCTTAATAATATTTCTTTCACCACTCCATGCTACAGTATTCATGTTGAGTTGACAACAGTGGGCTGTAAGTGCAAATAAACTGTCCTGCAAGAAGGCTCAAAATTGTGAGTAGTGGGGGAGAGAGAGAGAGAGAGAGATAGAAAAGAGAGAAATAGGAATAAAGGGAGAGAAATGAATTGCCGAGGCTGAAAAGGAATTAAGGTTCAGTTCGCATATCTTACTGGGGCACAGATCCGATGGTCGGACTATACAGTGTGTTTCGAAAGTCACACATATTCTCTGCTACAGCTGAGAGAAAATGTTTTTCGAAGAATGCTCGGACATATGAAACGGTATATTTTAAAAGACACTTTTTCAGAAAAACCATTCTTGATATCATTGTTGTACGAGTTGTGACATGATCGGAAACGTTTTTAAACAGCACTGTGTGTTTTTCTGTATACCATCTGAAAGATTTTATTCTCAACGGTTACACAAGCTATCAGCTGTTTTATACAAGAAACATTGCTATGGTAACACACTTTACTAATGCCAGTCTTCTTAAATTACTCAGTTTTCATAGTATTCCAATGAAACATATTAATTATAAAAAAAAAAATTGTTATATTTGATGTGCATTATTTTCTTGGACAAGTTGACTCAAGGTTCAGGGTTCGAACCTAGGCGAATACTGGGTTAGTACCAATTATAAGGGCCACAACCTGCTACATTCCCAATCGTACAATGCTTTGTAACGTGATTTCATACGCCATGTTCTCGCCTGCGACAGGCTGAGTGTGTTCTTCTCTGTTGAGATGAAAGAGAATTAGAGGCAGCTGCTAAAAGTGAAAACACCTAACAAAAAGAAAAGGTTGACTTGTAGAAATTCAATATGAAGAAAACCTGGCCAGCTGGGTAGGAGAAATGTTGTTGTTTGTTGTTGTTTTCTAATGCCAGGCGTTTGACAATAAAGTCATTTGACCTCTTGCACTCCAATATTTTTCAAGGATATTGTCATGGTCAGCCACTGAAGCACAGATTTTGTGTTCCGAATCCATTTCTTGGTTTGAGTTGCACAATGGGCAGTTAGGGGATTGATATATTCCGATTCTATGCAGGTGTTTGGCCAAACAATCATGGCCTGTTGCCAATCTAAATGCAGCTACAGACGAGTAGGAGAAATGTACACAGTCAAATCACTGCTGAAAATGTGTACTTTGTGAATATCTCGCAGTAGACTTTCTGCAGAATCATAATACAGTAGAATCTCTCTTTACCAGCGCCAAAGGGACAAGGCTAGTTCCAGATACGAGATTTTCCCGAATAATTGAATTAAATGTTGAAAAAAAAATACATGTTTGTAAGTTATGATGCCAACTGTTGAAACTGCAGCCATGTGATTTCAGCCATTTGATCATAATAAAATAACACTGTCTGGATTTTCTTTATTAAAACACATCACACAACACAAATCATACACTAATTTTGGCGTTGAATATTCACTGAACATGAAGGTTTGTACTAACTTTCTAATGTGCCATGTGGCAACACAGCCCAGGTTGTGGTAACGTGGCAGATTTAAAACTTTTTTTCTCCAGTTAAAAGTGCCGTTTTGGTATTGCCAGTTTTTCATTTCATTTATTATATTCCATTGATCTTACATGAGCAATGAAGCTTTAAGATGGGGAACAAGTCAAAATTTTACAATATTACAATTACATTTTTACAATATTTTACAATTTTAACAATATTTTGACGAGATGTAGTGAGATGAGGTGAGGCCCGAGGATTCGCCAAAAGATTGCCTGGCATTTGTTATGTGGTTGGGGGAAGCCTCGGAAAAAACCCAACCAGGTAATCAGACCAAATAAGTGAAATGAAGTGAGGCTGAGGACTTGCCATTGATTGGGTGCCAGTGTTAAGAGGGATTTGTATTCCAAATGTAATTGCAACAGAAATTCTAAAATAGACAATCAACTTTCTACCTAACATTGAGCTAATATTCTTTTGAATTCTCTTGCAGATCATTTCTCCATGGGCGGAGGAGGATGTCAGTTTCTCCTGAGACCGACAAGCAGAACTGGTGTGAAGAAGTGGAGGACTTTGACATGGATGCTGTGGGATTGAGGTTCGAATGCATTGGAAACTAATGAATTAGAATGCAAAATATGTATGAATAGTTTAAATCAGATTATATGGTTAAAATATATATACAGGTTGATGTGGATATCTGATAGATGAAATAGAATAGACAAATTAGATAAATATTCAGATTAGATACATTTCTGTAAAGTCTCAAATCATAGCCAGTTTCAACATCTGTTAGTGACTTCACAGCCCATAAAATATTTTGTTTCTCCATTGTGTACCACACATCATATGTAAATTTTATATTTCATAAATGCAGTATAATTTTTTAATTTCTATATAAAAATTCAATTACATGACTTAAAAGTTTCTGCTAAGCCTGTTTTTCAGTTAACAGAGGTTTTACTGCAATTTGTGAATATTTATTTTTTTCATCAATCATTGTTCATGTCATGGTGGATTAGATGTGTTCCAGTTGTTACTCTGCCATATCTCTCTATATAATTATTACAAAAATAATACATATTGAATCTATAAGTATTATCATCCATTCACAATAATAATAATAATAATAATGGTAATGATGATGATGATGATAATAATAATAATAATAATAATGGTAATAATAATGATGATGATAATAATAATAAAACTAATAAGTATAGCTCTTGTATTTGAAACTCTTACTTTAACTTTTTCACTTCTATACTCAATCTCTTAAAAATTATTCCGTTAACTTCATTGACTACTTTTCATAGTTTCCTACCATGTCCGACTACTCAACACCTATAATTCCATATCCATTAGAGCTTTGCCTTTCTGTTCCCATCTAATTTTAACTCTAAAAATAAATTTTCCTAATTTATGCAGATTGCTGGCATTTAGGGGACCATTAATTTTTTATAAGCTAATGTAGTGTTTATTTGTAGAAATTTTTTATCCACCCAACCATTTCTCAAATCATAATTTGTGAATATATGAGTAGCCTACTAAACTAACATAATTTATTCTGATGTCAACTCATTTGTATTGGTCAGGGAAATAATTAGTCTTGCTGCCATCTTGAAAATTTATTAATTTTAACAGAGATTGATGAAACTGGCCATGAGTTTATAGCCATGCAGGAAAACATCCAGACATGCATGTGTACCGTATTTCATTGTGTAATCGTCGCATTTTTTATTACTTATTTTTGGCTTCAAAATATAGTGTGACCATTATGTGAAGAATAAATTAAAATGCTAACGATTGGTCACGTCAACTTCCAGTGGTCAGCTTTCGTGTAACAGGACAGAGTAAGAGATAGCAGGGTCAAGTTGTGATTCGTAGCAGAAAAGCGGAAGGAGGGGAACTGGTATTAGCGTGCGACGCTGGAACTGTAACATGAATAATACCTTACACGGTGTTACTGAATTAAAAACACTTTTTTTTTTCGGCGCGGGTTCGATCCCCGCTTGGGCTGATTATCTGGTTGGGGTTTTTTCGAGGTTTTCCCCAACCGTAATGTGTATGCAAGGTAATCTATGGTGAATCCTCGGCCTCATCTCGCCAAATATGTCGCTATCATAAATCCCGACGCTAAATAACCTAGTAGTTGATACAGCGTCGTTAAATAACCAACTAAAATAAAATAAAACACTTTTTTATTGACTAAAAACGGGCACAGTATAGTTGAATCACATGTAATGGTACATCTGATACACTGAAGTCAATATTATATGACTACTGGATCAGTCTGCAGAAAAGTGATTGGTTTAGGTCTAAAGAAGTACAGTGTGATTAGTTTTGCTTTCCACTGGAGTGTTGTGCATATGGACGAGCGTGCTGCTCATTAGCTGGGTCTCTGTGATTACCAGGAGGATAAAATATTAACAAACCAATCATACAACAATAAACAAACAAATTTACGCTGCTCGTTGGCCTATTAGCTGGGTCTCTGTGATTAGCGGGAGGGTAAAACAATAAAACAAACCAACAATACACAAATTTATGCTGCTTGTTAGCTGGTTAGCCAGGTAGTCGGGTCTCTGTGATCAGTAGGGGGTTAAAACAAAACCAACCGTACAACAATACACAAACAAATTTATACTGCTCATCAGATGGTTAGCCAGTTAGCCGGGTCTTGGTGATCAATGGGATGGTAAAACAATAAAACAAACCAACCGTACAACAAATACACAAACACATTTATGCTGCGCATCAGATGGTTAGCCAGTTAGCCGGGTCTTGGTGATCAATGGCAGGGTAAAACAATAAAACAAACCAACGGTACAACAAATACAGAAACAAATTTATGCTGCTCATTAGATGGTTAGCCAGTTAGCCGGGTCTCAGTGATCAATGGGAGGGTAAAACATTAAAACAAACCAACCGTACAACAAATACAGAAACAAATTTATGCTGCTCATTAGATGGTTAGCCAGTTAGCCGGGTCTTGGTGATCAATGGGATGGTAAAACAATAAAACAAACCAACAGTACAACACATACAGAAACAAATTTATGCTGCTCATTAGATGGTTAGCCAGTTAGCCAGGTCTCAGAAACAAATTTATGCTGCTCATTAGATGGTTAGCCAGTTAGCCGCTGGTCTTGATCAATGGGAGGGTAAAACAATAAAACAAACCAACGGTACAACAAATACAGAAATAAATTTATGCTGCTCATCAGATGGTTAGCCAGTTAGCCGGGTCTTGGTGATCAATGGCAGGGTAAAACAATAAAACAAACCAACCGTACAACAAATACAGAAACAAATTTATGCTGCTCATCAGATGGTTAGCCAGTTAGCCGGGTCTCAGTGATCAATGGGAGGGTAAAACAATAAAACAAACCAACGTACAACAAATACAGAAACAAACACATTTATGCTGCTCATTAGATGGTTAAAACAAACCAAGTACAACCAGAAACAAATTTATGCTGCTCATTAGATGGTTAGCCAGTTAGCCGGGTCTCAGTGATCAATGGGAGGGTAAAACAATAAAACAGACCAACCGTACAACAAATACACAAACACATTTATGCTGCTCATTAGATGGTTAGCCAGTTAGCCAGATCTCAGTGATCAATGGTACAACAAATACACAAACACATTTATGCTGCTCGTTAGATTGTTAGCCAGTTCAGTGGGAGATCAATGGGGTAAAACAATAAAACAAACCAACCGTACAACAAATACACAAACACATTTATGCTGCTCATTAGATGGTTAGCCAGTTAGCCAGGTCTCAGTGATCAATGGGAGGGTAAAACAATAAAACAAACCAACCGTACAACAAATACACAAACACATTTATGCTGCTCGTTAGATTGTTAGCCAGTTAGCCAGGTCTTGGTGATCAGTGGGAGGGTAAAACAATAAAACAAACCAACCGTACAACAAATACACAAACACATTTATGCTGCTCATTAGATGGTTAGCCAGTTAGCCAGGTCTCAGTGATCAATGGGAGGGTAAAACAATAAAACAAACCAACCGTACAACAAATACACAAACACATTTATGCTGCTCATTAGATTGTTAGCCAGTTAGCCAGGTCTTGGTGATCAGTGGGAGGGTAAAACAATAAAACAAACCAACCGTACAACAAATACACAAACACATTTATGCTGCTCATTAGATGGTTAGCCAGTTAGCCAGGTCTTGGTGCCAGGTCTCAGTGATCAATTAGATGGGTTAGCCAGGTCTCAAAACAATAAAACAAACCAACCGTACAACAAATACACAAACACATTTATGCTGCTCGTTAGATTGTTAGCCAGTTAGCCAGGTCTTGGTGATCAGTGGGAGGGTAAAACAATAAAACAAACCAACCGTACAACAATACACAAACAAACATTTATGCTGCTCATTAGATGGTTAGCCAGTTAGCCAGGTCTCAGTGATCAATGGGAGGGTAAAACAATAAAACAAACCAATACAACAAATACACAAAACATTTATGCTGCTCATTAGATGGTTAGCCAGTTAGCCAGGTCTCAGTGATCAATGGGAGGGTAAAACAATAAAAACAAACCAACATACAACAAATACACAAACACATTTATGCTGCTCGTTAGATTGTTAGCCAGTTAGCCAGGTCTTGGTGATCAGTGGGAGGGTAAAACAATAAAACAAACCAACCGTACAACAAATACACAAACACATTTATGCTGCTCGTTAGATGGTTAGCCAGTTAGCCAGGTCTCAGTGATCAATGGGAGGGTAAAACAATAAAACAAACCAACCGTACAACAAATACACAAACACATTTATGCTGCTCATTAGATTGTTAGCCAGTTAGCCAGGTCTTGGTGATCAGTGGGAGGGTAAAACAATAAAACAAACCAACCGTACAACAAATACACAAACACATTTATGCTGCTCATTAGATGGTTAGCCAGTTAGCCAGGTCTCAGTGATCAATGGGAGGGTAAAACAATAAAACAAACCAACCGTAAAACAATAAAACAAATACACAAACACATTTATGCTGCTCGTTAGATTGTTAGCCAGTTAGCCAGGTCTTGGTGATCAGTGGGAGGGTAAAACAATAAAACAAACCAACCGTACAACAAATACACAAACACATTTATGCTGCTCATTAGATGGTTAGCCAGTTAGCCAGGTCTCAGTGATCAATGGGAGGGTAAAACAATAAAACAAACCAACCGTACAACAAATACACAAACACATTTATGCTGCTCGTTAGATTGTTAGCCAGTTAGCCGGGTCTTGGTGATCAGTGGGAGGGTAAAACAATAAAACAAACCAACCGTACAACAAATACACAAACACATTTATGCTGCTCATTAGATGGTTAGCCAGTTAGCCAGGTCTCAGTGATCAATGGGAGGGTAAAACAATAAAACAAACCAACCGTACAACAAATACACAAACACATTTATGCTGCTCGTTAGATTGTTAGCCAGTTAGTCAGGTCTTGGTGATCAGTGGGATCAGTGGGAGGGTAAAACAATAAAACAAACCAACCGTACAACAAATACACAAACAAATTTATGCCTGCTCGTTAGATTGTTAGCCAGTTAGCCAGGTCTTGGTGATCAGTGGGAGGGTAAAACAATAAAACAAACCAACCGTACAACAAATACACGAACACATTTATGCTGCTCATTAGATTGTTAGCCAGTTAGCCAGGTCTTGGTGATCAGCGGGAGGGTAAAACAATAAAACAACCAACCGTACAACAAATACACAAACACATTTATGCTGCTCATTAGATGGTTAGCCAGTTAGCCAGGTCTCAGTGATCAATGGGAGGGTAAAACAATAAAACAAACCAACCGTACAACAAATACACAAACACATTTATGCTGCTCGTTAGATTGTTAGCCAGTTAGCCGGGTCTTGGTGATCAGTGGGAGGGTAAAACAATAAAACAAACCAACCGTACAACAAATACACAAACACATTTATGCTGCTCATTAGATGGTTAGCCAGTTAGCCAGGTCTCAGTGATCAATGGGAGGGTAAAACAATAAAACAAACCAACCGTACAACAAATACACAAACACATTTATGCTGCTCGTTAGATTGTTAGCCAGTTAGCCGGGTCTTGGTGATCAGTGGGAGGGTAAAACAATAAAACAAACCAACCGTACAACAATACACAAACACATTTATGCTGCTCATTAGATGGTTAGCCAGTTAGCCAGGTCTCAGTGATCAATGGGAGGGTAAAACAATAAAACAAACCAACCGTACAACAAATACACAAACACATTTATGCTGCTCGTTAGATTGTTAGCCAGTTAGCCAGGTCTTGGTGATCAGTGGGAGGGTAAAACAATAAAACAAACCAACCGTACAACAATACACAAACAAATTTATGCCGCTCGTTAGATTGTTAGCCAGTTAGCCAGGTCTTGGTGATCAGTGGGAGGGTAAAACAATAAAACAAACCAACCGTACAACAAATACACGAACACATTTATGCTGCTCATTAGATTGTTAGCCAGTTAGCCAGGTCTTGGTGATCAGCGGGAGGGTAAAACAATAAAACAACCAACCGTACAACAAATACACGAACACATTTATGCTGCTCATTAGATTGTTAGCCAGTTAGCCAGGTCTTGGTGATCAGCGGGAGGGTAAAACAATAAAACAACCAACCGTACAACAAATACACGAACACATTTATGCTGCTCATTAGATTGTTAGCCAGTTAGCCGGGTCTTGGTGATCAGCGGGAGGGTAAAACAATAAAACAAACCAACCCTACAACAATACACAAACAAATTTATGCCGCTCATTAGATGGTTAGCCAGTTGGCTGGGTCTTGGTGGTCAGCGGGAGGGTAAAACAATACAACAATACACAAATTTAAGAGGCTCATTATATTATATTTAAGTTCTTGTATGGTGTGTTGGTTCATCTTGTACATTTTTAAGTTTATCTTCGCAAAACATTTTTCCATTGAGACAACCCCTACACTACTTTTTTGGTTTCTTAGGCTGGACACTTCCAATTTCCTGAAATTTATGAAAAATATAATGGACTGTTTTATGAGCTGGCACGTCTACACCTGGGAATCTTTCTTGAAACTGTCTTCGAACTTCACGAGCTGAGTTAACACACATGAATTGTAAATATAGACACACTATACTGTTGTAAACTCATGAGACATAATACACTTTATGTATACTGTCGAATTCAGAAACGAACAACACAACACACACCCGGAAACAGTTGTGCTACAACTGCAAAACCAGCAAGGTCAGCTTGCTACTCCCTGCAGTGCTTGGCAAATAAGTGGGAGTTCGTCAGTAGGAAAAACCCTATGCTGCAGGGGAAAGCATAACTTGATCACAGTGTATTTTAATCATTCACAACCAACAATTGTATTGAACTGAAGGCATTTCTGGCTACTGGATTGGTGATAACATCTTGCACCTTCATACCATTTGCTTTGTCAGCTGCCATTCGACCATGAGCATAAAGATACTTTGTATTGCAATGGCGGCACGTTATTTTTTAATAATTTGTGATTGTGATAAACAGAAATATCCATGTAACAGTTATATGGTGAAATTTTGAAGTCCTGATTAGTCTGTCTATAAATAAGGGTGTGACCATTAAGTGATGGTGACGATTATGCTATGAAATATGGTATTTCCATCCAACTCTACCCCAAAATGTTATGAGTTGTCAGTTTCTGGAATAGGTCTGTCTTTACATGCATGTTATTTATCTTTATGAAAGTGTGATAGATACTGTGTAACTGAAAAGTCACTTCCCACCTTAGGAAAGATAGTCACAAGTGCAAAAAAATCTACTAACGAGATATTTGAAGTTTAGTGTATAACAGATCCATTTGCGTTGCAGTAGTATCATACGGCCTGCGTCCAAATGTTAACCTACCACTCATGGCCATAATATAAACCGAAAAAGTTTTTTTCTCTTAGGCTGCAGTGTTACCTCAATTTTTGCACTTGTGGTCCTCGTCTTCCCAAGCTATGACATGCCAAAAAAGAGAAAACAGTATTATTTTGAAATGTAGGATCATTACAAAGACAACGAGAACCACGACAAAGACAAGGACCATGGCAAGCTCAATGCAAGGATCACAGTAACAATCAGTATACAGATCACGAAATGAACCAAGACAAGCACCACAATAAGTATTAGGATATGGACCACTACATGAACCATGCCAAGCACCACGATGTGGACTGACCACCACATGAACCATGACAAACACCACGAAATGAACCACGACCAGCACTGCAATAAGTACCACAATACAGACTACGACTTGAACCATGACAAGCATCACATTAAGTATCACGATGTGAACCACGATATGGATCACAAGCACCACAATATGAATCATGACAAGCACCACGATATGAATCATGACAAGCACCACAATATGAATCATGACAAGCACCACAATATGAATCATGACAAGCACCACAATATGAATCATGACAAGCACCACGATATGAATCATGACAAGCACCACAATATGAATCATGACAAGCACCACAATATGAATCATGACAAGCACCACAATATGAATCATGACAAGCACCACAATATGAATCATGACAAGCACCACAATATGAATCATGACAAGCACCACAATATGAATCATGACAAGCACCACGATATGAATCATGACAAGCACCACAATATGAATCATGACAAGCACCACAATATGAATCATGACAAGCACCACAATATGAATCATGACAAGCACCACAATATGAATCATGACAAGCACCACAATATGAATCATGACAAGCACCACATATGAACCACGACGAGCACCATAATATGGACTGTGACAAGCACCACATATGAATCATGACGAGCACCACAATATGAATCATGACAAGCACCACAATATGAATCATGACAAGCACCACAATATGAACCACGACGAGCACCACAATATGAATCATGACAAGCACCACAATATGAATCATGACAAGCACCACAATATGAATCATGACAAGCACCACAATATGAATCATGACAAGCACCACAATATGAATCATGACAAGCACCACATATGAACCACGACGAGCACCACATATGAACCACGACGAGCACCATAATATGGACTGTGACAAGCACCACATATGAATCATGACGAGCACCACGATATGAACCACGATCACAATATGGACTGTGACAAGCACCACATATGAATCATGACAGGCACCACGACGAGCACCACTATATGGACTGTGACAAGCACCACATATGAATCATGACGAGCACCACGATATGAACCACGACGAGCACCACAATATGGACTGTGACAAGCACCACATATGAATCATGACGAGCACCACGATATGAACCACGACGAGCACCACAATATGGACTGTGACAAGCACCACATATGAATCATGACGAGCACCACGATATGAACCACGACGAGCACCACAATATGGACTGTGACAAGCACCACATATGAATCATGACGAGCACCACGATATGAACCACGACGAGCACCACAATATGGACTGTGACAAGCACCACATATGAATCATGACGAGCACCACGATATGAACCACGACGAGCACCACAATATGGACTGTGACAAGCACCACATATGAATCATGACGAGCACCACGATATGAACCACGACGAGCACCACAATATGGACTGTGACAAGCACCACATATGAATCATGACGAGCACCACGATATGAACCACGACGAGCACCACAATATGGACTGTGACAAGCACCACATATGAATCATGACGAGCACCACGATATGAACCACGACGAGCACCACAATATGGACTGTGACAAGCACCACATATGAATCATGACGAGCACCACGATATGAACCACGACGAGCACCACAATATGGACTGTGACAAGCACCACGATATGAACCACGACGAGCACCACAATATGGACTGTGACAAGCACCACATATGAATCATGACGAGCACCACGATGTGAACCACGACGAGCACCACAATATGGACTGTGACAAGCACCACATATGAATCATGACAGGCACCATAATGTGAACCACGACGAGCACCACAATATGGACTGTGACAAGCACCACATATGAATCATGACAGGCACCATAATGTGAACCACGACGAGCACCACAATATGGATTGTGACAAGCACCACATATGAATCATGACAGGCACCACGATGTGAACCACGACGAGCACCACAATATGGACTGTGACAAGCACCACATATGAATCATGACGAGCACCACGATATGAACCACGACGAGCACCACAATATGGACTGTGACAAGCACCACATATGAATCATGACGAGCACCACGATATGAACCACGACGAGCACCACAATATGGACTGTGACAAGCACCACATATGAATCATGACAGGCACCATAATGTGAACCACGACGAGCACCACAATATGGATTGTGACAAGCACCACATATGAATCATGACAGGCACCATAATGTGAACCACGACGAGCACCACAATATGGATTGTGACAAGCACCACATATGAATCATGACAGGCACCACGATGTGAACCACGACGAGCACCACAATATGGACTGTGACAAGCACCACATATGAATCATGACGAGCACCACGATATGAACCACGACGAGCACCACAATATGGACTGTGACAAGCACCACATATGAATCATGACGAGCACCACGATATGAACCACGACGAGCACCACAATATGGACTGTGACAAGCACCACATATGAATCATGACAGGCACCATGATATGAACCACGACGAGCACCACAATATGGATTGTGACAAGCACCACATATGAATCATGACAGCACCACATATGAATCATGACAGGCACCACGATATGAACCACGACGAGCACCACAATATGGATTGTGACAAGCACCACATATGAATCATGACAGCACCACATATGAATCATGACGAGCACCACGATATGAACCACGACGAGCACCACAATATGGACTGTGACAAGCACCACGATGTGAACCACGACGAGCACCACAATATGGACTGTGACAAGCACCACATATGAATCATGACAGGCACCACGATGTGAACCACGATGAGCACCACAATATGAACTGACAAGCACCACAATGTGAACCGCGACGAGCACCACAATATGGACTGACAAGCACCATGATATGAACCACGACGAGCACTGCAATATGGACCACAAAAAACACCATGGTCCTTGTAGTCTTTATGTTGGTTATTGTCTTTGTCATGGTCGTATATTTGTCATTTCAAATTACTGCTTTTTTCTGATTTCTATATCACATGGTACTGAGTGTATAGTGGTTGCAGAGAAAGATGCAACTTCCGATGTTTCTAGTAAACATGTGGAATGTACAGAGTTAAAGAGCTTAACAGCCTTCCCTCACCCTGATAGCATTCAGTTGGAGGGTGGATGGGAAGACAGATAAAGAGTGGAAGGAATATGTCTAATCATAAAGTGTCCATTTGTGCTGTGAGAAAGACTATTTATCTGGTTCCTGTATGCTGAGAGATGTGCAGAGTAGATGAGAGTTCAAAAATATGTTAAGGGTCTCTCAGAAGTAGCTTCTTGGCAAGGTCTTAAAGAACAGTATGGCATTGTGGTTGACCAGAGTTACAAGTATCTTGTGCATTAAAATATTTGAAGTGACTTTCGTGTTCAAAAGCCTTAGAGTTAGAACTGTTGCTTTCAGGATGTCTTGCTTAATGGCTCAGCCTATACATATTTTTTTGTTTGTGATTACAGTATATAAAAGTTCTGAAGTGATTGGATTACAGTTTGTGAGAGTGTTAAGTGTTAATGAATTTTAGCAGGCCAGTAATGAAGTTATAATTGTATATCTTTGTAATATGAATTGTGGTACAAGTAAAATCTTTGAAAGAGAGTATGTGTGTTTATGTTCTTTGTGCCTCTTACAACTGCCACCTTTCCTAGGGGAATCCCTTTTCATTTGAAAAATTTTCCCGCCAAAAAAGATAGAATATATACGCTTTATAGGCCTTTTATAGCTGCTGGCAGTGCTTGTGCAGAGGTAAAGAGCTTATGAATCCATTTATTTTCTAAGTGCTGCTTATATAGGCTACAGTAGAGAACCCTGGTGGACAACTGTACACTATAGATACTTCATGAATTTATTTTAAGTCCTGATGTTCAATGGATGCTTTTATTTCTGAATTTGTACACCAGAGTTCTCTAGCGTATACAAGTTCAGAAATAAAAGCATCCATTGAACATCAGGACTTAGAATAAATTCATGAAGTATTTAGTGTACAGTTTGTCCACCAGGGTTCTCTACTGTAGCCTATATAAGCAGCACTTAGAAAATAAATGGATTCATTTGCTCTCTACCTCTGCACAAGCACTGCCAGCAGCTAGTATAAAAGGCCTATAAAGCGTATATATTCTATCTTTTTTGGCGGGAAAATTTAAAATTTGTTAGAGGGAGGGTGTAGGGTATACATATTCTAATCCACACAAATCTAGTCCTTACAATCATACAATTTATTATTCACAAAGTATGATACAAGTTTCAAACCAACACAAATTCAACACTTAAAATTCACTTCATATTCTTGTCTTTACACAAACTCCATTTGCATTCACAAAGTCACAATACTTCTGCTGAATTTCTGAGAAGTAGTGGACAGATGAAGATGCCAACACTTGAAAGCAGAATCATGTGCAGTAGTGGATGCAGCAAATCTGGAAATAAAGAGAACAAAAACTGATGAGAAATCTAATCCATTTCTTTGAGACAGTGCAAAAATAGCAATCAGTAACAGCAGAGAATTGGTGACTTGTATTTTGGCTGGAGGACGAATTTTAGGGGGCTATAAAAGGTTAGGGAAAGTGGAATTTAATAGCTACTTCATCTTTGTACTCTTTTAACACAAATTGGTCACTTTTCAGAGAGTAGTCCCTTGTAATGGCTGGGAAATCATGCAGTGTTCACATGCATGTATTTTACATAGATTTCAAGCTAGTCTTTATAACAAGAAGAAAGATCTCTCTCTCTTTTGACAGACAGATTCATCACTGCTACATCATCCTCAGACAGTCCATGTGAATCTTGTATTAACCCAAATGACAAATTTACCACTGCTGGTAAAGCAACAATTTTCTGTGTCAAAGAGTGTAAAACATGAAGCTCACTTCTGCTCCCTGGAATTAAATTTTGTTTTCAAGACATGCACTTATTACTATGAAACCAAAAGATAAGCCATATCAAACAAGTCACTGCTGTAGGATTTTTTCGTCAGTTGTGGGGTTAAATTAAAGGCCTACCAACATTTATGTATAGCCTACTGCAATTACCATATTTACCCATGAATAATCCAACCCACATAGTGGCATCAACACAATTTTGATAGACATTTTGTAGTAAACATCAAACTATGTCTACCAGGATGTTCTGCTAAATGTGTCAATGATGTGAATTCTTTTGCTGCCCAAGCCATACTGCACAATGCAGGAAGTTACCTAGCCATGAGTCCCATTCACAATGCCAAACTTGCTCCACCTACATTCCTTCCTATACTAAAAGCCGGGTTATGAACCGACTAAACTGGAAGCAACATACTGTTGCTCTCTTTCTGAGCTCTATTGCCACATAGTGGCACGAGATTCAAAGCCTGTCCAGCATTTGTCACCGATATGTTTAAAATAACCACTGTCTATAGCAGTGGCAGTGCATCAATAAGAACACATGAACACCTTGTTTCTATTAATGCACAACTAGTTTTATTATTTAATACCATATTGACATAGTGGGAATGTATAATATCAGAATCAAGTATTTTAAACTTACCGCATCTTGCATAAACTTATGTAAACTTGGCAACATCCATTCACGTACAAGCTGTGCTCTTTTCAAGAAGGTTACTGGAATTTCACGCATGCACAGGAGAAAATTGTCTTTCACTGGCCACTTATGACTCGTCAAGAGCACAAAGCATTAAGTGAACAGTGAATCTATCCTATAGATGTCAGGTGCATAGATGCTATCATTCACGTGATATATCTCGAGGATGAAATTTAATAGTCTGTATTCTAGCCTGTAGGTGTTAGCATCTCATTGTCAGAACATTTACTTTATGTGGTTGCATGTACAGTGCTGCTACGAGAGTGTAGTTTGTGAATTACTATACTTCAGTGTCAGCATAAAAACATAGTTTGGCTTTCAAACACGTGCTGGCTGAATGTGTTGGTGGTATGAATTTAAGTATCTGTATGGTAGTGTATAATATTTAAGAATAATATTTACTGGCATGTAGGCTATTTATAGTAATCTATGGAATGGGATTACAGTACTGCTATAGGCTATAGTGTATCAGTGTGTTGTGAATCAAAATATATTACTGAACACACACTTTTGTAAATAACGGCACTGTTGTATGTATTCATTTTTAACAAACGTAAACAATGAACTCTGTTAAAGTAATTTGGAACAGTAAAGAACTCGGTAAACTGGCTTAACAGGAAAAATTGGAAATAAAAAGACTCAGTTTCATTATTATTATTATTATTATTATTATTATTATTATTATTGTATGTTCTTTTGAAATTATATACGGTTTTTTCGATAGTGAAATATTTGAATAATGACATTTTAAATTACGCTAAACATACGATTTCAAATTCTCTTCAATTTTGTAACACAAAATTGTGAACACATATTTTATCACGAGCCGCCACTGGTCTATAGTTCTCGATAACACTATCCACAATATTAGTAATTAAAATTACTGTTTTTAAGAAAGCACGAGCTAATGACGCTGGTACAAAATGCAACTCATAATGCACATGGTACTGCAAATGAACTGGGAAGTTTGGCTACACTGTCTCTGCGATTCCATTGCCAGATTTTCGTTAGCAGACGACATTTTCACGTGAGGTCCAATGAAAGGCTCCATTCTCCTTCCCTCCTCCACCCCGCCATACTCAACATGTCATCACTGCACAGGCTACCCCTCTAACCCGCACTTTCCTCTCGCCCTGCCAACTACTTCCTGTTTAGTCAGTTCATAACCTGCTTTTAGTATAGTCCTTGAGTTTTGTGTAGCCTTCAATTCAGTATAGCTGATTGTACTTTTTTGAAAGTATGAAGCAAACAAGGCAGATACGAGTACAAGCAAACTATACAACAAAATCTACAGTACAAGAGGCGCAATATGCACTAGAGAGCAGCAGGGACAAAACACAATATTGATCCTAAAAATATTCATCATTGGATAAATGAATACTTCCCTTAAAAACCAATAAAATCAGACAAGCATTTCAGTGGAAGGAAGCAAAATACTCTCAGGTGGAAATGGAGCTCCTGAAGTATGTTAGGAAAACGCAAGCAAACACATTTGAAGGGTACACGGGAATAACGATCAAGGTCCATTTTAGAAAGTTTCGAGAAAAACGAATTTTAAAGTTTAAGCACTTAATACTTCGTTATGTGTGTATTTAATAGAAATTGACGTAGTGGAATGTCAAGAACGATGATTTCTTATTACTAGCTAGACCACATGATAGTACTTCTTTTCCACTATAAGATACTTACTGGCTTTTAAGGAACCCAGAAGTTCATTTCTGCCCTCACATAAGCCCGCCATTGGTCCCTATCCTGAGCAAAATTAATCCATTCTCTATCATATCCCACCTCCCTTAAATCTATTTTAATATCTTCCCATCTACGTCTCGGCCTCCCTAAAGGTCTTTTTCCCTCCTGCCTCCCAACTAACACTCTATATGCATTTCTGGATTCGCCCATATGTGCTACATGCCCTGCCCATCTCAAACGTCTGGATTTAATGTTCCTAATTATGTCAGGTGAAGAATACAATGTTTGCAGTTCTGTGTTGTGTAACTTTCTCCATTCTCCTGTAATGTCATCCCTCTTAGCCCCAAATATTTTCCTAAGCACCTTATTCTCAAACACCCTTAACCTATGTTCCTCTCTCAAAGTGAGAGTCCAAGTTTCACAACCATACAGAACAACCAGTAATATAACTGTTTTATAAATTCTAACTTTCAGATTTTTCGACAGCAGACTGAATGATAAAAGTTTCTCAACCGAATAATAACAGGCATTTCCCATATTTATTATGTGTTTAATTTCCTCCCGAGTATCATTTATATTTGTTACTGTTGCTCCCAGATATTCGAACTTCTCCACCTCTTCAAAAGATAAATCTCCAATTTTTATATTTCCATTTCGTACAATATTCTGGTCACAAGACATAATCATATACTTTGTCTTTTCGAGATTTACTTCCAAACCTATCTCTCTACTTGCTTCCAGTAAAATTTCCCTGTTTTCCCTAATTGTTTGTGGATTTTCTCCTAACATATTCATATCATCCGCATAGACGAGCAGCTGATGTAACCCGTTCAATTCCAAACCCTCTCTGTTATCCTGGACTTTTCTAATGGCATATTCTAGAGCAAAGGTAAAAAGTGAAGGTGATAGTGCATCTCCTTGCTTTAGCCCACAATGAATTGGAAACACATCTGACAGAAACTGACCTATACGAACTCTGCTGTGCATTTCACTGAGACACATTTTAATTAATCAAACTAGTTTCTTGGGAATACCAAATTCAATAAGAATATCATATAAGATAGCATTATTAACTCAATTTCGTTTTTTTATGGACCTTGATCGTTTTTCCCGTGTACCCTTCATTTTTTGTGTCTGTTGAAAGGCTTAGTTTGAAGTGCAGAAAATAGCAGACAGAAAACGTCATGTAGTGTATTTAAAGCGAGTTGTGGATGGGCTAGACATTTATGATGAAACATGACCTAGTAATAAGGCAGCAGACATCAATGAATGACCTACCACAAGAATCTACTCGAATTCCATCAGTATATGATCATGCTATACAAGAATGACTACAGCCTGGGTGACATCAGGAATGCTAACGAGACATGCCAACATATGTAACTGTTAATGATGTAGGTGAAAACACAGTATACATATTTGAATAGTAGGGCCACTCCAGCAGTTTTTCTGTGTACTGGTTATGCACACATATACACACAGCAAACCTAGCAGTTTGTGACTAACTATAATAGCAGATAGCTTGGATAGCATTTAAAATTTGCAAACTTTAAAATAAATGAGACTATTTTGACTATGAGAACAACTGCAGGGAAATGTTTAAACAGTAAGGAGAGCAACCCCAAATTAAGTTACTGCAAATTTCCAAAGGAACTAGAGGGGCACATACGAAATTTGTGTGCAATATGATTCCTGATTTCACTTACACAAAAGCTTTGATATCATGATTTACATTTTGCAGAGGTTATATTTTTTCTCTCATATAACAAGAAGCTATAATTATTTCATTTTACATGTAAGAGGTGGGTTATAAATTTGCGCAAGGAATATCTGCTGACTTGTTTAAATAATAATTGCAGATTATGCACAACCCAGTTATGTTTCATACCAAAATTTCTTATGGATTAAAAAATCAGTCATTCACCTATTTCTAAACATTCTCTTTGCAACATTTGCTTGTCATATTTAAATGAAAGTGTACATCAGTACTAAAAGAGAGAAGGAAATCAAACTGGTTGGAGGTAAGCAACTTAACTTTGATGCCAAAATCTAACCTCACATCAGCCTCTTCTAAAATACTTTTAATGTATATATATATATATATATATATATATATATATATATATATATATATATATATATATTATATATATATATATATATTTCCGAGTCACCACTCCTAGTGCATGAAAATATACAGGATTGAAGGGAACCTCTGCACCAAAATTCAAGAGGAGATTCTACATGTTAAAAATAACAAAACTTTTATTACACTTTTCTTTCAATAGAAGCACCATTAAGCATGAAAGACCTGTATCTCACAACTCCAATATGCTAGCACCCTGATTCTGGTGCCAAGTTAAAGATCTTGTCTGTATCTGTCGATTTAAGATAGACGTATTCATGTAAAACCTATGGCTGTGTCCCCACAAAGCCACACCTACTTTTCTCCTGGAAAATTTGGAACCTATACATGTCTAAATATCAGTGGCGGCTCCTGCATATTTCTTAAGAGGAGGAAAGAAGTTAACAGCACAAAATGACACCTTGAGAGAAACATGCTACAAGTTAGCCTACATGCATACATGTAACACCAGGTAGTGTTATGGTTGGCCTTCTCTTTCGTATAGCAATAATCTGTTCTTGTAAACTGAGTTTCCTTAATTGTCCAAATATATTTTCACTTCCATTTATTGGTGGATAATTGCGAAAATTAATAATTACAAGGAAATTCACAAACTCGCAGCATTTTTAGCGCACACTACAGCATCACACATGTTGGTAGAGACCATAGCTACTAACACGTAACCGGAACCGTATTACAGAAGTGAGAATGAGAAAGAATCTGTTAGGAAAGCGAGAACATTGCATCCACTCGCATGGTCTGTGTTGCCACATGTACACTTTATAAGTTCAGTATCACATGCTTTTGAAGGATGTCAGTTCTTGTAAAGTCATACTACCATTATTACTCAAAGCTGCAGGTGGCCGATTATTTTGTTGTGTTAAAAATTTTGTAGTTTGGAGTACTTTCAATTTGAAATATATTTGTACAAAACTGACAACAGGGCTGCTGTCCTATCTAGTAGACAATGAATGGAAGTGAATTTCAGGGGCCAAAAAGATCTGCGATACTAACGTAGAACTACTTCCTCTTTGTTTTATGTAGCCTAAATCTAACTTCAACTTTCAGATATCCTCGAAAGTTTCAAACCATGAATAATAGCTTATATAAAATGCATTGAATAATATATTTTGATTTATGATTTAAAAAAAGTTTACATGGTGTCTTTCATAGCTTTATGTTAAAACTGGTTTTATTGTGCCTCCTCCTAGATGTGTTATAGTCTGGTTGAATGCAGCATCGTTAGATGGCAGCAGTAACGAGTTTGTTGCAAGACCAGTCGGTTTCTATTTCCCCCCCTATGCACTGATTCAGAGGAGGATCTCCTCCCTATCCGTTCATTTACTTGTTTTAAAAGTCTGCTTCTTTCTCTGGCCGCTAGTGCGCTGTTGTCTATGTGTTTGAACTACGGTAAAGGAGGAAAGGATTTGCTTTCCTCCACACAAACAATCTCGCATCTTTCTCACAGTTTTCTAGTGGCACATGACCGCACGTCATTTAAAACTCGATTAACCAAGGTTTTCTTATAGCTGTGAACTTAAAAATTATCGAATCTTTCTCGAATTTCAAGGCTTATATTTCATTTGGCATTTACTTTCAAAAGAAGAAAAATGTGAAGAGGACGTTCCTCCTTTCCCTCCCCCGAGAAACCGCCACTCCTAAATATGGCTAACAACTGCTACTCTCCTGCATTCACATGATAATGTCCAGCATTCAGAGGTGTTTGCATAACCTTCATATTTAATGTTATGTTTTCATCCCACTGCTATTATTATTTAATAAAACGATGCTATCCACTATTACTTTCCCATTTCCCGTATTTTATCTCTCAGATTCGCAGATCTGATTTTACACAAACTGCGAGATTGTCAAGAATGATGTAAGACATTGGCTGTATTTCTCTGATATGGCTCAACATTTGGTCACACTGTAACTGGTAATATAAGCTACATAGAGCATCCCGCTTCCAAAGAAAACTACAGTTTGACAAATTGAAGTAGAACCCTGGATTGATCATCTCAAGCACTAATTGTTGGGAAAAACAAGACAGGTGGGGGGGGGGGGGAATACGAGTGCAGCATTTCCCAATCTACTGCAACTCGTATACAAAGTAAATACACACGCCAATATGTAATTTTTCAAAGAATTTAATATTATGGAGATATGCAGTGTGAAATAACTGATATTTTGAAATTTCTACACTCGTAACACAGATATAAACTGCAATTTAGCTACAATCAAATCAGGAACACACATTATATCATTAGGTGTACATAAAGTTTGTCAAAGTTGCTATGGGAAACAATTTGGAGTTGACCAGCAGCTGCAATGCTGTTGCTATGGAAACTTCCTTCCTTATAGTTATGACAAATGAATCTGTAATTGTGGCAGTATTGTTGAATGATTCTTCTATTGGCTGTGATGCCTACAGACACCCTTCCAGATAATGTAGGATGAGGGAAAAAGAAGTTGGCGTGTTTTACAGGGTTTTTACTTCATGTTGTCATGTTACTGTGATGATTTTTCAACAGTAACATATGCCTATTACAGTACTTCTTTCCTAACATTGCCTCAAACAAAATACAGCAACGGAATGTTTGTTAAAATCATATTTCTAATCAATATTCCCCTCCAATAACAGACTTCAGTTTTCCTTCTCAGTGGGACACAGTAATTATGACAACCCATATCTGCTCGTTTTTACTGTCTCATGTGAAGTGTATAGAGAAAGTACTGTGGTGCTGTGAATAAAGTACTTTTCCAGAATCAGGCCCATATTTACCAATAGGCAGACTGGGCAGCAGAATTTAGGGGACAGCACTTCAAAATTCGGTATCAGTACTTGAAATTTTATCATGCAATTCTTTTCGAAAAAAAAAAAAATAATACAACATTCGAACAAGTCCAAAATGAATTAAAAGAGTTCCTACTTTTGCTACAACAAAGAGCAATTACTAAATAATTTCGAGGGAAAAATTGTTCCGGGGCCAGGTATCGAACCTGGGACCTTTGGTTAAACGTACCAATGTTCTACCAACTTAGCTACCAGGGAACTCTACCAGATATGAATCCAACTTTTCCCCTCTATATCCACAACCTCAAAGTGGGCTGACAACCATCAAGCAACCAACTTCGAGTGCACACTAACTCTGTGTGACTTAAATTGTGGTTTTCTGTTACGTACAGTGACGTGTATTATGCAAATCAACAGCGCGAGTATCATTCTCATTTTCAAAGCAACAATAAACATGTAGCATTTATTAAAACACCCAGTGATATTTGTATGGAATTGGGCAAAAAAAATAGCAACAATGACATTTAATATTGTAAGAAAATAATAGAAAGAGATTGACAGACTAACAGTTCCTGGCTGTGTATTTAGGGTTTAATTATAGCATACCTGATCAAACAACAGTGAACCAAAACGTCCAACTTACTCATTTTAGTTGAACTATTAGTGTTGAACTATTTACATTACGTTTGCTTGTAGTTGCATATGTGGAGCGATGGTAGCCTGGTAGATTGGTCAGTTGGTGTGTATTTAGTTAATTATTGTTAAAGAATGAGAGACTGTAGAGTTAAATTAAGTGGTGTGCAATGCAAAAAACGATCAAAAGAAAGAGCTGTTCGAAACAATGAATTGATCAGACAAATTCCAAGACTAGAATTATTTTTTAAGAAATCTGATTCGAAAAGTTCTGTCCTATAACCTGGTACTTCTGTGTACACTGCTTCTGACTTAAGAGATAATATTGTTAATTCAAATCATACAGATACAGCAGATGGTGCAGACAACGATTCTTCACTAGTAAATGATAGTGACAGTTTACTTCCTCCTATAAGTACAACGAAGTAAAAGGTACGTTAAATTAATTTATTAAAAGTATTACTTTACAGTTATTTTAAAAAGTTATTTTTATATTAATTTAAATATTAAAAAAAAAAATTTCAAGTTACACTGTGTGACTCAATTTTTCATCAGTTCTTCCAAGCACAGAACTGCTTTTTGAAACCGAGTACACATGATTTATGACTGTATGCATTGCAATGAATCGATTGAAGGACAGGCAGCAAAATATAAATTGCCCCGGGTGGCAGAATGTCTAAATATGACCCTGTCCAGAATTACACATTTTAAGCAGTCTTGATGCCAATGATTGAGGCACACGATCTGCTATTTGTCGAAATTTTTATTTATTTTATTGGGTTATTTTACGACGCTGTATCAACATCTAGGTTATTTAGCATCTGAATGAAATGAAGGTGATAATGCTGGTGAAATGGGTCCGGGGTCCAGCACCGAAAGTAACCCATCTTTTGCTCGTATTGGTTTGAGGGAAAACCCCGGAAAAAACCTCAACCAGAAACTCGTCCCGACCGGGATTCGAACCCGGGTCACCTGGTTTCGCGGCCAGATGCGCTGACTGTTACTTCACAGGTGTGGACTGTCGAAATGTAATTCTGTGTGTAGTAGAAATATGGATACAATGAAGTTTGAAAATGATACCACTTGGAATACTTTTGTCTGCATTGCTGTTACCATCAACATCACAATTATCAGCATTATCTACATCCCTTCCCGCCCACATAGTTCTCCTGTCCACCCTCTCTATCAAATCTCATAGAGAAACTATCTTTCTCTATTTTTCCTATTCCCCAGGGATAGCAAAAACTGGTACCAGAATTGCAATGAGTGGAAGTAAATTCTATTAGATTATCGTTTTGATTTATATGGACTGTACATTTGTCACTTTATTATACATGACACAAAACGCCACAAAGTCTGTGATGTTCCTTTAAGCAGACTGCCATTGTGGGCTTATTTCAAATACAAATCCATTAATATTTTGCTACACTGTTTCCTGTGCGTCATTCCCAGACGTATCAACTTGTAGATACTGAATGTGACTAAAACCGAACAAAACTGCAGCACACCAGCAGGTGGCATCAGGGATGATTAAAAGTGTGTTTATGTTAAAATCCACAAGCAGACGTTTACAGCTTCATAATACTTTCTCTATTCTTTGTGTAATGGAAAAGTAAAAGCAGTTTACTTTTAAATAACCGTCATGTGACCTTAATATTTCAACAAAGACACTTGCCTTCTTGCTGTATTTGTGAAGACCTCCATTCCAAATCCAGTCCAGTTAACACCAGCTTCACATCCCTTTCCTCCTAGGCACGATCATTTTCTGCTGGCTGCAACAATAAACATTTTCCATTACACCAGAGTCAGAACAATGCACTATTACAGCACAACACAAACAGTCGACAGCTGCATAGCATTACTATGCTGCATATCTTTGTATAGAAAGAGTTGTTGACAAACAGCAAGCAGAATGTGTCAGCAGCATGCTTGTAGCAAGCCTTATACTCTGCACAACTGTTATACTTGAGCTACGAGTCTGCTGCCCTGACCACTCAGCCCAGAGGAGAATACAAGGAGAACAAGGAGAAGACGTGGAGATCAAGGGGAATAGGAGCAGAACAAGAGAAAGACGAGGAAAACGTGGAGACGAGGAGAGCGAGTCTTTATGCATAAGGTACGTTAAGTTTCATTTTTTAATTTAACACTTCACCTAACACTCAAAAATGGGTATTCTGACCCACTAAGTCTCTCTAAAAAACAGAATATCACGCAAAATTCTTGCCACATCTGAATTCCTCTCGATGTACTTGTTACAAAGTACTTAACAAGACAAAAATTAATTTCCGCCCAAAAATAGGCAAGCGGTCTTCCCCTCCCCAACATTTGTGCCGCAATACCTCCTGCTGACATGAAACTGCAGGGGCGCAGACAACATGGCGTAAGAGTCCTCAATCTCTATCCATGGCACAAAAGGTTCCCCTCAACTCTCAATGGTTTAGCCTGGAACACCCCTGAAATTTCTAAAAATCTATCAAAATCGAGCTTCTGGAAAGAATCTCTCTCAATGAATGCCAAAATAGTAGCATTTGCGACGGATCTGGTCCTATTACCCGAGTCGCAATGAAGCCTATAGTGCAATTGTGGCCAGCGACATTTAATTGGGCATGGGAATAATTGTACCCCTCCCGAGTTTAAGATAAAAAAGAATTGAAGTGCGAATAGTACTGAGGAAGAAAATATGAGAACTTAATTTCGATAATGAAATATTACACTTAAAAAAACTTAGAAAAGAAATGACAAGCTACTGGTAGTTAATGGCTTTGCTTAAATGACACAATTAGTGCTTGTGCCTTATTTTAAATAATTCATTAATAATGATTAGTTAATCAAATACAACATTGGCTAGTTATCCATTTGTTTTCTAATATGCCAGTAAACGTCTGTGACGTTATTAACACTTTTATCAGAAATGTGAATAATAAAATATAGATGAAAAGGGTGAGAATGAAATAGTCCCAAGCAACACTTAACAAAAATAGTTTTTTGTGCGAATTCATTTCTTACACATATGGGGAATCTATTAGTAAAATATTGTACAATTTACTAAAAAAATTATACGTTAAAGAAATTATGATACAGCACCTAATCGCACTAGACTCCAAACCTTCAACACGCTCGCCTGTAAAATTTTGTCTGTGTGGCTTATAGGCCTGTATCATTCTCACCCCTTCAAATGTATGAAGACCCCCCGAGTCTCACCCGTGCATCCACGAGAATGTGGGCAGCACCAGCAGCATCCTTGTCACCCAGGCACAGCTCCATCTACACACTGGTCACCAAGACCGAAAACTCTCCAGGCTTGCTGCACCACGGGGGCCCAGAGGTCAGGTAGTGCTGGGTACACAAAATGGCCGCCAGGTGCCGTCACGTCAGGTGCTTCAGAAGTCGCTGGCAGTCAGACAGCAAATTGCAGAACATTTCAGAGACAGTGATGCGAACTGCACCACGGCCAGGAGATGCGAAGGACTGGTCCTCACCGCTGTACTTGTGTCCTTGTACAGCAAGCCTGCATCTACCAGCCCCTACACCAAGTCCGTGGATGTTGGAGTCGTTCTGTGGAGATTTAGACAGCAATGAATACAGATAGTATTTTTTCAATAAAGCCAAATGTTTTAAAATTTATGAATCACTTGTAACAAGTAGGGTTTGGATATTGACTAGATATATGCAAGCAAATACGTCCCTGAAGGAGTAAAATATGCCCGCATTTTTATATTAAAAAAAAAAAAGAAGAAAGAAATATTCGCGGACCTAAAAGAAAACACACTTGAAAATATTTATATATTGCCACGATGAAACTTACATTATTCGAAAAGTAAACTAGTTTCGTTGAAGTCCTTTCCTGCATTACCTCCTACTGTAATAAGTCAGGGCAAATACCGCCTCATATGATTTCAAGAAATAGGAGATAATCGGATATAGTAGACTTATACTCAAGAGGGCTATTAGCCCTCTTGCCTATTCTGGAACATGTTATATAAAAACATTCTCAATTCTCAAAGTTATTTTTAGACATGAAAAAATATCATGTTTTTAGGTTAGTTAATACTTCCAGGCGATTTGTTTTATCCTACGGATGCCTGGCTAGTTGTGGGATTGTCTATTGTCCAGGCTTATCATGACAGGTAATCAAATAATATAAAGTGTACCCAAAAACAATCACATTTTTGCATTATTTATTTCTCTAATGACATAGAACATTAAAAAGTCATCAATTGTCCATCTGATTCATCATCTTGATCAGGGTTGCCACATTTTAGATCTACCAAAGAGGGACATCCTTTTTTTCATCATAATATATAGTACTTACGTTTATTTTAAAGAACGAATGGTATGAATATGGACAGAGTTGACATTTTCATCACTACAAAAAGAAAATAAATAAAAAACTATTCCTTTACATATAATTGAAGGAACTAATGATTCTGAAAATTTTAATTTAAAAAACATATTGTAGATACACGTTTCCAATACAAAACAATATTTATCTGGCTGCAAGTTGCACCACGTTTCTCTAGCGTCTTTCTGAAGGACTTGTGGCAATAATATGTTATGCCAAATTATTAACTTAACGACTTAATAGTAGTTCTGTCTCATAGATTTCCCCAGCTGTTTTTTTTATTAATTCTAAAGCACAAATTCCAAAAGATGGCACCAGATGTGACAAAATATTTAAATTTCAATGTTTATTAATTGATAACAATAACATAAAATTTACTGAAACCTGAATTCATATTTATTTTATGACATTACTGCTAGAAACCCATAATTTAACATACCGTGCAGTATAAATTTTCAGAGCTTCCTACATATTTATTACTGGACTTTAGCATTTTCAACATGCTTTTTACCAGTCTCTTTGCCATGCATTTGGGATGAACGTCTCTTTATAAATGTTTGGAACTATCATATTCACCAATGAATTAGCTGTTACAAACCTTACACTTGCCAAAATATTCGTTTTTTCCAATATAAAAACCTACATTGTTAAGAAAATTAATTTAAATTTGTTGTAATTATCTAGGCCTAGGACAAAATAGTTACTAGGTAACGATACAATTATACAAGTGACATTAATTTTCTAAAGGAGGGACTTTTTGCGTCCCGCCTTGAATCGAAGCGGGACCACAGTCTACTATATACAGTCGCGAAGCTTGAGGTGATTTTTTGCAAATCTCGTGATAAAGCGCTCCAAGCGGTTAGCAACTAGAAACAATAGACTGTCCACGGTCGACTTTGGACTGTGTCGTATTTCCATCGAGTGCTAGCTCGTTGCGTATTTCACATTGATGCTTGTGAAATGTTCGTTATTGGTTATAATGAAAATGTTAATGGCTAAAATACAGTAATTGGAATAATAATATTTTACTAGAGACGTAGAAAAATTAAGTTTGTTTTAATGAAATGTATTGATCACGTTTTATTTTCAATTCTGGTGGGATTATTATTGCTTAGGCCTACTTTTTTTTTCAAAGGATATGTTTTTAATTATAACTGTTAATTTTGTTGTTATTTTTATTTGTTACTTTACTAGAGACGTAGAAAAAGTCTGTTACAATAAAAGTTATTGATCACGTTTTATTTCCAATTCTGGTGTGATTATTATTGCTTAACCTCATCCCACTTTGTTAACTACGTAAACCTACACTACAAGTACCGGTACACGTAAGTTACTCCATTAATTCATACTTCCATTATTATTGTTGTAAAGGGAAATGAAAATTAATATTTATTGGTTTC
Source organism: Periplaneta americana (assembly GCA_025594305.2). Classification (NCBI taxonomy): domain Eukaryota; kingdom Metazoa; phylum Arthropoda; class Insecta; order Blattodea; family Blattidae; genus Periplaneta; species Periplaneta americana. The sequence continues at coordinate 12,392,709 of JAJSOF020000003.1, read as the reverse complement.
ATAGTTAATTATCGCCATAATCTTGAATGAGTGAAGCGATTATAGTAAATTTCAGTTCGTTTTGCACAAACAAAAATGATATTAACCTATTTCTTGCAGGTATCTTCGAGTTAATGGTGGAATTTAATATACTTCATTAAAATAATAAATTAACTTTATGCATTTAATATTTCAATAATGGAAGGTGTTAATTTTTCCAAAAGAACACAACGAAAGTGTAACATATTTTGTCGTCTACTAGGAGAGAGATCTGCGATGATGAGGCGATAGTAGCGATCCTAGTGGTGAGCAACTAACCATGTTTGCATTTTTACTACATATTGAGCTTCGTGGCTGTATATAGTAGACTGTGGCGGGACTCTGCACTTTTATATGAAAATCGGGACATGTCCCGCCAAATCGGACATCTGGCAACCCTGATCTTGATCCTGGCTTCCCAGTATTTTCTGGTCATTTTTACATTATTAAATTCATTATTTTGTACTGTAATACGTTCGAAATTCATACACAGTCTATATTTTTATTCTCATAAGTATGGTAGACTGCAATGAAACAAAATAACAAAGTAATGTTATCTTCATTATCAAGCTAAAAAGGCCTTTATAACCCTTAAATTGACAAATTATCCTATAGGATACAACAGATTAATAGGCTATATGCTATAATTTTAACAAAACAATAGAAAAAAGAAATTGATAGGAAAATTAAAATTTCACAATACTGTAATATTGTACAACATATAAAATATGACATTGCGAGAGTTGTTTTCTTTACAGTCATACAAGGTTTAATAAACTAGTGTGAGAAATGAAGTTTTGCTAATTTAAGGGATAAACGTTATGCCGTTCACTTCTAAACTATCACGAAAGAATTTCAATAAATTCACATTTAAAAATTACTGAAATTTAAGAAACATAAGAAACAAAATAATTTAAATTGTTAATAAAAGTTGATATTTTCTTAACTAATGTAGAAATTATTTTAGAAAAAAAAAATATAATATATTTTTTTTTATAAAATATTATCTTGTAATGAAAAAATAAGTTACTTCTAAAAATACCTATCTACACTAAATAAATTTTACAAGAAAATGAGTTCATCCAAAGGGCTGGACTCGGGAAGGGTACCCAAAACGCTCATTGCATTTCAGCGTTGAATTGCAATACTTAAACGTTGACGCAAATAAGTAGTGCAACGACGATCACCGGTAATGGAGATCAAAATTTGGCCGATTTGAGATACCAAAACTTTAGCGTCATAACTCCAAGGACCGAAGGTCTCCACAGCAAAGGGGACAAAGATATAATTGTCTAAAATACGAGCATAATTATTGGTTTTTTTTTTCACGGTTAATTCAGCAGCAGATGCTGAAATGTTATGTCATATTACGAAGAAAACGTCACATTAGGGTCCAGGATCCTCGGTTCGAAGACGAAGAGATCGAGTCTTTGGTGTACAGCAACGAAAATTAGTCTATTTGAAATCCCAAGATATGGACATCGTCGTCAATAAAGCTCCCTTGCCAGGATTGTAGATTCTCTTGCTGTTCCGTACATTAAACGAATATCGTCTAATTCAGCGTCAGTGAATCCTTCCATTACGTCAAATGAATTTCTTGTAAGATTAATAATCCTCAACAGGGCGTGTATGCTGGAGTACATGTACTCGAAAGACGTGCTGTACTGACGGGCATTCTACAGTTCGATCAGACCGTAAAATACGCGACATTTATGGAAAAAAAATGTTAGAGCAAGGGGAAAAGTAAATAGGGCGTTGTTTTACATGCATTTTTCTCAAACAAACACCCAAATATTTGCACGTAGACCTCTAACACCCTGTATATTCGTATCCGAAAATTCGGTTTCAGTTATCTGCAGTTCACCACGGCCCAAAAAAATTAAATGGAGAATTGGTAATTTCCTAGTACCCGGTACTCGTTACATAGGTCGTTTTTATGTTTAACATATTTAGTATAACTCCGACCTCCACCCCTAAGAGCGCAAGTTCTTATATACACGTCAGTCAAGGCCTTCTGACAAAAGCAATTGACAATAGATATCTCAGTCGTGACAACCTCATAAAATATCCCATCAATTGAATAATCGATCTTGCTACGTACAACGTAATTATATTACATTATTACCCATTTCAGCGAGTACTGACGACTACTGGAAAATACGACAATTTGGTCCAGGGAGCATTCTCTTTTGGCACAAGGATGATTTATGTAACATGTTTCTAAATTATTAGTCTTTTAAATACCAGTACATTCTTTAATAAATCACTGAAAAAGAAATGTGAATATAGGAAATGGAGTGAGTATGAAATTATTATTTTTTGGCGCATCATTCTTACGACAAATAAAAAGGGATTATTAGCAAGACGTACACTGCGTTTGTCAAATGCGCATCACCATGCTTTCCAAAAGGCACTTTTCAGTGCCCGATACCCCAACTTATATTTTATGTGCTCTTTCTTGCTTTAGGGGGCTCCGCCCCCTAAAACCCCTCTTGGGTACTTGGACCCCAAACCTTCATGCAATTAATTTATAGTAATTAACCGGTCCATCACATTTGAGTTGAAGGTACGAGTTACATTTTATGTGTTCTTTCTTCTCCCTAAAAACCCCTGTTGGGGACTTAGTCTCCAAACCCTCATGCAATTAATTTATAGTAGCCTAATAAACCGGTCCATCACCTTTGGGTTGAAGGTACGAGTTATATTTTATGATGTGTTCTTTCTTGCTTTAGGGGGCTCCGCCCCTAAAACCCCTGTTGGGGACTTGGCCCCCAAACCTTCATGCAATTAATTTATAGTAATTAACCGGTCCATCACATCTGAGTTGAAGGTACGAGTTACATTTTATAATGTGTTCTTTCTTGCTTTAGGGGGCTCCGCCCCCTAACCTGTATCTGTGTAACCGATCCGTCATCACAAAAATAGTATTATCACATCATACGTTACCATGACAATCACATTAGTTAGGCCAAAACTGACATAACGAGTACCGGGTACTAGGAAAATACCGGAGAATTAAAAAAATAAACTAATCAAATTGCGCAACATTCTGAACACTTTCATTGTCCTATAGGTCTTAGAGGTTTACGTTAAAACGCCAAAATCCCGTTTATGATAGAAAGAGATAGTGAGAGAACAAATACAATGTATTACATGATTTATCAAACCAGAGTATGCCATTCGAATTATATTTTTACGGCCTAAATTGATTTAATTAGAATTTTTAAATGAAGGGTTTATCCATTAGGGCTTCAAAATCTTATATACGTAACTTAAGTATTTTCAAAACCTAATTGCAACACTGCTATTAATGGAGTCTTTCGATTTCCTGGTTTTACAGCCAGATAGTCATCTAGAGCAAACGGCGTACTCTGTGAAATGTTTGACTTCATAAAAAATACTCTCACCTCGTATCAACGAAGAAACCAGAACTTTCTAATATTTGTGTTGTGGAACGACTGCAACATTCTCTTCTCTTCCACAGACTTCCTGCATAAAAAAGATGCATCATTAGCAAGATTAAGACAAATATGTTACTTAAAGAAATATAGATATGTAATCCCCCAGCCCTAGAACAAAAACGTTAATATGTTCAATCCTTTTAATGTAAACTCGATTAGTAGATATTCCAGATTGTTCAGTTGCATTGGCTATACCGGAAAAGTAAAGTATTCATAGACGCCATTTCACTTAGGCCTAATCTTCAAACACATTTTCAACACGAAAATTAATATTATATTTAGCGTTCATATCGGATTTCATATGAAACTAAATTATATGTTAATTTTAGAGTATTCTTAAACATTTAACGTAATTCCAGATCGAAATTTAGGTCTATTATATCATTCAACTTAAACGAAAAGTAAACTTGCAATTCACTCGTTCTGAAGTCTCAAATGTAAAATATGCTTCCGTGTTTTATCACATTTACCTAATTATAAATCAGGACTGTACCATATTTTAAATAAATTTCTTACTTTAGACGTAACAATGTCTCCGATAGATTTGCAAATAAATTTAAAATACATGACTTGCAGAGAAATAAATCTCGAATTGTAACTCACCGCATCAAACCCAGCATCGAACCGCACAGTTCTAGCATCGCCGTTCATCTAAACAGAGTTCACGTAATCCAACCACCACCGGCAGAGGGCAGTTTTCCGTTGGGTTTAGTTCAGCCAATGAGAATGGAGACAGAAATGACGTCTGAACATTTTTCTAAATCTTGTTTACTAATTGTAAGAAGTACAGTTTTAGACAAAAATAAACACATTTTCGTATACTACAGAGCGAGAAATACGTTCCAGTTCTATACTTATTTATTGTAATTAGTGTTTAATACTTGTATTCAATTGTCTTTCACATCCCAGTCATAAATAAGCTGTTGTAATACAACATTAAACTATAATCTACCTCTATCAAAATTTCCACATTTGACTCCCGTTCGTAGGATATAGAGACTTCCCAGCCCCATCAACTGCCAGGACGGAAACAAGACAAATACGCAAATCCTCCCCTCTAGTCATGCAATGGAGAAGGAATGAAATGCGTAATTATTGTGTCGACATTCGACATAGCATTACCCTACTCTCATCCTTGGTTCTTTTTACTAATGCGTATGTCCGTTTATAATAGAAGAGCAAATCTAAACATTTTTATAAATAATTAAATGCAATATGTCACTATGCAACAGTGTTCATGAATTTAATTCTTAAATAGGCCTATAATTAAAAACAATAAATAGTTAAAACAGTTGAATGAACACATTTCATGAAGGAATTGGTCTTCTTTTATTAGACACTAGCCGTACCCGTGCGCTCCGCTGCAACCGTTAGAAATAAATATAAAGTAATTACATAATTAAAATAGGACATTTGATCCAGGGAACATTCGTGTTTCATAGAAGGATAAATCGTTTAATATGTTTCTTAATTTAAATTGCATCCAAATAATTAAAATGCGATCATTTTGGTCCAGAGACACTCATTTGGTGCAATGACAATTCCTTTAACCTGTTTCTTAATTTTTATTACATGCAATCATAGTTTAATGAAGACTGACATCATTTAGATTTAATGTGTATATTTTATTTTACTCGTTATAGGTTTCCATTGAATTCTGCTAATAACCTAATTTTAACCCTTGTTTTCTACGTATTCAGTAAATGGCGCTTGCCCACTATGGTTGTGAACCCTTCAAATAATTTAAATAACTTAAATTATATTATATTATATTATATTATATTATATTATAAGTTACTGTAATAACATTATAGCATTATGTCCATCTAGAGAAACTACACTTTCCAATGGTGAAATAATAATTAATTATACAAATCGGTTAATTTAGCTTACGATATTACTTCATACAAACACAGAAACATTCGCTGTAGGCTATCTATCATAGCTTTCGATTGTTGCTGTCCAAGGCCCCTTATAGACGAAGTCATTTATTTTTTAATTCATTACACGGCCTTAGATGGCAGTTATTTTAATTTTAAAACTCATTTATCTCATTAAATATCAGTCCTATCAAAATTTTTCATGGAATGAAACTTATCGCAAATTAGTTTCAAAGAAACTTTCGTTATGTAACATTTTTCACAAAAATCAATAATAAGCGAGATATTTCGATTTATTTAATTCAGACCCCCTTATAACCCCCCCTTTAAATAATGTATTTTGAATGCCATATAGCCTAAATCTAAGTTACAACAAACGTAATTTATATTCCAATTTTCATCGAAATCCGTTCAGCCATTATCGCGTGAATAGGTAACAAACTTACAGACAGACAGACAGACAGACAGACAGACATACAAAAATTTCAAAAAAGCGATTTTCGGTTTCAGGGTGGTTAATTATATATGTTAGGACCAATTATTTTTGGAAAATCGAAAATTACCAGAAAAATTTCGGCTACAGATTTATTATTAGTATAGATAAACAGTAATTAACAATGACTGTAATATAATTACTTAAATTAATGATTGCAAAAATGTCTTAAATGAACATGAACACCTTATTTTAACACAATTACACGCGATAAAAATTAAAATGTTGTTTTCAGTTAAAATTGTTGTAAGAATAATACAAATGTTTTAATTACTTATTCTATTTTAGTTATATTTTATGATTACTTTTCATACTCGTATTTTAAGCTCAAAAAATATACAAAAAAATATTAAAAATTTCACTGCTTATCATTAAGAGACATTTTCATTAAGACCTACATATTTTATAATGCGCTACATTAGGTGTAAGGTAATTAAATTTGTGACGAAGCCAAAATTATGCAATATGTATGGCGAATCTATCTACCTAGATATTCGCTACCCAGGCTATATTGTAACTTACGTCGTTTTCGAGTGACGTAAGGGGCTGCCGAATAATGACTTCATTTAGAACAAAATAACATAAATTATTGCTTAATAGACTATAATATTAATGTTTCATATTTGCTAGTTATAATAAAACTAACATTTGCCCATTACTATACAAAACTCTAGCACTCCTTTGAAAGAGTGTGGTCTTGTGCTCAAATATAGCCCCGAGAATTGTCCTGGAAAGGTGGTTTATAGCCTTGGAATTATTTGTCTGTTCACTGACTTGTAATGACCCACCGTTTTTATTTTTGTTAAATCTACCAACACACATAAACACATCTAACCTCACTGTAATGTTTATTTTATTTTAGTAGGTTATTTTACGACACTTTATCAACATCTTAGGTTATTTAACGTCTAATGAGATGAAGGTGATAATGCCGGTGAAATGAGTCCGGAGTCCAGCACCGAAAGTTACCCAGCATTTGCTCATATTGGGTTGAGGGAAAACCCCGAAAAACCTCAACCAGGTAACTTGCCCCGACCGGGAATCGAACCCGAGCCGTCTGGTTTCACGGCCAGACGCGCTAACCGTTACTCCACACGTGTGGACCACTGTAATGTTCTAGAACAATCAGAGCAAGGGCAATACATGAGAACAAGGGAAATACAAAGAGAACAAGGGGAATACAATGAGAACAAGGGGAATACAAGGAGAACAAGGGTAATAGAAGAAAAACACGTGAAATACGGGGATAACAAGGGGAATATGAGGAAAACAATGGATATACAAGGAGAACAAGGGGAATATAAGTAGAGCAAGGGGAATAGAAGAAAAACACGTGAAATACGAGGATAACAAGGGGAATATGAGGAAAACAATGGATATACAAGGAGAACAAGGGGAATATAAGTAGAGCAAGGGGAATAGAAGAAAAACAAGGGGAATACGAGGATAACAAGGGGAATAGAAGAAAAACAAGGGGAATACAAGGAGAACAAGGGGAATACAAGAAGAACAAGGGGAATAGACGAAAAACAAGGGGAATACGAGGATAACAAGGGGAATATGAGGAAAACAAGGGAAATACGAGGATAACAAGGGGAATATGAGGAAAACCAGGGAAATACAAGGAGAACAAGGGAATACAAGGAGAACAAGGGGAATACGAGGATAACAAGGAGAATATAAGAAGAACAAGGGAAAATACGAGAACAAGGTGACTAGAGGAAAAACAAGGGGAATATGAGGAAAACCAGGTAAATAAAAGGAGAACAAGGGGAACACAAGCAGAATAAGGGGAATAGAAGAAAAGAAGGGGAATATAAGGAAAACAAGGGAAATACAAAGATAACAAGGGGAATACAAGGAGAACAAGGGGAATACAAGGAGAACAAAAGAAATGCAAGGAGAACAAGGGGAACAGAAGGAGAACCAGAGAAAGATAAGATAAAAAGAGGGGAAATAAGGAAAATATGGGGAATACAAGGATAATAGAGAAAGACAAGGAAAAATGAGTGGAAGACAAGGAGAACAAGGGCAATGCCAGGAGAACAAGTGGGAGATAATGAAAAAAGAGAGGAAAGAAATGAAAATACAAGAATAAGGGGGAAAGAAATGCAATGAGAATAAGAGGAAGATCTTGAGAATAAGGAGAATACAAGGAGAACAAGCGAAAATCGATATACAAAAGAGGAAGAAAAGAAAAACAAAGAGAATACAAGGACAATAGGGAAAGAAAGACAAAGACAACAGGAAAGAAAGACAATAATAACAAGGGGAATAGGCGGAGAACAAGGAGAAAGCAAGGAGAGCAAGGTAGAAAGGAAGAAGGACAAAAGGAATACGAGGACAACAAGGGGAATGCAAGGATAACAAAAGGAAAGACAAGGGAAGCAAGAGAGGAAGACAAGGAGAATACTAGGATAAAAAGGAAAATACAATGAGAACAAGGGAAATACAAGGAAAACAAGGAGTACAAGAGGAATACATGGATAACAAAGGAAAGACAAGGAATATGAGAGAGAAAGACACGGAAAATAGGAGGAATATAAGGAGAAAAAGGTAATACAAGGAGGAAAGGCGGACTAAAAAAATAAGAAGGAGAATACAAGGATATAAAGAGGAATACAAAGAGATTCATGGAAATACAAGGAGAACACAGGGAATACAAGAGAACAAAGAGAAGAAGGCAAAAGACAAAGAAAACAATGGGAATACAAAGAGAACAAGAGGAATACGAGGAAAACAATGGGAAGAGAATGAAATCAAGGGAAATATGAGAAGAACACTGAGAATCAAGGTGAACAAAGAGAATACAAGAAGAACAAAGTGGGTTGCATTTTTATGTGACAATCAATGCCAAAGTAACCTTCCTATCCTCCCCGTACACTTAGTGAAGGGAAAGACTTTTGCTCATCGTGTGTCCCATATATATATATATATATATATATATATATATATATATATATATATATATATATATATGCGATGGTTATTCGTCCGACTGGTGGCCTAGATAACATTCATGAGCGGAAGCTGACTACAACGTCTGCTTCGTCTATCACAAATTACGTCACGACCTGATCGGGCATTGATCCCGGGCAGCATGGATGGAATATCGGCGAGCTAAGGTTTGAGTCACAGACTTGGTTGAAGGGAGTATTACTTCTGGTAGCTGCTAAGGAGTAAGATGATGATCACATGTTTTGTTTTACGTAATCCAATCACATTGCACCGTTATGTTGTCTGGGCACGGTGTGGTAGCATGAGGTAGGCCTATGTCAATGTCCACCCGATTCTTAACAAATGCAATACATAGGACATTTCTATCAGGGATTACAGTAGATTTGTAAAAAAAAAAGTGTTAGAGCTGGAAAATATGCACAAAAACCACTTGTAAAAAATGCGCGCAGTTATCTACGTATTTAGTTTACATGGAAAGTTGAGGCGTAGTTGTTACAGAATTGATTTAGTTATCTAGTGCTGTCAATAAGTAGGGAAGAAAGTAATACTGTAAGGAAAAATGACACATAAATATGTATTTTGAAGAAATGCATATTTTGAAATAGCCAGGTGTGTAGAATGACAAGGTTTCAAAGTATAATATTTTCAATACTTAAGCACTAATATTTCCACAGGTGGTAGTGACAATAGCAATATATTTTTTAAAAGAAATAAATTACTTTGAAGACAAATCACTATCCAAGTTATCTGTTTTATAACGCAACAATCACGTCACAAGACAGTCTAGAGTATAAAACACCGCATGGATCACGTTGGCACAAAATCATCTACAGCACAAGAGCGCGATGTCTGGTAAGGAAACTTTATTTCAGATTTGTAAAATTTAATTATCCTATAAAAAGGTAAATTTCTTGTGTGCAGCAACAAAGCTTTTCAAAAAGTGACATGGAATTCACTGAATCCCTTTCATTTCGTGAAACGTTTATGCTGTTCGTGATTGTTATTGCAAGCATGGTTGCGATTGCAAGGATGTTTGGGATTTGAAACATAAGTTTGATATTTCTTTTCATTTCTATCTTCATACTCTCCACATTTCAATTTAACAAGGTGGAGTGTTCTCGTTAGCTACTTCATAATCGCTTCCTCATTCCATGAGGCCTAGTCTCGATACAACAATGTAATTGATAGTCCAAACGATTCACACATCAATATCACATTAACGAGTGGTTTGAAATAAATGAATAATGCATCACCACAGACTAGTACATACAGAAAAGCTTCCTTGGCCATTGCTATCCTCCTTTTGACTTCCTGGCAGCAACTCATGTTACTACTAGGGAGCGGATTTTAAAATTTAAATATATTTATTTTTATGTGCTAAAAAGTACGAAAATATTTGCTAAAAATAAAAAAAAAATATTTCTTTTAAATATGACAAAAATACCTTACTTAGCTTGGAAAAAAAATGTTACTAGGTACTCATCCACCACACTTGAGTGCTAGCAGTTGGCCGAGAATTGCAGTGAACAACAAAGGCCATCTCCAAATTCTCCATCACAAATGCATGCCTATTATCTCTGAATAATGACTCATACTGTGAAAATGATCTTTCCACATCACAGGACGTCAGACGTGCATATTTAAAGAGAGGAATGTCACAGACACAAACACCGTCAGTTTCACTTACAGACACACCCTCCAATACTTGAGCAACTTTACACATTTTTTTATATCCACTGTTTTTCCCAAACACATTCTGGAATTTGTCCCTTAGTACTTGTACTTCTGAACCTGGTAGCGAGTCTATCTTAATTTTCACGGCACGCACCTCCCTGTTTCAGACAACAGGTTTTTGGATATTTCGAGTTTTTTATGGTGTCTCACAAAATGCTTAGATTTGGTAATAAGAAAGGCAAATCGTTTTTTAAACAACCATCTTTCAGTATATCTTGAAGGATATCGATTGACGAACCCCGGTAACTGGAAATAACAACAAGACGTATTGCCTCACTTGATGGACATTAGCGAGAGGCGAGAGATTTGTTTAAATTTAATAATGTTCATACCCGAGCTCTTATCTGTTGTGTTTCACAAACAAAGCGTGGAATGAAAGCACCTTCAGCAACAATAAACATTCCTAATTATGTTGCAAGATCTCTCCTCCTTGTCCATGTTAATTTATTCTCTATTAGCAACACTGATATGCTGCCTAGCAGTTCTCAGAACTTGAGGCGATACTATTACAAAAAAATCTATCACGGATACACCATACAGCGCTTAGAGACACGAAGCAACCAAGAATTCTTAGAAAGTTAACGTACTTCTGAGTGACATAATTGATTTAGTTTTAAAACGTTTAAAAGCTCTTGTAAAAATTACTTAAGTAAAAAACTCCTAGATTTTTGTGTTTATAATAGATTTCCTGAAAATATGTATTTACATACTTTTTTTTTTGAAAATATGTTTTTATGTGAAATAAAATTCGGGTTTTAAACTTGAAACTTCATGTATACGGAATTTTTTACTTTGTTAATTGTGTTTTATCACACGCAAAAATAATATTTAATTACATAGGAATCCGCTCCAACCCAAGCATTTGAAGCTGTCCACTTGCTGTACGGCCTCACTTTAGAATTCGCAAGTTTACCTTCTGTATTTTTCTTCCTATGATCATGGTCTTCGTCTTATTTGCATTTATCTTCATCCCATACTGCTCACGGCTGTCATTTATCCCTTAGTATCATCTTATCTTCTGCTAATGACGCCATATCATCAGCAAATCTTATGCATTTCATTTTTTTCCCTCCTACTATCACTCCTTCCATGTTTTGAAAACATTTCTTTACTAATCCTCCAAGTAGATATTGAACAGGGTAGGTGATAAAGGACACCCTTGGCATACTCCTCTCCCTATTTCACTTCCTTCTGACATTGCTTCTCCTATCCTGACTTTGACTCGTTTCATATGAATCGGTTCTTTTTAAAGGGAGTATGTCATGAAAAGTAAATTTGTGTGAAATTGAAAAAAAAAAAAACTGTTAAAGGAAAATTATTTGGAAATATATAGCAATTCCGGACATCTGGCTGGTAGTCTAGGTTACAGTTGTTGGCTTTTAAAGTAATTATACGCATTATGCAGATAATTAAGGTTTTACTGAGATTTAAAATATGAAAAAAGCCGACCTTTAAAAAAATATGTTTTGTAACAAGTAGGTCCTAAAATCAAATACGATACAGATATTTTCGTGCTATTCTTGAATTATTTTACTGGAAATCATACACAATCAACAAACAGAATGTATAATAATTATACATTTTTAAAAAATTGGAAAAGATCGTGATTGATGAAGAGAAAACAGTCTTTTCACTTGAGATGTACTGTTTTCAAGTCATCGTACGTTGTAGGCCAGCTGAAAAGTTCTTCATAAAATGCCGTGTGCTCACTTGAGATATAGAGCCTACTGTTTCATTTTTTCCAAGTCTTGCACTTCTTTCTGTTTTATTGGCACTTTTCCTGCTGGGTAGACTGGGCTTGTTGGTGGAGGAAAAGATTCTCGCAGAAGTGCCATGAAAAATGTATGGCTTACTAATTCATTGATACTACTAGATACTTTGATGCATCTAACTCTGTCATGTGTATACTCAAAGTGGAATAGGGTACACATTGCAAAATTTATTATCTCATTTCTTTGTTTATTCCTCCTTTCTATAGAAACGGCAGCCTTTTGTAATATTTCTTGTTTTCAGCTGTTCGCACTCAGTCACCACTACCAATTTAATAGTTTTAAAACGATGCTTGTCATTGACTAATGACTAATTGAAGGGTTCAGAACCACAGTGGGCCAAGCCCCATTTACTAAAATCGTAGAAAACAAGGGTTAAAATGAAGTTATTGCCATAATTCAATGGAATCATATAGCAAGTACCGGTAATATAAAGTATACACATTAAAACTAAATGATATGTCAATCTTCATTAAACTATGGTATTCACTTAACTTTACCCCTTGCTTTCTCCGTTTTTAATAAATGGCGCTTGGCCCACTACAGCTCTGAACCCTTCAATTAAAACAAATCATGATTTTAACTGCTTCTAATAAGCCAACGAACAATGTTATTGGCGTCCTTTGAAGCAGAAACGATGGGTTTATCAATGTAGGCCTTACTTTCGAAACTACGACAAAAATGAAAATGTCAAAAATGATGACTTTATGCCCTTTTAAAAAAATTAATTCATATAAAGATTACTGAACAGCCTCGTCTCTTTCCAATCCACACTATTTTCTCTAAGATCCCCATCAGTTTGTTCCAATCCACTCTGTCAAAAGCCTTTTCTAGTTAATTATTATTAATTTTAATCGTGACTTATTATTGTGAGAATTTCAGCACCTGTGTAAATTACTCGTATTACAGCTGCAAGAGAATCTCTCCTAATATTGTTCTTGGCGAGCTTCTGCAAAAACTTGGAAGCGGCAGATGTTATATGTGACATTGGAGTTCCACCCATGAAAAACTTCAATCTTCCTGCAGTACGTATAAGCTAATAAAGCAGTAGCGGCCAGTGACCGAAATCCTCGGTGAGGCCAGATGCAACTAGTTTAAAAGTCTCCGATAAGAAATGTTTATTCATGATAATAATTAGTACTCTTATTATTTTATTAATGCCATTATTACTATATTATTATGCATATTATTATGCATATTATTATTATTATTATTATTATTATTATTATCATCATCATCATCATTATTATTAATGAAAAATAATGTCACTCACCAAATAAGTTGTTATGCTGTGAGTTTGTTTTTAGTGATTGTTCGAATGTGCTGAAGCAATTCATATTATGCTCAGCTGAAGAAGTATTTCTTAAAATTCCCCTGGAAATATTTTTCAGATCGCTGAAACTTTTAGTAGACACGCATTTCTTTCTTCCTTTCTTTTTTTCCTCTTTATTGTTTCTCCTTTAACAGCAACAAACAAGGTTTATTTTTTTTTTTAAGTTTATTTTGCGCCACATTACCACTTAACCATTTATATTGTCCATACCAGGATGCAATAGAAACTCGCGTTTTAAGATTATCTGTCAGAAAAATTTGTCAGCGATGGCATAGGTATCTCAGTGGGCTATCTCGTTATTTAAAAGTTCCTTGCTTTCAATATCATTTCTTCTCGAAAATGGACACTCTAACAATGAATAAACTACATAATCATTAATTCTCGCACCTATTTCTGTTTATATTTTCCCGAAACATATAACAACATTGGACCAGACTCACTACTGTACTATTGTACAACACTCTCGCTTAAGTCATAAACTGAGACATAAGAGGAGAGAACAGTGTGGGTCTCTGCCTGCCAAAGAGCGGAAATTTTTATGTTATTTAAGGCCTATTTAGGAAGACAAGTCACCACTCCTATACCCACCTCCATTCCACCCTTGAGGCCGGCCCATGGATGGAAGGAATGAAAGCTGACCAGGCCAGACGAATTGTGCCTCAGCTACAACGTTTCAAGCGCAACCTCAAAGCCCGCGAAAACAAACGAAATGCAGAAGCCAGACCCGGTACGAGCGATCCTGGCCTCAGGAACAAATTTTACTGCAAAACGGGTCTATATACATCACAAAGTTTTCAAATACTTCTACAGCGATATATGCTTCATTCAAATAACTAATATAATACAGTATATAAAAGCACAAAATTTGATTTCAGTTAAGCCAAGTGACTGAGGCCCGGCCTCACTTGCCTCAGTCAGTCAGTCAGTCAGTCAGTCAGTCAGTCAGTCAATCAGTCAGTCAGTCAGTCAGTCAGTCAGCCGCCAATGCTACAAAACCATAATGCTCAGTCACTAATACTGTAAGCTGTGCTTCTAGAACCAACGTTACACCGGATAGCTAGTTGATGATTTTTGCCCTTTGTAAGAATCTTCTGTGGGCCTGTGTATTGTACATTTAAACACTCCCCACCTCAACCTCATTTCATCTATTATATGCAAGTTATAAACAGACTGGTATGTAGTCTTCGAAGTTCTCATGCTGATATATGAAAGACTTGGGGCTAATCGTCAGAGGATGGGATCTGGCAAGGCAGAGACGGGATGGGCCACCTGTCAGCAGCGGATTCACTAATGCCACCCAGACCACCTGTCGGACTTGGACAACCATCGCACAAGGCTCACAATGAGCCAAAACAAGTTTTTTAGTGTACAGTAAGACCCTGGAAAAGACAAGCCAAGTCAAGATACATCATCGTCGGTAATGAAAAATGGCCATAGGTCTTAAGAGATAAACCAAGTCGGGTTTGTATGACGATATTTCAAAGACAATGGAGCTTTTCGAATCTCGTTCCATGGAAGATAACTTATTATCACGGAACGGATTTTTAAGTAAATAAATATTTCTTTTGCTTGTAAATAAATGACTGCAATTGAATCATTTTTTTAGAAACCCCCATAAGTCACGAAATACAAAGTTTTGGGGAAACAAAAATTGTTTAAAAGAAATACATGGGTTAAGAATTAGAATATTTGAAATGGAAAATATTGGTAAAAACATAATGAATAATAGTTGTACATTGACGTTCAAAGATAAATGACCCTGCTAATCGATAGTGATCGATAATTTGTTGGTGTAAGTGTGGGTTCTTTAATTATTACTTCTATGAATAGATGGCGAAGACAATAATCAGTGCTGCCAATCGTACATAAATATACCCGCATTATAGAATTCAATATTTCATTCCCCTCTGCTGATTGTAAAACAACACTGGGTTTAGCTGGAAATCGCTGATATTTCAATTATAAGAACCATTTATGCTTAATCTACATCATCATTTTCCCCCGACAATTTTTTAACCACCCCAATAATGGTGCCACTTATTGATTACTAGTGGAACTGTTTCAAAGTTTGTCAATTTTGTTATATATATATATATATATATATATATATATATATCGATGGTTCTGACTTATCCCGTGGTTAGAAAGTTCACTTACACGATCATAAAATCGTACATCAAATATATTTGAACGCCAGCGTACAAGCTAAGAATTCAGTTATAGAGAGAAATGTGTTACGTTCAAACTAGTGCCCATTATTTAACGGTCTACTGGATAATAGCGAAATATTATCACAAATCAAGATTAACGCTAGAACATCACATTATTTATGAAATCGTCAATTATGTTATAAAAAACCAAACACTTCAGCACATAAAAATTCACCAGTGTTAAAAATGTGTTCAAATTTCAATTAAATATGTAAAACATGGGATCTAGATTTCAGAATTTCTTACATGAAATATAAACATGTTCTTATTAATATACTAATATTGCTATCTACATATTTGTTACTCTGTAATTTGCCAATTATAGCTACATTTTACATTTTTGGCTATGATATCTATACTTATCTACTTTTCATTTATTTTTATTTTGTATTTTTCATTTATATCTATATCTGTGTCTTTTATTTAGGTAGTGTCTATTTGTCTGTTTTTTTTATTTTTCATTTTTAATTTCTATGTACACTTGTATCTTGCATTTGTATCTGTTTTATCTCTTTTTTCATATTATCTGCAATTCTATGTTTTAAACAAATATCTGTACTGTCTATTGTAATTGGGGCTTCGCCCTGTTATAGAAATAAGTAAATAAATAAATAAATAAATAAATAAATAAATAAATAAATAAATAAATAAATAAATAAATAAATAAATAAATAAATAAATACATAAACAAACAAACAAACAAATTCATTCATTCATTCATTCATTCATTCATTCATTCATTCATTCATTCATTCATTCATTCATTCATTCATTTATTATATTCCATAGATCTTACATGAGCAATGAAGCTTTAAGATGTGGAACAAGTCAAAATTTTACAATATTACAATTACAATTTTTACAAATTTTTACAATATTTTACAATTTAGTAATTTTATACAATGATGAGGTGAGGTCCGAGGAAAAAGATTACCCGGCATTTGCCTTTTGGTTGGGGAAAACCTCGGAAAAACTCAACCAGGTAATCAAGTCAAAGAGGTGAAATGAAGTGATGCCGAGGACTCGCCATAGACCATCCGGCTTCAGTCCCACGGCTGGGGAAAACCTCGGAAGAAACCATTCAATGAGACCAAAGGGGGATCCAACCCAAGCCCGAACGCAGCTCCGGATCAGCAGCCCAGCGAGTCTGCCGACTGAGCTACATCGATGGCTCTACTAAAAGTATACAATACATAGCCAATCAGATTATTAAATTTACAAACGCACGCAAACGATCATTCATCAGTTGAGCTATATGTATAATTAAATTTAAGGCATAAACAATTCAATCAGTTGTGATATACAAAGAAAGAAAGAAAGAAACATAAATATTATGAGAAATGTCCAAACAAATTGACTGAAACATTTTAGGATTTGTAATATAATGGGCTTTCGTATAACAAATGACGGTTATTTTGCTTTTGTTTCAGATGTCAGACATGCCTCAGTTCTTCACCACTATGACAAATTCGAAAAAATTCTCTGAGCGATTCTGTTTACTTAGCGATTCATTTCTACATAATTCTGCTAATGCTCAGTACATAGTGTGAGTGGTTTGTAATGGAGATAAAAATAAATAATTTCGTATGTAAAAGGGATTACTATGTGCTATACTGGCGCTCAAAAATATCTTGCACCTACTAATCGATAGTGATCGATAATTTGTTCGTGTAAATGTGACTTCTTCAGTTATTACTTCTATAAATAGATGGCAGAGGTAAAAGTCAGTGTAGCTAATAGTACATAATAACAGCATTATAGAATTAAAATATTCATTAGTGATTGTAAAATGCACTAGGTTTAGTGGGGAACTACTGATGCTGTGAAATATGAGAATAATATTTATACTTAATCTATACATCACCATTTTGCCCAACACAATTTTACCAGTCCCAATAATAATGTCACATATTGAGAACTAGCGGAACTATTTCAAAGTTTGCAATTTTTTATATTTTTGGTTCTGGATAAAGAGTTCGCTTAAACGATCAGAAAATTATAAGTCAGATATATGAGGAGTTCAGAGCTAAAGTGGATGAAGTCTCATGAATTGAGTTTAATTCATTTTCTGATTATCTGAAGTTAGATCTTTTCCGAGCAGTAATGAATCAAGTCTTAATTCCAAGCATTCGCCGGTAGGTAGCACCAGTCACTTTTGGCTCAGATTATTTGTTCACGATGTTCTGAGCCATAGTGGATCAAGTCACCAAAGCGTTGCATCAATTACTGTGCTCCAACCACGAGAAAGTCTCTGCCGGATGAGACGAATTGGATAATGCTGTGAATGAATGTTGATGTCATAAGGTCACACACGTGGGTACTCTTATCTCTATTGGCTCGCTGTCACAGCACAAACAATAACATTGATACACACATGTTTATACTACCTTAGTTACAAAATTAGATTACTGTTAGTCTCCTGGTCTTTTAATCTCTCATACAGGAAATAAATTCAGGGGAGCGAATGGTTTTTAAACTGACGTTATAACGATAATATTATATATCTACTTCGCTCCAATCGATGACGCAATAGTAAGCACATTCCTTTCACGGTTGATCTCCTGGTTGGAGAACAGTAACATCACAATTGTTTAAATTTTATAAATCTAGATTTTGAGAACGGAGCAATAAAATTGTTGTTAGTGAAATTAGATAATCCACTAGAGCAAGTTAACTTTAAGTCCTATTATCTCAAAACTACGTCTCATGGACTTGATCCACTTTAGTTTTGAACGCCTCATATTTGAAAGACTGCCTTGCAAAGACGCGTTCTCGCGTATCTTTTAAAGTTTCTCCGCCCATTTCCCTCTCTTTCAATTCAATTCAATTCAATTCAATTCAATTCAATTAATATGGTTTCATATTTGTTTAGATACAATTCTACAGGCTACTCTCAGACGGTTTCAAAGAGGGATGTACCCGTAGATAGAACATTCAAGGACAATAAACTCAGCATGAAATATCACGACCGTAAGTACTGATTTAATATTAATTCTATTCCACTTCCCAAATCTTTACTCGAGTTGTGTGTCGGGGAGATGTAAAAGAAAAGTACAAAAGTTCGATGTGCAATATGATGTTGAACTTAAAATAAATTCAGAAACCTTTTTTAGTTTAACTGAATATACCTATAGATATAAAATGAAATAGATATCAAAAATACCAGTAACAGTGACATAAACTTTACAAACAATGACAGCTAAACTAAAACCGCGAAAGACTAAAATTATGTTTTTTCTCTTTCGTGTCTAATTGAAAACACCGTATAAAAGAAAATATTGCCCTAAAATTAACTACCTCCATTGAGAAGAACAATACTTACTTACTCTTATTACTGGCTTTTAATAAACCCGGAGGTTCATTGCCGCCCTCACATAAGCCCGCCATTGGTCCCTACCCTGAGCAAGATTAATCCAGTCTCTACCATCATATCCCACCTCCCTCAGATCCATTTTAATATTATCTTCCCACCTACGTCTCGGCCTCCCCAATAGTAATATACGTTACAAGAGCGGTATGTTGACGTTTTCATGGTCGAGGAAAAGATTGAAAAAGCGAAACGTAGTTGAGCTTTTTTAATTTCCGAGAACATGAAAACAAACATACCGCTTGTGTATCGTTCATTATTTTGTGCGAAGATCGTTTATTACATACCTGAAAGACGAATTTCTAATTAGTTGCAATGAAATCTCCATGTTGGTTTCTGTTTAATGACGGCAACTTCGGAAAACCAAAATATATTTCTTCAACATTGTTGCTATAAAATGTTTTCTGTGTTTACTATACTCCAGCAGGCCGTGATATACGTCTGTCTTTTTTTTTCTCCAGTATATAAATGCGAACTTAAAACAAACGGTAAGGTTATGTAATTATTTATTTTTCATTTTAATATTTTAACAATATTATTTATATAACATATTGCAGTACTAACATCGGAATCTGGAATCTTGTTGATTTTTTCACGGCTTCCTTAATGTTACTTGTATCAGGAATGCAATACGTTTCGTGGAGTAGTAGACTTTACTTAATTTTTGCAAATATTTAAAAACAATAATTAACATTGCAATTTAGGTGAAATTGCAGTGGTAAATCTCCAATTTATAATTATGACTATGTTAAACGTCTCTAAAAATAATATGTTAAAAGCCTAAAGCAATAAAATGAATGTCGCGCTTAAGCGGTAAGAAGAGGGAAATTGTTATGTGTGTTACGTTGGGAATACTGAATGTGGTATTTCACACTTACCGCGTATTGGTTCTGTGCGGAAAACAAGCAAATACGCACGATCTCGCACAAAGGTCTTTTTCCCTCCGGCCTCCCAATTAACACTCTATATGCATTTCTGGATTCGCCCATACGTGCTACATGTCCTGCCCATCTCAAATGTCTGGATTTAATGTTCCTAATTATGTCAGGTGAAGAATACAATGCGTGCAGCTCTGCGTTGTGTAACTTTCTCCATTCTCCTGTAACTTCACCCCTCTTAGCCCCAAATATTTTCCTAAGAACCTTATTCTCAAACACCCTTAATCTCTGTTCCTCTCTCAAAGTGAGAGTCCAAGTTTCACAACTAGACAGAACAACCGGTAATATAACTGTTTTATAAATTCTAACTTTAAGATTTTTTGACAGAAGACTAGATGACAAAAGCTTCTCAACCGAATAATAACACGCATTTCCCATATTTCTTTTGCGTTTAATTTCCTCCCGAGTGTCATTTATGCTTGTTACTGTTGTTCCAAGATATTTGAATTTTTCCTCCACCTCTTCGAAAGATAAATCTCCAATTTTTATATTTCCATTGAGTACAATATTCTCGTCACGAGACATAATCATATACTTAGTCTTTTCGGGATTTACTTCCAACCCTATCGCTTTACTTGCTTCAACTAGAATTTCCGCGTTTTCCCTAATCGTTTGTGGATTTTCTCCTAACATATTCACGTCATCCGCATAGACAAGAAGCTGATGTAACTCGTTCAATTCCAAACCCTCTCTGTTATCCTGAACTTTCCTAATGGCATATTCTAGAGCGAAGTTAAAAAGTAAAGGTGATAGTGCATCTCCCTGCTTTAGCCCGCAATGAATGAGAAGAACAATAATTTGCTTTTTAAATTATTCTTTTCAGCTGACCTTGACATGTTGAGTGGTAACTATACTGTTCTGAAAACGGATGAATTCAACTACGCAATACTGGGTGCTTGCCTTAAGGACTTCGACAGACGTGAGTAAATTACACATTATTAACAGTGTTGCCAATCCAGCGGTTTTCCCATTAGATCTGGCGTTATTCTGTGTTCGTTTAGCGGGTAAAATTTATGGCATTTGTATTGCTTATATAGGAATTTAGCGGGTATTTTTAGCACCGACAGCGGCAAAATAATTTCATTTTACATTGACAGTATAGCAATTTAGCGGTTTCTGCGCTGATTAATAGCGGTTTTTTGAGAACCGAGGTGGTAACACTGATTATGATTTGAAGCAATTGTTTGTTCCTTGGCTAGGAAGCTGACTTCGAAGAAATAAATAAATTTGCCGAGGTCAAAGCAAGAATTTTAAGATATGAAGAATGTTATACACACATTTATAAAATTTAGGGTAAGTAAAGGTATTAACGGCATGAATTCGAAAAATGGCTTACAAAGGATCAGAAATACTAACAATAATATTGTTTTTTTAGATATTGATCATTTGTAGCTTCTCCTGTGGAATAATACGCTTCAAAAATTGTGGTAATTGTGACAAGGTTTTACAACAATACAAGTAAATAAAAGTATGACGCATACTGGCGCTATCAATTTTTTAAATTTAATATTTAATTTTTCCTTGTTTGTCCTTAAAAGACTTAAAACCATAGGACTTGGCAAAGAAAGAAAGGAGAAACAATAATTAAAACGGAAAATAATAATTAAAATATATAAAATTATAATAAATTAGCACCAATGTAAACCCACACGTATTTCATCTAAATTTTAAGGTCAGAGGTTTGTTAAAATTCTTTTGATATAACTTTTAGAACACCTTAAATCGTTTATATTTTTAATTTCATCAAGCAAACCGTTATAATATTCTTAAGCCATAGACCATAATTAAAATTACCTTTAAAACGCGTTTTGTAATAGTGAAAATCACTATTTCGATAAAAATGGTTCTCATTAGAATGTATTAAGTGGGGATAATAACGCCACTTATTTTATTATTTTTTTTTGGAACAAACAAACATGTGAAGAGTATGTACAGGGACATCATTTTATTTTTACTAATATTTTTAATATTAACCTGTCTATACCTTTAGAGAACCGAAAACACCGCTTGCTCCCCCCTCCAATACTGGAGTTCGATGATACTGGCGTAAAACACAAATCACTCTACTAGGTATAGGAAGGAAGAAAAGTACTTCATCCATTTACGTAAACTAGGAAATATCGCGATTTTGAGTTTGATAATTTTCATTAGGTTTTTCTTTAATCAAAGTACAGTACTGTATTAACAATAAGTGTTTTTACTCACGAAGTGAGTTATCCATGCGAACGTATTCATTATGCAGTGTATATTATACTGTCTACAGCACATTAGCGTACAATATAGAGAAAGAAGTTAAATTGAAAAATAATCATAATATGAATATTTAAACACAATTTTGAAAATGGTGGCCGTTCATTTCGATACAGACTTCAGTTCTTTTGTGCATATTATCGCACTATAGACTATTGCATCTAATTCCAATTGCCAGTTTCGTCCTTCGTACTAGTAACTCATGTTGAAATAATTCTGTACCTACTCTACGTACTGTAAATTCAATCTTCACTTCTGCCCGACCCGAAAATATAAAATTACTCAGACATGCTATCTACTGTCCGTCCAAGTGGTTAGGCCGCAGGATTGTAGAAAGGGAGGAAATCACGTGACAGTTAATTACTTAACGAGGCCCTTTTATTTAAGTTAAATTAAACAGCTGTATAATATTACGTAAACTTGCAATTCCTAAGAGAAATTAATGTTTTCAGAAAAGAGCTAAGACAGCCCAGCTATTACAGAGGGTCGAGGAGGAGCAGGTGGGGGGAAATCGGGATGCGACGTAGGCAAACGGACAGTACATGTGCGAAAATATGATTCAATATTGAAAGCTCTTTCGTCACTGGAAAACGCGAACATATTTCTGGAACGTACTATACTCAGTAACTCAGTACTGCTTACTATCTGCGGTCTTGGTTCTGTGTGGAGTTGGAACTTCCTTAGTAGAAGGGGTGGGAGTGAAGTGCATTAAAAAACTCAGGTACAATAAAAATTGAAGTAAAAATAAAATGATGTCCCTGTATAAGTAAAAGTGACAAATGTAAGATTATGTTACCATAGAATTAAACAATTGTAAATGATTAGGGACAAAAAAGAGACTCAATACTCATTACCACATAATTTTTAAAAATTCAATCTAGGTCACTGTCATTGAGTGGTTCATAATCATCTTCAATGATCCTCATGTCGCAGGTTTCGTGGGACCCAATCCGGTCGTTTATATTATTCTTAAGTCAGAGATTATTATTATAATTTATACTAAATCAAAGTTTATTCTCGCAGCGAGATGGAGTTATCACCTGCAGTCGCAAATTCTACTTAAAAGAGATAATTACTATAATATTATATTTTACATTTTAAAGCAACACCATTCCATTAGATTTACAAACACATATAAGCTAAACGAATTTCTCATAACTTTTTATTATTCACTATATTTAAAATTCAATTATCTGTACTTACTTTATGTAGAATACAATATTCACGTCACGACAATCAGCTCAAGCGCAATGTTGCCAACGCCTTTCTTAAAAACCCGCTATGAAACAGTGTAGAAACCGCTAAATTGCTATACTGTCAATGTAAAATGAGATTATTTTGCCGCTGTGAGTGTTAAAAATATCCGCTGAATCCCTATATCAGCAATACAAATTTCGTAAATTCTACCCGCTAAACTAACATTGAAAAACGCCAGATTTAGCGGGAAAGACGCTGAATTGGCAACACTGCTCAAGCGCGCACTTCTTTACTTAAAGATTTTCAAACTCGCACTAAAGACAGAAATCCGTTTCATTGTTGATTCCAGATGTTTAAGAAGGGTTCCTCTAAACACCACACTTCTCTGACTAGGGCTGCCAACAAAGATTACGTAGCTAATTATAATATATTAGATGGCGTTATAATCTGCATGCCGTTAATATCTTCACTTACCCTAACTAGAAATAAATTCTGAATATTTATTTTGTATTTACATTGTATTTAGAGTTATTCATTTTTAATATGCGTGGTATAGAAGTTATTCAGATATTATAAAATATATCAGGTGTTAGGCCTGCTTTGTAGAACTCAGAAGTGGTTTGGTCCCATCTTAAAACTTTTCGCGTGGCCTCCAAACCTCTAGTTATGCATAAAAGTAAAAACCTAATGTTCATAAAATGTGGTTATCAGGTAGTTCTTGTACTCAGATCTGTAAGTATACTACTCCAGAAAAGTAATATAGGCCCACATAACTCTTCACAAGTGAATAGAAACTGAGTTGAATCTGAAGATAATAAGAACTCTCCTGCTCTAAATACGCAATGTCCTTATCTCTTATTTTTATATTCTTGTTCTCTTTCCAGCTTTCATTAAGGTTATGGCTTGGCAGAGGCATATGAGTCTATGTATGCGCAATTGGATGGAGAGCACCCTCCTGGGCTTGGGTCTGGACTTAAGTACGTTCATAAAAATGAACGGTAAATTGTGTGCAGACCAGTGAAGATATGTGCTACTGTCATGAGAAAGAATTATTGTGAAATAAAGAAAAATATAGTATTGGAACATAGTTTCAATTTAATTTAGGTACACTGGCGTTAAAAGATACCTGACCCTACTAATCAATAGTGTTCGATAATTTGTTCGTGTAAGTGTGGCTTTTTTAGTTATTACTTCTATGAATAGATGGCGAAGATAATTTTTCATACCACTCAACTGATCGTAAAACAACACTGGGTTTAGCTAGAAACCGCTGATATTGTCAATTATGAGAATTTTATGCTTAATCTACAAACAGTACTCATTTTCTCCGACACATTTTTAACCGCCCCAATAATGGTGCCACCTATTGAGAACTAGCGGAACTATTTGAAAGTTTGTAACTTTTTATATCTTTGATTCTGACTTATCCCGTGGTTGAAAAGTTCGCTTACACGATCATAAAATCGTAGGTCAGATATCTTTGAACGACAGTGTACAATAAAACCAAGGTTATACATAGCTGTAGGGGAAATATTTAAATTACACAGAATGCAGAACTACGTACAAGTAAAGTTTGAATATAAGATAATTTTCGAATGGCTAGATATGAGTTTAACAGGAGATAGAGATGTGGGAGTACTTAAGGAATTTTTAACTTGTCTAAAAGTATTTTAATTAATAGAAAGTGACTAGAATTTTAATGTTTAATATAAACGCACTACATACATTTATTACGAAATTTTATCTACAATCAAGTAAGTTCAGTGACCGATTACCTTTTATTTATTGTTACGATATAACTGACTTATCGGAAAACATGTCTTTGAAATTACTTACGGGATTAGGTACAGCTTACAGCAGTAAAATTTTGGAAATATTCAACTTTTTTTTTTCATCCATTACTGTATCTTGTACAATAAAAAAAAATTAGTATATGTAAACACTGTCCTTTTGCTATATGATAAAAATATTTTTACGATTTAAAAATAATTATTTATATATCATACAGTATAGCCTATATATATATATATATATATATATATATATATATATATATATATATATATTCAAAATTCATAATAGTGGCAGTTCACTGTGCTGTGATGAAGCGTTTCCCTCATAACACAAAAACTATCCAACATTTTGTAAACTGAATTTTTTGTGTGCATTTATCTAGGCTATTTCATATCTACAATATGATGCAAAATCACTTCTATACCTTTGATAGATTGTCTGATAAAAAATAAATTCATTTTTAAAAATGGTCAGATATCAATATTTTCTTCTAACACAAAATAAAAAAAATATTTATTAAGGAATTTAGTTGAAAGAGCATGATATTATAAACATGAGGTTCAGCAATAAAATAAAAGAGAGAGAACATGAAAAAGTTAACAAGTTTATGAGTTATGAGGGAAACGCTTCATCACTGCACAATGAACTGCCACCGTTTTGAATTTTGAAGAAAAAAACATATATATTCTTTTTAAATCGTAAAAATATTTTTTTCATATAGCAGAAAGACAGTGTTTTAAAATCACCAATTTTCATTATTGTACAAGGTAGAGTAATTGAGGAAAAAAATGTTGAATATTTCCAAAAATTGTACTGCTGTAAGCTGTACCTAACCTCTTAAAGCCAGCCAGGCTAAATTAGCTTATACATGTCGGAACACAAGTTAAATTTCATAAAAAAGTCATCCCTAAATATGTCAACTTAAAAATTAGAAGTAAAACATATGCAGCCAATAAAACTAAACAACAGGCACAAGTAAACTGGTTGAAAAACGAAATTAAATTCCAGTATAAGGAAAAAATAAAAGACAAGTTCAGTGACTGATTAGGCCTACCATTTATTTATTTTTACGATATAATCATCAACTCTGAATTTAACGGGATAGGACAATAAAATTGTAGGGTCCTGCAATGTTCCAGCATGAGAGAGGCAACCAAGACATCACAAACTTCGTCTTACTTCATACGAAGAATTAATAGCAAGATATGTGCTATGGAGGTCCCGGATTCGATTCCCGGGCTCGGCTCTCGGTGATTTTTTTCTTGAAGAAGAAAAATTACCTGGATTTCTAGAGTCTGGAAATTTGTATGAATGTGAGTGTAGTTGTGAGTGTGCCGGGTTAATATTAATTATTAATTAACCAATCAAAAATATAAAACACATCAGGACTGTCGCTGGGCAGTAGCCTGAACACACGTTTCAGCGTCACATTGTTGACAAATAACTCCATCTGTTAGCACAACCATAAAGCATCTAATAGATGCTATAGAGTTACCAACAACGAGAAAAAAAAGATGTGCTCAAATTCTTAAGCTCTTAAAACGTGAAGAGGTGGGAGAGGAGGACAGCGAATATTTTATAACAAGGTGGAACAAACACGACAGGCCTTCTCTTACAGAGTGAACATCGGCGAATATCGAACTTCACCATACTCGACAAACTTTAACAGAACATTGCGCCTGTAATGCACGACGCTAACCGGTACTGTGTGTATACATCTGTTTATTCGTGTACCTGTGTGTATAAAGGCTGGTCCACAATAAACCGAGAACAGGAACGACAACGAGAACGGAAATATTGTTAAAATAAATGTATTTAAATGTGAGCATTCACAATTTAAGGCTGGTTCACAATAAACCGGGAACGAGAACCAGAATGAAAACGAGAAGCAGAGGACGTGAATATGAAAATTTTTGATTCACAATAAACCGAGAACGTAGACGACTATGCATATCGATATGCATGTCAATAACGATATGTAAAGTCGATATTACGCATTCTGATGTTATTTGTGTATAATTGACCAATGACGTTTTCTTATGAGTACAAGGCAGCCAACATAAACACAGGTTAACCAACTTCGAAATTTCAACTGAAACATTTCATTAGGTACGGTACTATAAATATGCCCATGCATCTTTATTATCACAACCTATTTTAAGTCTACCATAACGTAAAATAATTAGAGAAGAAACATTTGTAATAGAACAAAAATGAACACAACAGTAGTTATTGAATTGAAGCGTGAATATGTAGTGTGTAATACAACCAATACAGTAATAAAATATGATTCACTTACGATCGGTATTCAAAGATGCAGCTATTTCTCATCTTTATACGAGGCGCGCCGCTTATCGTAAACGTGAGGATTTTCCTCAACACTCAATATTAGAATCTCATCAAATAAAACTTGCGCCATGATTCAAAGCACAGAACAAAATAATGTATAGGTTATGTCACGGTCTTCTTACTACAAAATATACGACGACAAAATAGCTTTTAGATGGCAATAGAATGAATCTAGTGGGCTGTGAACGGAAACGTGAACGCCGAAGTTGAAACTTGGCCAACTCTCGTTCCCGATCCCGGGCTCCGGCAAGCTTTTCGTTAATTGTGAATGCTCATATTTAAATCTACACATTTCAACAATTTTACCGTTTTCGTTTTCGTTCCGATTCTCGTTTCCGGTTTATTGTGAACCAGCCTTAACTTTCACGTTTCCGTTCTCGTGCTCCGGTAAGCTTCTCGTTAATTGTGTATGTTCACATTTAAATACATTTATTTTAATAATATTTCCGTCCTCGTTCTCGTTTCCGGTTTATTGTGAACCAGCCTTAACTTTCACGTTCCCGTTCTCGGGCTCCGGCAAGCTTCTTGTTAATTGTATATGTTCACATTTAAATACATTTATTTTAACAATATTTCCGTCCTCGTTCTAGTTTCCGTTTATTGTGAACCAGCCTTAACTTTCACGTTCCCGTTCTCGGGCTCCGGTAAGCTTCTTGTTAATTGTGTATGTTCACATTTAAATACATTTATTTTAACAATATTTCCGTTCTCGTTCTCGTTTCCGGTTTATTGTGAACCAGCCTTAACTTTCACGTTCCCGTTCTCGGGTTCCGGCAAGCTTCTTGTTAATTGTGTATGTTCACATTTAAATACATTTATTTTAACAATATTTCCGTCCTCGTTCTCGTTTCCGGTTTATTGTGAACCAGCCTTAACTTTCACTTCTCGGGTTCCGGCAAGCTTCTTGTTAATTGTGTATGTTCACATTTAAATACATTTATTTTAACAATATTTCCGTTCTCGTTGCCGTTTGCGTTTATTGTGAACCAGCCTTAAGACGGTGGACAACGGGAATAGTACTCAGGTACAAAATACCACTTGAATGGGTTCCTTCTTCAGGTATGAAAAAGGAATTTAGCTATAAAATGTAATTTAGGGGGTTAAATAACTAGATAGATGTCTACGAATTAATAATCTATAGTAATAGTAAAATAAATATAAGTGGAAAATTTACAACTCTCGCAAAAACTACTTACGAACCAGTGAAACATGAATGAATCTACGTTTATCCCTTCAACGCACCTCCGCGCCGCGATTTTGAGTTTCCTGTGGAACTCTACTATGAAGAAAGAAATAAAATTATAAAATGACAGTTACCATGACAACAAGGATGACTTCAACACCGCAGTCGAATAGCTACACGGCATAAGGTTCTCTGATTGGTTTTAATCTTGATTATTTTGACTTAGACCCTAGCATTACAATCTTTGAGAATAACATAGCAAAATATAAAATAGTTTATGCCCTCAGCTCCCTTTATCGAGAGATGGTCAGTCTTCCAGGTATATATATATATATATATATATATATATATATATATATATATATATTTAACTCGGCTATTTTACGACAATTTTTCAAATGCTATGTAATATAGCGTCTCAATGAGGTGAAGGTGATAATGCCAGAGAAATGAGTCCAGGGTCCAACGCCAAAAGTTATCCAGCATGTGCTCTTATTGGGTTGAGGGAAAGCCCCGGAAAAAAAACCTCGACCAGGTAACTTGTTCCAACTAGGATTTGAACCCAAGTCAGCTCGTTTCACGATCAGACAGGGTAACAGTTACTCTACAGCGGTGGACTCTTTCATGCATATATTTTATAATTTACTATTATTATGCTTTATGTTCAGAAAATGATAAAATGTTGTTTCAAAAGTTCTTATTATAAAAAATATAGCCTATAAATATGAACTGTTCATTCAACAATGTTTTCGATGTTGGTTCTTAATTAATTTGCCTGTTTCGTTTTACATTACTAATATTGATAATTTTGACTTCGAATTACAATCTTTGGAAATAAGAAAGCAAAATAAATATGAAATTGTTTATGCCCTCAACACCCCATCACTAAACAACGGTGAATTTTCCAGGTATGTATGGTATATTTTAGCATTATTTTGTTTTAGGCCTATGTTCAGAAAATAATAAAATATTGTTTCAAAAGTTCTTACTATAGTAATGCAAAAATAAATAAATAAATAAATAAATAAATAAATAAATAAATAAATAAATAAATAAATAGATAGATAGATAGATAGACAGACAGACAGACAGACAGACAGACAGATAGATAGATAGATAGATAGATAGATAGATAGATAGATAGATAGATAGATAGATAGATAGATAGATAGATAGATAGATAGATAGATAGACAGATAGATAGACAGACAGACAGATAGATAGACACAGATAGATAGATAGATAGATAGATAGATAGATAGATAGATAGATAGATAGATAGATAGATAGATAGATAGATAGATAGATAGATAGATAGATAGATAGATAGATAGATGGATGGATGGATGGATGGATGGATGGACGGACGGACGGACGGACGGACGGACGGACAGACAGACAGACAGACAGACAGATAGATAGATAGCTAGATAGATAGATAGATAGATGAATGAATAAATAGATGAGTAAATAAATAAATGAACGAATAAATAAATAAATAACTAAATAAATAGATAGATAGATAGATAGATAGATAGATAGATAGATAGATAGATAGATAGATAGATAGATAGATAGATAGATAGATAGATAGATAGATAGATAGATAGATAGATAGATAGATAGATAGATAGATAGATAGATAGATAGATAGATAGATAGATAGATAGATAGATAGATAGACACAGACAGACAGACAGATAGATAGATAGATAGATAGATAGATAGATAGATAGATAGATAGATAGATAGATAGATAGATAGATAGATAGATAGACAGACACAGACAGACAGATAGATAGATAGATAGACACAGATAGAGAGATAGACACAGACAGACAGATAGATAGATAGATAGATAGATAGATAGATAGATAGATAGATAGATAGATAGATAGATAGATAGATAGATAGATAGATAGATAGATAGATAGATAGATAGATAGATAGATAGATAGATGGATGGATGGATGGATGGACGGATGGACGGACGGACGGACGGACGGACGGACGGACGGACAGACAGACAGACAGACAGACAGACAGACAGACAGATAGATAGATAGATAGATGAGTAAATAAATAAATGAACGAATAAATAAATAAATAACTAAATAAATAAATACATAACAAAATAATTAAATAAATAAACAAAATAAATACAAGAACAAAATAAATAAACAAAATAAATGAATAAATAAATACATACATAAACTGATTATTCAACCTAGTTTCGATGCTTATTCATAATTAATTTGTCTGATTCGTCTGGCATGATTAATCTTGATGATTTTGATTTAGCATATTACAATATTCGGAAATAACATAAGTAGCAATATACGAATATAAAACTGTTTATGCTCCCAGATTTCCTTTACCGAACGACATTCGATCTTACTGGTAGGCCTACTGATTGAGTGATTTGACGAAGGCTAGATCCTAGATGAATCCTTGCAGTTAGGCACATTGTACGTCCTATCTGCGATGATTGTTTTTTTTTTGGGGGGGGGGGGTTATGATTTTGTAACAACATCTCAGGTTATATTTAGCGTCTGAATGAGATGAAGGTGATAATGCCGGTGAAATGAGTCCGAGGTCTAGCACCGATAGTTACCCAGCATTTGCTCATATTGAGTTGAAGCAAAACTCCGGAAAAACCTCAAGCAGATAACTTTCCTCGACCGGGATTCGAACCCGGATCACCTGGTTTCGCGGTCAGACGCGCTAACCGTTACTCCATAGGTGTGTACCGATGATTGTTAAGTCCGATGGATGGCCCGGGCGTTATTCGTGAATCCGACACTGACAGGTGGCCCATCCTTCCCGGGCCTGCAGATAAGGTTCCATCATCTACAGACGAGTCAAAGCAAGAGTCCGGAGCTCTAACTCCTTAGAGCCTAGATCAGCATTGGAAACCCGTACTGCTTCCAGACATGACCCCTGCTTATTTTTACTATTTCAAATAATATTTTATGTGAAATGACGGGGAAGTGGGGAGTGTTGGTGGAATGAGGGAAGGAAACGGGAGTACCCTGGGAAAAACCTTTCTGCAACTACTGTTTTATCCAACACAAATTCCACTCAGACATCTCCCCGGTTATATAGGGCGTAATGAAAAAAACTGTTTTATCAACATGAGTTAGTCCACATCTGTGGAGTAACGGTTAGCGCGTCTGGCCGCGAAACCAGATGGCCCGGGGTTCGAGTCCCGGTCGGGGCAAGTTACCTGGTTGAGATTTTTCCGGGGTTTTCCCTCAACCCAATATGAGCATTTGCTGGGTAACTTTCGGTGCTGGACCCCGGACTCATTTCACCGGCATTATCATCTTCATCCCATTCAGACGCTAAATAACGTAAGATGTTGATAAAGCGTTGTAAAATAACCTACTAAAAAAACATGGGTTCAGAAATATTTGCAATTATGATCATAATGCTCTCTAGCACGTTTATTTGCTCGAGTTATTATGATGCATTTGTTTACATTTTCTTAGATGAACTGTTCAAAATATCCAATGCAGGCTGCAGCTTGTCGTCTTATCGAGATCCGAACATGTTTGGTCTCCACACTCCCCAGATCTAAATTCATTGCACTTCTTTCTTTGGGGGCATGTAGAGTCGTTGGTGTATTCGACTTCTGTGAATAATGAAGGAACTCTCCGTCAACGAATTTTACAAGCTGTAAGACAATAAGAACTATGCCAGGAATTTGGGAGCATGTTCGGATCTCGATGTCTTCAATAAATTCGGTTTAGATTCTGTATTAACGGTCGAGACCTCGGAATCGGCCGATTATTAGTTTTAGAAGTACTCGCCAGATGTTACAATATTCTGAATGTCGTCACGGATGACGCTAGTTTCCTCGATAATAATTGAACAGCTGTCTACAATAAAATTGACATGATGGGGTTCTTGTCTTAATTGCTCACTTTTGTTATAAATTTGTACCATTTTTTTCTTCTGTTATTCTCACTGTCATTAGGCAGAGGTCCTTGTGATCTGGAACTTAAAATAAATGTTGTGCTAAAAAAATTGACAGGCGTTGCTAGCACAAGCACAGGACAATCTTGACATTGTTAATCGACTGTTGCCAACGTCAGCGATTTACCACCAAATCTGGAGGCTTTTAACGTTGGTCTAAGAGGAATTTTTCAAGGTTTATTATTGCTTATAGGCGTATATGAATCTTGAGGAATTATTTACTCCTTAGGGAAATAAAAATATTTATTTTTCCTTTGACAGTATAGGAACCCAGAACCCACTTCTTCTTAGTGGCTTCCCATGAATCGGTGTTGGTGACACTGTTTTAATCACAATTAGTAGCGCGCCAATTTTTGTGAGTATGCCGTCCTTTTCTGCTTCAACCGAAGCAGATTTCGTGATATTATGAGGATATGTTCGCGATTTTGGTGCAAGGATTAGTTATCTTCGGTCAGGTATGGTGTTTTGCTTTTTATAACTTTAATTCTACGTTATTATCTATAACGGAACGTAGGGTTACCAGGTTTTTAGAATGCCAATAAGGGACAGAATGATGTCAAGCCTTGAAGTATAATATTTATCGGAAGAAAAATATAGGGTAGGCCTACATAATTTGAAAGTATCCCATACGCACAATATATCAT
Source organism: Periplaneta americana (assembly GCA_025594305.2). Lineage (NCBI taxonomy): Eukaryota > Metazoa > Arthropoda > Insecta > Blattodea > Blattidae > Periplaneta > Periplaneta americana. The sequence goes on along the minus strand of JAJSOF020000003.1, from coordinate 12,359,153 downwards.
ATTAGCTACAAACACTCACACTGAATTTCTAATTAACATTTTATTTTACTGTAATTTTATTGAGATTTAAATAAAAAATTATTGGAATGGTTTTGTGCTAGTAAATTATACGCTAAAATTTCTGATTTCTAGTGAAAAGTATACATTTTTATAAGATGAATTTATCGTATTACTGTACAGTACAAAGTATATTATGATTATTGATATTTTGTTTCGTTTTTAGCATTAGCTAGCGGGGTTTAATCTGTATTATTTACTTTAAAAAAAGAATGACAACTATGATTACAATTCAAGGCAACTTGGACTTCAGCTTTTGTTAGATCTATGGAACATCTGACCTTTTCATCCCTCGACTTTTCATAACAAAAAATTGGCTCATTTTTTTTTATTTACACTTTCATTGTGTTACGTAGTTTCTATTTCAATCATATCTTACTTAAATTTTGAAAATTCCCCATAAAATATGTCTAAGTTAAATCGAAATCTGGACAAACATCTGTGAATTTCAAAGAATCTAAAATCTTTTCAAATTTTGAAAATTTATATTAAATTTAATTGACTCAAATGTTTGAAAACATTGTTCTCAGTGTAATTATATGATTTTTGTAAGTAAGTTACAGCACTGCTGTAAAAATCCATCATTTTACTAGGCCGTAAATATAGAATTTTAATTGTCTTGCATGAGATTAATATCAACTAAGGGATGTTCCATACAATACAAGACACCTGGCAACCCTAATTTAGTGTTAAGCTTCGTAGTCATAACTGAATCAATAAGTGGCTGTAATTTTATTCTTGTAGATAGAGAACTATAGAGAACTGATTAATTTTGTTATAACAATTTGGGTAATTTCATAGATATGATAATTGTCTATATAAGTGGTATTCAATCTATGACATGGGGTATGCGAGGTTGTTTCTAGGGGTACGCGTTCCACTGACTACGTATGCAAAGATGCTGACATATTTATTTAATTATACTTGTTGATAATTATAGCAGTTTACATATTTTCTCATTACAATATTAATTCTAGTTTTTCCTTGGCACTTCAATAACATTTTACATAGACTAATTCATTAGCTACTACTGAATATTACTGTACCAATAACTACTACTACCACTAAAAAAATTTAAATTGTTAACTGCCTCCCATTGGAGGTAGCCCAGAAGGACTCAGTATACTCTCCTACATGAATTTTACAATATTAAATGTTTACATAAATTTGTTGACAGAAAATTAAAATAAACATATATGAATTATAAAGTGAAGAAAAAGAAATTAAACAGAGTGAATATGATGACTCAGAATTTGGCAAGAGCGTTTCAAAACTGAAGTTATGATGTCAGTAGCAAGTGTCTGTGGTAGTTCAAAAGTCTTTCTGAAGCTTTCAAAGAACTTAGGAATCACACCACGAGCTCCAATAAGAAGACCAATCACCTCAATGTTTTCAAGCTGGTAGGCCTACCTATTTTGCTTTGAAGTAATCAACTATTGGCAGATAAATGTTGATCTTTTCTTGATTGACATCCTCCGGCTGGCTACTCCCCGTTTCAATCCTTATGGTAAGATCAATTATATAACCTTTCTTGGTAGTCTGGGAATACGCTATGATGTCAATACGTCTAGAGGAGCCATTAGTAGCAAGGCAAAAGACTTCCTCTTCTACTTCTACTACTACTCCTACTACTACTACTACTACTACTACTACTACTACTACTACTACTACTAATAATAATAATAATAATAATTTATTTTCACACAGCATCAATCATAGTCTTTTATTGTTTCTTATAGTATTGCAATGCAGTTTGGGGGTACGAAAGTAAATATATATATATATATATATATTTTTTTTTTTTGGGGGATAGCCTACGCTAGCAAAAAGATTGAATTTGGTCTACATTGTCTACTACTGCTTCGTACCGCTGCCTACGTTATCGACTTTGTAAAGATACCGACCGTCTTGTTTCTCTGCCTATATCCCTGATCGATCTGGTGTTCTATCCACGTACAACGATTATTATCGATTGCTAAGAAGTGATATCTCGTATATGAAAATTTACATGAGAATAAAAAGAAAATGTTTAAAAATTAATTTTTCTCAAATAGACTAACTTTTTATATTTCTGCTTTACAATATCTTCTACTCGAGGACAAAATATTAGTTACCGGTAAACTAAATTACCATTTTTGTAGACACGAGGTATCACATCTCAGCTATCGATGTCTTATAGGCCTATATGTCAACTTATACATTTTAAATCTGCCAAGAAAAAACAAATGTTATGTATGAACTAAAAAATGTTTTTTTTTAACAGAAAACATTGTGTACTTACGTAACTGCAATAAATGTCCAGGTCACATATTCTTAGTCACGGTGATGTAGGCTAACTTATCTCGCCGTTGAGGTTAAGAACTCATCTCGCAGTTTTGTCGTAATATGAGCTCTTGTGGCAGTATTCCCCGTCACAGAGGTCAACTTTCTTTTGTATATACTTACACAAATCACTCGATTTCTTCACAACTTCAGTAGAAACTTGCCACTCCGTAAAAACTGAACATATGTCTTAGCGCTAGTTTAGTCAACAATGTCACCAATGATATCATTGCTTGGTATCCTAATTGCGAAGAAAATAAATAATTCAAAATATACCGCGGCTACAAATGCTTTTATCCAATTAAATCCTTGCATTCTATACCAATAATTACGGAACAACACTTTAACGAGTGCCATATCGGTTAACAGAGTAAACATTTATAATCAAATGTGTTACCAACCTTACGGCGGGTATGACTGACCACTCATTTTTGGAATACCCCCACACCATGTCTATCGGATATTGTGTTATTCTGAAAGAGTGCAACCAGAAAAGAGTAGCCGCCGAACCAGCTGATCGCCACTTTTTTTTTCATGCTACTCGCAGCTCAATGCTAGCGACGTATGAACAGGGTTCTCAGGGTTGCAGCCGCAGCATTTTTTATATAGTCTACCACAGAATTCGTCGCATCAAAAACCAGAAACTGTTAACCGCAACGGGATAACAAACCTTGCTGAAAGGTGGCTCAAGAAAAACGATAGAATATAATGGTCTTTACTTTGAAGATTATATTAATTCCTTGTCACAACACACTACAAGTAAAATTTTACTCCAAAACTAACATTACTTATGAGACAACATCTCTACTTATTTTAGTGTCTGACGTGATGAAAATTAATTATTTATAACCAGTGGCGTCAACTTATATGAACTCGTGAGGCCCGAGCCTACCCAATAATTCGTCGTGTTAGGGTATCATATGAAATGCCTTTATTTTAACTCATATTAAATTGAAGTGTTTGAGCCCACCCAATGTTTTACAAAAGTTGAAGCACTGTTTATAACAGTTGCACAAGGCAGATAATATGAATTATGCTGATGATACAGTGATAATTTTTTTTCATAGCATAACTTCAAAGAGGAGAGTTGCCAACATTGTTTACGAGAATAGTGCTATTGGTTATTGAAGTAGGCCTGTATAGGTATTTTTCTAACAGCTTTATCATAGGCTTATAGGCCTATAGGCGTTTTTCTAACAGCTTTATCATAGGCTTATAGGCCTATAGGCGTTTTTCTAATAGCTTTATTATAGACTTCTAGGCCGATAGGCGTTTTTCTGACAGCTTTATCATAGGCTTATAGACCTATAGGTGTTTTTCTAACAGCTTTATCATAGGCTTATAGGCCTATAGGCGTTTTTCTAACAGCTTTATCATAGGCTTATAGACCTATAGGTGTTTTTCTAACAGCTTTATCATAGGCTTATAGGCCTATAGGCGTTTTTCTAACAGCTTTATTATAGACTTATATGCCGATAGGCGTTTTTCTAACAGCTTTATCATATATTTGTATAGGCGTTTTTCTAACAGCTTTATCATATATTTGTATAGGCGCTTTTCTAACAGCTTCATCATATGCTTGTAGACCTATAGGCATTTTTCTAACAGATTTTTCATAAGCTTGTATAGGCGTTTTGTAACAGCTTTATCATAGGCTTGTATAGGCGTTTTCCTAACAGTTTATTATAGGCTTGTATAGGCGTTTTCCTAACAGTTTATTATAGGTTTGTATAGGCGTTTTCCTAACAGTTTATTATAGGTTTGTATAGGCGTTTTTCTAACAGTTTTATCATAGGTTTGTAAAGGCGTTTTTCTAACAGCTTTTTCATAAGCTTATATGGCTAGGCGTTTTTCTAACAGCTTTTTCATAAGCTTGTGTAGGCGTTTTGTAACAGCTTTATCATAGGCTTGTATAGGCGTTTTCCTAACAGTTTATCATAGGTTTGTATAAGCGTTTTTCTAACAGCTTTATCATAGGTTTGTATAGGCGTTTTTCTAACAGCTTTATCATAAGCTTATATGGCTAGGCGTTTTTCTAACAGCTTTATCATAAGCTTATATGGCTAGGCGTTGTTCTAAGAACTTTATCATAAGCTTGTAGGCCTTCCAGTTGCGAGCGTCGTTAAATAAAACATAACATTAACATTAACCAGAAGATAGCACGAAATGGAAATATAAAAATTGGAAATTTATTCTTTGAAAAGGTGGAAAAGTTCAAATATCTTGGAACAACAGTAACAATTGAAGAGTCCACTGCAAGAATGATGGATGCCATTTGGAATACATTTTGCAGAAGAAGCAATTGAAAGTTTGAAATGCTTAGCGCTCAAAGCTTAACTGTGATTTTCCGATCATTACTGGACAATGACTATCAGTGTTAATGCCATATAACTCTCTATGTACATTCTATATGTCTTAAGCTATGCATTGACAGTCTTGGTTCATTTTCGACAAGAAAGTGACATCCATCATTCTTGCAGTGGACTCTTCATTTATAAATGACACTCGGCAGGAAATTAAACGCAGCATAAATATGGGAAATGACTGTTATTATTCGCTTTAGGAGCTTTTGTCATCCAGTCTGCTCTCAAAAAAGCTGAAAGTTAGATTTTAGAACAGTTATATTACCGGTTGTTCTATATGGTTGTGAAACTTGGACTCTCACTTTCAGAGAGGAACAGAGGTTAAGAGTATTTGAGAATAAGGTACTTAGGACAATATTTGGGGCTAAGAGGGATGAAGTTACAGGAGAATGGAGAAAGTTACACAATGCAGAACTGCACGCATTGTATTCTTCACCTGACATAATTAGGAACATTAAATCCATGCGTTTGAGATGGGCAGGACATGTAGCACGTATGGACGAAATGCATATAGAGTGTTAATTGGGAGGTTGGAGGGGGAAAGACATTTGAGGAGGCCGAGACGTAGATGGGAGGATAATATTAAAATGTATTTGAGGAAGATGGGATATGATGGTAGGGACTGGATTGATCTTGCTCATGATCGGGACCAATGGCGTGCTTATGTGAGGGCGATAATGAACCCTCTGGGTTCCTTAAAAGTCATTTGTAAATACCTAAATTATGCGTGGGGTAACAAATGTAGTAAGTGTAGTCTGTAATGACTTCTACAGAATGACGTTACGCCCAAACTGCGAGAAATAAATAACTAGGGAATGAAAAGGTCGATATAGGCCTCTTTGACAACTAGTCACATATTTATTACAAACGTCTTGCGATTTCAGTTTTCGTTTTGTTGGGATTTGCCTCAATTTCCTTCTTAAATCTAAAGTCTTCTAGTGAGTAGCTCTTCCTGACCGGTAATCGAACCTGAGCGCCCTGCATAGAAGACAAACTCGTTTTCAAGTGCACTACTTTCTAAAATCATATCGCCTTGATTATATTATTTCTATATTATCACATATATCTTAATAGAAACAGAGGTCAGTATGAATTGACTCATTCTGTTTAAAGCCATAGAACAGAAAAGAACAGCTGAGATCATTCGTCAGCTTTAAATCTTTTAATACTCCAGAGCTATAGGAGAGGAGAGCTTAGTGCAGGGTCGAGGAGATGAAACAAAGGACTTTCAAGGTCATAGATTTTCTCCTTTCTCCTTTAACTCGTCCAGACGGCGTGAACTGGTTGACACAATATTGAATATTCTGTTCAGTGTACTTGTGCAGACAGCAGGGTTGCCAGGTTGTACGTTTTCCCCGTATTCTTACGTTTGATGATAGAGTGGCCTTACGTTTCTTAGTTCCTCGTACAACATAGTCTTCCTTTATTTCAAATTTGGCGCTGGGTAATAGTAAAATACTGTATAACAATTTCTATTATTTTTTTGTTATTTTATCGCTGGGATTTAGATTCTGAAATTATTTTCACGTTGGTACTATTGCAGAGATCACATTACTGAATGTATTGCTAAAAATTAGTGTTGTGGGATTTAATCAATTAATCTAATCGGTTAATCGATCTATTTCTGTTGTAAGATTAATCGATCAAAAATATTTTATCGAATAATCGAGTCGATTAAAATTAATCGGTTGTAGTTGATATTAATTATTATTTTGTTAATACAAACTCATACAAAAAATTCCGACAATATTTCTCTCTCGGAATTTGCTTACTTAAAAGCACAATAGTACTGTTATTTTCTAACTGTAAACCAGGTAGCGTAGGGAAAAATCTTTGCACAAACACTTCAGAAAGAGATGGAGATATGAGGACAGTGACCTAGTCTACCTCTATTGAAAGCTGAAACACAATGCGAAGCCCTTATTAAGTTTTATGGTTTTCCAAGAGAACTTACACCTTGTTGTCAGCTCATCTTCCTAGCATTTAAAATACATACTTTTCTGGGATTCGTCCCCCTCATCCCTTATAAAATAGCCATGTCTACACTGTGTGCAAGTGAGAGCGTAACTATCTTATTCTCTTTCTAAAATCTGTAATTCGATTACAATAGGGGCCAGTCTTCTGTTTCGACCGCTGTACTTTTGCAGTTGCAGTTTCTTTACTGAGTTTGTGTATGAAGGTTGTGTGTTTAGTTTGATAAAGAAAAAAATCAGTTTTCTATGGATCTAGAATTTTTTTTATCGTGTAAGCGAACTTCCTAACCACGGGATAAATCAGAACCAATGATACAACAATTGAAGAAACTTTGAAATAGTTCAGCTATTTCTCAATAGGTGACACTATTATTGGAACGGGTAAAAAAAGTGTTGGGGAAATAATTATGATGTAGATCAAGGATAAATTATTCTCATAATTGATAATATGAGTGTTTTTTACAATAAGAATGCGGGTATATTTATGTACTATTGACGACACTGATTGTTATCTTCGCCATCTATTCATAGAAGTAATAACTAAAGAAGCCGTCCTTACAAGAACAAATTATCGATCACTATCGATTAGTAAGGGCCAAGTATCTTTGATCGCCAGTCTACAAGGTCCCTGATTATGGAGTCTTCATGCTGTTCCGAAAAGTTGCAGATATTTTAATAGGTATATGCGGTTGGATTTCAGACTTCCTCTTCTGAACACAGTCACTGCGAAAGCCCAACATTTCGCATATGTTGCATCTATGATTAATTTTATGCATCGCTACCAATCCGTATCCTTTTTTTTATATTTATTTATTGGTCGACCAGCAAACTTGCTATGCAGACTGCTGTTAAATTATGGAATATCACATACAGAATATCATGCTGAGGTTGGCTCTAAAGGCTCTTCTAAATAATTTAAATTAGTCAATTAATTATTTTTTGTGAATTATGAGAATAAAAATATGATAATGATTTTCTGTGTTAAATTTATGAAGAGTCATCAGTATCGCTAAGAAGGATGTCTTGAGGAAGTTTCCTTTTAAGTCTAGATGGCTGACAAGATCTTGCTCCAATGTTGTATGTCACAGCTCCAGGAACGTCAGGAAGTTTGTTGAAGAAGGATTTTGATATTGAATGGATGTACTGTTCTAGTGGAAAAATTCCCAATTCTTGATGTAGTTGTTGATTTCTTACAAACCAGGAGGCATTTGTTGCTGTTCGCAGGAACTTGTTCTGGAGAACTTGTAGGCGATGCATGTGAGTCTTATTTGCTGTCCCCCACACTGGCGCTGCATAAGTTAAAAGAGGTCGTACAAGCGAGGTGTAGAGTAGCATTGAATAATCCAATCCAATTTGTGAACGTCTATTAACCAAGGGGTGTAATTTTCGAATTCTGGAAGAGGTTAGTGTAACAATGCGAGTTATATGGGCATTCCATGTAAGTTTCGTGTCTAATAATATTCCCAAATATTTTACAGCTTCTTGACTAGAGAGCCATGTAACTTGTTCATTTAGAAGAACCAAAGGAGGTGGATTATGAATAGGCCTTAGAGAGAAGATTTTAGCTTCTGTCTTGGTAATGTTGAGTAGTAATCTTCAGTCAGAGAACCATTTAGACAGCTCCTGTAAGGATGTCTGAAGAGTGCTAATTTATTTAGGTTACTATTTAGGTTACTATGAGAATAAAAGAGAACTGTATCATCAGCATACATAGCTATGTGTGACGGTTGTAAACATGGAATGTCATATGTAAAGAGATTGAAGAGAAATGGTGACAGTATAGATCCTTGTGGTACTCCGGCTAAAATTGGACGAAGCGTTGATTTAATGCCATCTATACGTACTGAGAACTGACGCTCAGATAAAAAACTTTTCACGATGCGTGTGAGATAGTCAGGAAATTCAATTCTATATAATTTTAGCATTAAACCATCATACCAAACAGTATCAAATAATCCATATCCTTAGTTATTTTTCCAGTTCAAATGAAGTTAGAAATTAAGAATGTTATACAATATTAGGAAAACAATATTACTGTAATAGTTTATTATTTCAAATTATATTTGTCTACCGTTACATAATAAGTTTATAACATAAGAAGCCAGATTACATCTTATCAATGTAATAACAAATGGTCTAAATTGCAAAAATTAACACCAGACCAGCTGGAACTAATTTTTGCATAATACTGATACAAAAATAATATAACTAACATAATTCGTATAACGAAATCACTGAAATAGAAACAATTTCAAGACTAGATTCCATTACTTCTAAAACTAAATTCCCGGCATTAAAATACTAAAAATAAACATCTAGCGAAATCAAATCAAACACATATGCATACGAGTTGATCAAGATTCCATAAATAACTCGGTTATATTTTTTGTTGTTTCTACTTAAAAATCCATAGGTCTAAGACCTGAATTATGACAAAGTAACGCACTTCTTAAATTTCGCATAAAACATTATTCTTTGTATTTAATGATGTATAGAGTTTCACGAAAAAAAAAAGTACTACAATATGTATCGTGGTTTTCACACGGCTTTCATTCAACTAAATTACATAATTAATATATTCACACATAGGCTAATAATGCTATTTTGACTTAAATCAAATACATTACTACAATTCCGCCGCAAGAAAAGACTTCATCGGTTCGTTAATTTTCCACTACTTTCAGTACCTCTTTTGCAATAACAATAATATTACATCATTGGAAAACTCGATAACTTCGAGCCAGCGAAGATTTGTTCGAGGTGTCTGAAAAGTGACGTGAGTGTGTTTTTTTTTTTTTTTTTTTTTTTTTTTTTTGCAATGGCAGAACCCCGACTCTACGAAAGCGTCTCATAGATGTCACTATGCCGAGCAGCGTAGATCACTTAATTCGTCAGAGACTATCCAGAGTGCAGTAGAGGTGATGGGTCTACTTTAAATTCGTAATGAATGACGATGAAAAATTATTTGGATGTCATAGGGAATTGGTGTACCCGGAGGTGTTGCCTGGATCACTGACTTGTCCAACAACAAAAGTTATAAATTCAAGATGGATCAACCAGGATTTGAACCCGGTCCCCCTGGTTTATGAGCTCCAACGCGATGGCACTCAGCCACCCTGGAGGGATGAATGGAATACAAATTTTTAACCTTTTTTGTATTTCAGACACTTTCTTTAGAAATTGCTGAAGTTATATTTTAGTAATGGAGTAAACATAATTTCAAATTCAGTACTGTCCGTATGGTATGAATTAGAGGCGAAGGATGGGCAGCCCCATGCATATTAAAAAATTTGCTTGTAGTCTTAATCAAGTATAGATCTTTTTACGTGCCGTAAATCGAAACGGAACCCCTGAATTTACTTCTTTTTCGAAGTAAATCATGTTATATTAATCTTTTATCGTTCTTACGGTTTTTTAGCCCGTGTTTGAACCTCTAAAAATGAATTAAAGCAGTCGATTATAGGGGAGAACCTGGATGGTACACGTCTTAATTTGGTTTGTTTAACTAAACAAATAAATTAACATCTATGTTTGTAAGTTATATGACTCGTGAGTTAAATATCGTAACTCATAATTGAATAACATAATAAGGAATAATAGCCTATACTTAAACAATTTTCATTCTTTATACAGACCTATTTAATGCATAAATTTTTAACGATTAATTATTTAAAGTCAAGTAACGACAAATTTCCTTTAAAACTATATGCAAAGTTATTTACATTATTACTAGTCCTACTAATAGTACACCTATATCGCTACAATGTTTTCATTTGGACTAATTTTACATTTTGCGGACATTCATCTACGGAACAAAGCATTCTCCTCTCTCAAACGCTCTGGCAAATGCTCTTTGCCTCTGTTCGGAGAGTAGAAACGTGCTCCAGAGTCGTAAGTTTACGAGTTGTAAATCACTGGGCCAAATGGCGGCGATTCACAATAAATATCTAAAATCGCGCTAAAATAGTTCAATAATAAATCACACGAAATTCATATACTCGTGAAATCCGTAAGTACTTTTCGTGTTTTCCATCGATAAAAATTGCAACTAGATTGTTATTACTACAGAATTTTTAAATGTCGCTAAATGGTCTGATGCTACATACATTAACTAAATCATGGTAATAAATAAATAAATATTATACACAACAAAAAATATAAAAATAATTAATTTGTACTCTGGCTTCGCATTTGGTGTTATGCTGTTTTTTTTTTTAATGTTTATAGTGAGGAGTGAAAAGCACTGCGGAATGTTCAGGCGAAAAGAAATCGTGTTTTAATGTACGATATTCATTTTTCATTTCTACAGGAGCTGCCGAATGGAACAATTCTCCCGGTACGACGGTTACTTCTTCTCCCACCGATAAGAATCCGGCACACATGTCGGGCAGTTATTTCTGAGGCCCGGGATTCGGTTGAACCTGCAAAACAAAAGTAAGTTTGTGAGACTCAATATTATAGCCACATTAAAGCACAAGAGAAAATAAAATACAACTTGTAAAAGATTGCTATTGCCTTAAGGCTTGGTGTTAAAATTTGTTTTCCACACAAATGTATTTGTGGTGCAGATGTCGATTCTTCTGGCCTCCATGGATTAAGTTGCCTCAAAAATTCTGGACGATTTTCCAGACACGTCATGATTAACGACATCATTAAAAAGGCCCTAATTTCCGCTGGTTTTCCTACCATTCTAGAACCCATTGGCATAAATCGTTCCGATGGCAAACGTCCAGATGGCTTAACTCTAACACCATGGTCCAAAGGTCCATGGTCTTTTATGGGATGCCACTTGTTATATCACCTTCGCTTCTTCTTATTTGCCCAAAACTTCCAAGCTCGCTGGGTCAGCCGCTGCATCTGCTGTGACAATTAAACGCAATAAGTATCTCCATCTTATGGATAGATATAATTTTGTCGTTTTCGCCGTAGAATCTATGGGCCCATGGTGTTCCGAGGCGAAGTTGTTAACTTCTGATATCGGCAAGTATTTATCAGCACTTAACGGTGACTCTCGCTGTACGGCTTTCCTCCGCCAAAGAATTAGTATTGCCATTCAACGAGGGAACGCTATAAGTGTTAATGGGACTTTTCCACAATCTAAATCGTTGGAAGAAATATTTTATTTCGTGTAGAGATGTAGAGAGTATTTCGCATCCTTTAGTTTTGTTGCTGATTTCTGGTTTGTCCCTTACTCAATTGTTTAATTTAGTTTCAAAATTGAATTAAAGTTTATTTTGTATATTCGAAAAAAAAAAAAAAAAAACTTGTAAAAGTCTGTCATAGCAACTATTATATGATGGGTTCAGAGCTATAATGGGCCAAGCGCCATTTATTAAAAAAGGAGAAAGCAAGGGTTGAAGTTGAGTGAATACCATACTTTAATGAAGATTGACATATCGTTTAGTTTGAATGCGTATACTTTACATTAACTTGCTGTATGTTCCCATTGAATTATGGTAATAACTTAATTTTAACCCTTGTTTTCTATGGTTTTAGTAAATGGCGCATGCAGGTCTCTTTCTCAGAGAGCCCGGGTTCGATTCCCGGTCGGGTTGAATTTCCTGGTTGAGGTTTTTCAGGGTTCCCCTCAACGTAAGGCAAATGACACGAAATTCGGGCCACAACATCCCTGAATATCACCGGCCTCATTCATCACCGAAATCGTATTCATAACAAATCTATACTAATAATAAATCTGTAAGCGAAATTTTTCTGGTAATTTTCGATTTTCCAAAAACAATTGGTGTTAACATGTATAATTAATCATCCTGAAACCGAAAATCGCTTTTTTGACATTTTTGTTTGTACGTCTGTCTATCTGTCTGCCTGTCTGGATGTTTGTTACCTTTTCACGCGATAATGGCTGAACCGATTTATATGAAAATTGGAATATAAATTAAGTTCGTTGTAACTTAGATTTTAGGCTACATGGCATTCCAAATACTTTATTTGAAACTGGGTTATAAGGGGGCATGAATTAAATAAATCGAAATATCTCGCTTATTATTGATTTTTGTAAAAAATGTTACATAACAAAGATTTCTTTAAAAATGATTTCCGATAAATTTTAGTCTTTTCAAAATTTTGATAGGGCTGATATTTAATGAGATAAATGAGTTTTAAAATTAAAATAACGCCATCTTAAGGCGGTGCAATGAAATAAGAACTAATGACTTCCTCTATAAGGGGCCTTGGACAACAACAAAAGAAAGATATTAAACATAGCCTAAAGAGAATGTTTCTGTGTTTGTATAAAGTAATATCGGATGCTAAATTAACCGATTTGTATAATTAATTATTATTTCACCATTGGAAAGTGTAGTTTCTCTAGATGGACATAATGCTATACTGTAATGTTATTACAGTAACGTCTGAGTGAATTGAGGGCAGGTAAGATTAAAATAGCTTCTTATGCACAGAAAACTTAATACGCTATTTTGTACATTCATTAAACTATGGTTGCATGTAATAACAAATAAGAAATATGTTAAAGGAATTGTCATTGCACCAAATGAGTGGTCTCTGGACCAAAATGATCGCATTTTAATTATTTAAATACAATTTAAATTAAGTAACATATAAAACGATTTATCCATCTATCAAACACGGATGTTCCCTGGATGAAACGTCCTATTTTAATTATATAATTACTTTATATTTTATTTCTAACAGGTGCAGCGGAGCGCACGGGTACGGCTAGTTAGTAATACACATACATACGCCATCTAGTTCACAACAATAGAACCAGTCTCAACAATAGTACACAGACCTTCGGATTTCAACCAAAAGATTAACTCACGATATGACCAAAGGTGTTAAAGCGAGTATAAATAACAGGGAGAAAAAAAAAATAATAAGTTACAAGCATATGACCGTGATTAATTATTATTTTATGGTCAGTGATTTGCAAATTGGAAATTATTTTTACATATAGCCTACAAAATAAAATCAAAATTCTAATCTAGAGAAAAGTTAAATTGTAGTCTGTTAAAGATGTATTCGAAATTTCATGAACTTCCCTTTAGTGGTCCCTGAGTTATATCCATTTTTGTAAGTACTGTGTCAGAAAATTAAACTTACGAGAAATCAATATATATAATGTTCTACACATAGGCAATATTATTTTTTTTTAATATATATATATATATATATATTTATTTATTTCAAATTTCACCATCCCCTCTCTTTAAGGGGTTAGTAAATTTTTTTGAAATATTCAACATTTTTTTCCTCCATTACTGCATCTTGTACAATAATGAAAATTGGTATGTGGAAAACACTGTCCTTCTGCTATATGAAAAAAATATTTTCATGATTTAAAAAAATATTTATATATGTTTCTTCAAAATGAAAAAAATGGTGGCAGTTCACTGTGCAGTGATGAAGCCTTTGCCTCGTAACTCAAAAACTATCCAACTTCTGTGATGAAATTTTGTGTGTGTATTTATGTATGTTATATCTACAATATGATGCAAAATCACTTCTCTACCTTTGGTATACTGTATGATAAAAAATAAATTCATTTAAAAAATGGTCTTCTAACACAAAATAAAATATATATTATTTATTAAGGAAGGCAGTTTAAAGAGTATGATATTGTAAACATGAGTTTCAGCAATAAAATAAAAGAGAGAGAACATGAAAAAGTTAATAAGTTTATGAGTTATGAGGGAAAAGCTTCATTACTGCACAGTGAACTGCCACGTTTTTGCATTTTGAAAAAAAAAATATAAATATTTTTTTAATCGTAAAAATATGCTTTATATAGCAGAAGAACAGTGTTTTACACATACTAGTTTCCATTATTGTACAAGATACAGTAATGGAGGAAAAAATGTTGAATATTTCCAAAAAATTTACTGCTGTAAGCTGTACCTAACCCCTTAAGACAACACAAGACAATAATCGAGTCCGTACACAAGAAAGTTAAATATTTCTCTCATCTTTTGAGTTTAAAAATCGCAAGAACAAGAGTTTCAGTTGTAGGTCTATTCATAGGTTATTTATATGGACTGAAGAAGAGGAAATAGTCGTTTTTCTGTGTACCAGTAACGCTTAAAGAATGCATAGAAAGGCTATAAAAGGTGGTATGAATGCTTTGTGACTCACTCTGAAGTTATCAGTGACTGGACATTGCTATGCTTCAGTTTGCCTCTGCGATACGGTTAGGAATGTGGGCATTCTGCACGGTCAACACTATATCGACCGTGGTGCAGAAGCCTGACTAATGCTGAGGTTATCAAATACCTGAGTGTGACACAGCGTTGCCTGTTCTGGCATTATAGTAATAAAAAAAACATAATTTTGTATCGATATGTTGTGTATCAGAAATTACTGTAGTATTATAAATGAACAATAGTAATATGCGTTACAAGAGCGGTATGTTGAAGTTTTCATGTTCGAGGAAAAGTTTGAAAAAGCGAAACGTAGTTGAGCTTTTTTAATTTCCGAGAATTGAAAGAAAACATACCGCTCGTGTATCGTACATTATTTTGTGCGAAGATCGTTTATTACATACCTGAAAGAGGAATTTCTAATTAGTTGCAATGAAATCTCAATCTTGGTTTCTGTTCAATGACGGCAAATTTGCAAAACAAAAATATCTATCTTCAACATTGTTGCTTTAAAATGTTTTCTGTGTTTACTATACTCCAGCAGGCCGTGATATACGTCTGTTTTTTTCCCCCCAGTCTATAAATGCGAACTTAAAACAAACGGTAAGGTTATGTAATGATTTATTTTTCATTTTAATATTTTAACAATATTATTTATATAACATATTGCAGTAATAACATCGGCACCTGGAATGTTGTTGATTTTTTCACGGCTTCCTTAATGTTACTTTCATCACGAATGCAGTAACTTTAGTGGAGTTGTAGAGTTTACTTAATTTTTGCAAATATTTAAAAACAATAATTAACAGTGCAATTTAGGTGAAATTGCAGTGGTAAGTTTCCAATTTATAATTATTACTATATTGAACGTCTCTAAAAATAATATGTTAAAAACCTAAAGCAGTAAAATCAATATGTCACTTACGCGGTAAGAAGAGGGAAATTGTTATGTGTGTTAGGGTGGGAATACTGAATGTGGAATTTTAGACTTTCCGTGGATTGGTTTTGTGCGGAAACCAAGCAAATACGCACGATCTCGCACAAAAGGATTTAGTAGGCTATGTTTTCGCGTTACTTAGTAACTGATGCCATTCTTACATACATTTCAAATGTTTCCACTGTTTCATGTTCAAAATCTAACCCTAAACTGCATATGAAACTAGCGGTAATAATATTAATAAATTTTAATAATAATATGAGCGTTTACAGTAATAAATAATATTATTAACTAACAATTTTATGAAACAGAATATTAATAATGTTAAGTAATATTATTACCTCTTTACTACTAGTATTAATTTATTAGATTTATGAAACAGACCCTAGGCCCCAATTTATTCTACTGCGTGATTGATAGGGTCAAAGGGAAGGACTGTCGAGAGCAGAAACGGACTATTTTTTGCTATATTATTTCTTTGAATGGGATGCAGAAAATGTTACTTTTTTCATTGTAGTTCATGGATTAATATAGGCCTACGGTATTTGGCAGAAATTTAGTTAGAAGTACAATTTAAATTAATATTGACAGTATCGAAGTAGAGTAGTTCAAAGCAAGATTTTTGTAAGAAAGGATAGATTACTGTTATAGTCCTTAGTTTATCTTGTGAGAGAATATTGCATATTGGGTCACTCCACAATATTGCTTGCAGTGGATCATATTAGCACATTTTTTAATTGGTTATTTTACGGCGTTTTTCAACTGCTATGGTATCTAGCGTTTGAGCGAGATGAAGGTGATAATGATAGCGAAATGAGTCCAGGGACCAGCACCGAAAGTTACCCAGCATTTGCTCTTAATGAGTTGAGGGGAAATCCCGGAAAGGAACTTAACCAGGTAACTTATTCCAACCAAGATTTGAACCCAGAAAGTTAAACAAACCAAGCATTACCTGTTAAGCAGAATGACTCAGACTTTTATCTATTAAAAGAGAAAGAAAGGTGGATTCTGATATGAAATTCTGGAGCTAATTAAAAATATGTTTAAAAAACGTTTCAATCGCTTAATGATTTTGAATTAGGGTCAAATTCATACTCGCCACTTATAAAATGAGAAAACACTTAAGTAATGAGTGTTTTCTTAGCACTTATTTCAGATCGAATTGCAGAGACGCTACTCTTTCATTTGCACTGAGCATTGACATTGTGCAAAGGCGAAGATGACAGTCAGTGTTGCCAATATTACTGTCAAATGCGATGATATTGGACATTAGTGACTTTTTGTATTCCAGTGTTTGTAGCAGCCTTCTGCATGATGTAAATTTACTGCGCTTTTGCAGGGTGATTGTTGAATTAATATTATCTTTGATGTGAGAACATTTTTTTTTTATTCTTTCGTACCACAGAGTATACATTGTTGAGCGGAAAAACAAAATCATAACAACCAATTAAGTTTTTTTTATTCTAAGTATACTTTGAAATGTGCAAAGGCGAAGATGACAGTGTTGCCAGTAGTACCGTCAAATAGGATGGTATCAGTCATTAGTGACTTTTTGTGTTTCACTGTTGATAGCAGCCTTCTGCTTGATGTAAATTTACTACGCTTTTGCAGGGTGATTGTTGAATTTATTATCTTTGATGTGGGAATATTTCTTTATTCTTTCGTGCCACAGAATATTCACTGTTGAGCGGCAAAAAAAATGATAAAAACCAATTAAGTTAAGATATTTTTTTTCTAAGAATACTTTCAAATGTGCAAAGACGAAGATGACAGTCAGTGTTGCCAATAGTACCGTCAAATGGGATGATAACTTATCGGACATTAGTGACTTTTTGTGTTTCAGTGTTGGTAGCAGCCTTCTGCTTGATGTAAATTTACTGCGGTTTTGCAGGGTGATTGTTGAATTAATTATCTTTGATGTGAGAAAATTTTTTTATTCTTTCGTGCCACAGAGTATCCATTGTTGAGCGGCAAAACAAAATCGTAAAAACCAATTAAGTTATTTTTATTCTAAGAATACTTTCAAATGTGCACTCGCAACCATTGTTGATTAAAATCCAATTAATCCAACATCAGTTTCTGCTATTTCTTTGTAAAACATCACCATTCTTGCTTGTGAGAAGTGAGGTAATTTTATTGTATTTTGAGTCAGTTATTTAAAAAAAAAACAGCATACCAAGGGGTGTTATAGGACGAAGTGTGTAGTACTACGTAGGTACAAAACTAAGCTAGGCGTGAAGCACAGATGCAATTATCCTGGAAATAAGAAGGCTGTTGTCGCTGTAAGAACAGGCAAATTGTCTTATAGGAAGATTTCGGAGAGTTTGTAATAGACATGTTGAGTAAATATTTTTGTCAGGTTGGTTATTTAATTTATTTTGCTAACATTTAATATCATTGTATGTTATATAATTAAGGCTGTATTTGTTATAAAATAAATCAGCAATAGTTTCTGTGTTTTTAAAAGACATAAAAATGTGTCCGAAATAACCCCATTCAGGCAAGAACATCGAACAGTTATTTATAAACATTAGTGCCCGAAATCACCCCAACAGTGGGGTGACACCGGGCAGTTTTTAAATTATTGTATGCTCATTTCTGAACGCCAGCACATCATTTGTAGTATGTCACGTTTTAGACTTACATAATAATGTCTGTGGCCGGGAGGAAAAGGCCTTAAGTCAATTTTTTGTGAAAATGAGATTTTTATATATTCTGAAAGCGGAAACAATTCTCTACAATCTGGTAAAACGGCTAAAGTCAAATAAGACTCCAGACTGGATTTATAGAGCGTTACCAAATGTCCTAAGTACTTTTTGAATCGAACACACATAGGATAAAGGACTTAAGAATATTTAATACTTTATTCCTTACAAACCATCACATGTTTACTTTCCATGCTTCCCTATCAAAAAGGTCTAACTTGTATTTTAGCTATTTTATCACATCCTAATGCCCTTTCCTTTTAAAATTTAAGCACCAGGGTAAACAGTCCTATATTTGTTTAAGACCCATTTTGTATTCCTAATGATTTACATTTCTCATTTATTTTGACATGAAAAAGGTCTTATGTTTAATAGTCCCTTCTACTCAGTTTGGCTTCTAGTCTTAAAAGGGCTTAAGTGCGGCTATTTTTGGAAATAATCAAGAAAATTGTTAAATGAGCAGCATTATCTATTTTAAAAGAAATGTAAACAAATAATATCCAGGAAAAACCTCCTAATTAAAAAAAAAACTCTATAATTGACACCAATTTCAATCTTTCTACTGCTTTCCTGAAAAGTATAAAATTTTTACTTATGACCTTTTTCCTCCCGGCCACAGAGGTATAATCACAAAAAATCGCAAATTATCGGTCATTACACAAGTGGTCTCTTGAAAAATATAAAAAATTGTCTGATATCATCCAATTTGACGGTACATAAATATAATAGCGTTGTAGAATTCAAAATTTCATCTCCGTCTAATGATTGTAAAACGCATTATAGTCCCGTCGCTCTAATTTCCGGCAGCCAATCGCGTTGCAGGTCGGCTACATTTAAACGTGAGCGTCTTGTGATTCGCTGATTCATTTCTTAAGGCTCGTTAAATACTTAGTATAATCGCCCGCCATTTTAGCTCTTTAGTTGGCGTTCGCAGAAAGCACACGAAGACGTTATTTGCCGCTCAATTATTTGCTGAATTACATTGCGTTTCATTTATTATCATAGGAGTTACGACATGATAATGTTTAACGGTGTTGCAAATAGATTCCTCGTATGGTAGCTCGGCAACGTAAGAACAAAAATGGCGGACGATACTACCTACCTAGACTTTATAGAGCCTTCACTTTCTAAGACGTAAGCGAAGAGGCGGAGTCACGCCGGAAATAACAGCGTCGGGACTACAGGTATAGTAGGAAACCGTAGGAGTATAATAAGAAAATATGTGTTAACTTGGTGACACTTATTTGTTATTTTGTGCTTCAACTTACTCTGGTAACGAACCGCTGTCGGAATTTTCGTGCCTCGGCGGACTGAAGCTGCCTCCGTTCTCGCGGTGCTGGAAGTTACTGTTATTCTTTAAGATCTCCGCTAGCTGCTTTGCCTGGTCTTCCAGACTTTGGGCTTGCTTCGGGTATTCCTCATTGTTGTCTAGAAGAGCGTTTAGACTGTCTGGTATGTCTACCGTGGACTTCGATCTCTGTAATCTTTCGAATAGGAGTGGTGAATCTTGATTGTATCTGGGAGCTCCTGCAAACAAAGTATACAACGTTTAATTAATACCAGAATGAATCGAATTGTTAATGGCGGGGTAATGTTGTTCAATAGCACTACATTTTAAGAAGACCTGTTAGTGTGGACTATACCCAGACTGACTTTTTAGAACGCTGGTATCGTAGAAAGTGGAGATTTTTGAATGGAGGGGTAATTTTGTTCAGCAGCGCTATATTTTTAAGGGGACCGGCTAGTGTGAACTGTAGCCAGACTGACTTTTTACAAATTATTACCGTAGAATCGGGTCACTTTTCAAAGGTGGGGTAATTTTGTTCAGTTGCACTATAATTTAAGGGGACCGGTTGGTGTGATACATAACCAGACCGACATTTTACTAATTTGAAGTTCTAGATCATAGTACAATATTATTTCTACAACTAGATTAGGCTAGAGGACTAATTTACAGCGGTAGGTATGTCAGTTATCCCTTCATCTAACGCACTCTAACCTTTTTACAGTTCTGTCTTCTGTCACTTAGCTATCCCCTAGTCTAACCCACTCTAATCTTCTCATATTATTCCCCCTTCTGTCAATTAGTTATTCCCTCATCTAACCCACTCTAACCTTGTCACAGTCCTCGGCTTCCCGTCACTTAGCTATCCCCCTCATCTAACCCATTCTAAACTTGCCACAATCCTCTGTCTCCTATCGCTTAGCTATCCCCTCATATAACACACTCTAACCTTGTCACAACCCTCGGCTTCCTGTCACTTAGCTATCCCCTCATATAACACACTCTAACCTTGTCACAACCCTCGGCTTCCTGTCACTTAGCTATCCCCTCACATAACACACTCTAACCTTGTCACAACCCTCGGCTTCCTGTCACTTAGCTATCCCCTCATATAACACACTCTAACCTTGTCACAACCCTCGGCTTCCTGTCACTTAGCTATCCCCTCATATAACACACTCTAACCTTGTCACAACCCTTGGCTTCCTGTCACTTAGCTATCCCCTCATATAACACACTCTAACCTTGTCACAACCCTCGGCTTCCTGTCACTTAGTTATCCCCTCATATAACACACTGTAACCTTGTCACAACCCTCGGCTTCCTGTAACTTAGCTATCCCCTCATATAACACACTCTAACCTTGTCACAACCCTCGGCTTCCTGTCACTTAGCTATCCCCTCATATAACACACTCTAACCTTGTCACAACCCTCGGCTTCCTGTCACTTAGCTATCCCCTCATATAACACACTGTAACCTTGTCACAACCCTCGGCTTCCTGTCACTTAGCTATCCCCTCATATAACACACTCTAACCTTGTCACAACCCTCGGCTTCCTGTCACTTAGCTATCCCCTCATATAACACACTCTAACCTTGTCACAACCCTCGGCTTCCTGTCACTTAGCTATCCCCTCATATAACACACTCTAACCTTGTCACAACCCTCGGCTTCCTGTCACTTAGCTATCCCCTCATATAACACACTCTAACCTTGTCACAACCCTCGGCTTCCTGTCACTTAGCTATCCCCTCATATAACACACTCTAACCTTGTCACAACCCTCGGCTTCCTGTCACTTAGCTATCCCCTCATATAACACACTGTAACCTTGTCACAACCCTCGGCTTCCTGTCACTTAGCTATCCCCTCATATAACACACTCTAACCTTGTCACAACCCTCGGCTTCCTGTCACTTAGCTATCCCCTCATATAACACACTCTAACCTTGTCACAACCCTCGGCTTCCTGTCACTTAGCTATCCCCTCATATAACACACTCTAACCTTGTCACAACCCTCGGCTTCCTGTCACTTAGCTATCCCCTCATATAACACACTCTAACCTTGTCACAACCCTCGGCTTCCTGTCACTTAGCTATCCCCTCATATAACACACTCTAACCTTGTCACAACCCTCGGCTTCCTGTCACTTAGCTATCCCCTCATATAACACACTCTAACCTTGTCACAACCCTCGGCTTCCTGTAACTTAGCTATCCCCTCATATAACACACTCTAACCTTGTCACAACCCTCGGCTTCCTGTCACTTAGTTATCCCCTCATATAACACACTCTAACCTTGTCACAACCCTCGGCTTCCTGTCACTTAGTTATCCCCTCATATAACACACTCTAACCTTGTCACAACCCTCGGCTTCCTGTCACTTAGCTATCATCTCATCTAACACACTCTAACCTTGTCACAACCCTCGGCTTCCTGTCACTTAGCTATCCCCTCATATAACACACTCTAACCTTGTCATAACCCTCGGCTTCCTGTCACTTAGCTATCCCCTCATATAACACACTCTAACCTTGTCACAACCCTCGGCTTCCTGTCACTTAGCTATCCCCTCATATAACACATTCTAACCTTGTCACAACCCTCGGCTTCCTGTCACTTAGCTATCCCCTCATATAACACATTCTAACCTTGTCACAACCCTCGGCTTCCTGTCACTTAGCTATCCCCTCATATAACACACTCTAACCTTGTCACAACCCTCGGCTTCCTGTCACTTAGCTATCCCCTCATATAACACATTCTAACCTTGTTACAACCCTCGGCTTCCTGTCACTTAGCTATCCCCTCATATAACACACTCTAACCTTGTCACAACCCTCGGCTTCCTGTCACTTAGCTATCATCTCATCTAACACACTCTAACCTTGTCACAGTCCTCTGTCTTCTGTCACTTAAAAAAAAACTCCGTTTCTGGAATCTGTAGAGTATAAGAGGCAAAAAAGCCCTTTTGTACAAGCAGTGAGTGAATTTGATGTTACAACGGTTTATATTCATGGGCATTTAAGCTCACATTCTAACCGAGATTGGTGCACTCGGTTATAAAATTCGTAACGTTCACTTGGTGATGTCAGTGAAGCCACCCCCTGATTATTTCGTCTACGAAACCGTTAATTACCTCCCACATATCTAGACTGTTATTTGGGCTGCCTAAGCAAAAATGAACGGCTGAAGTCAGCCACTCTGTATAGACCTGTGCTTATGTAAGAAGCTTAGTCCTAGATCAACGCAGGCGGAACTTGTGCTCCGTTCACTTTACTACGTACCTAATGTCGCTGTCAGAAGAGCGGAGAGCACGACTACTGAAAGCCACGTGACGGCTGGAGCTGCTGCTGTCATTGCGAATGTAGCTGAGGGCGAACTTGTGTAGTAACTACTAACAGCGCACGACGCTGACTATGATCAGGCTTGCCTCGTGCACATATATAACTGCCTTTCGAGCGTGCGTGATGAGTCACCGTACCCCTTTTTGTATTTGATGATACATGCGGTGGGCGTAACCATAGGCGGAGTTTCCATTGATCGCGCCAAAAGTTTTCTTCGCAAGACCATAGAAGAGCTGATTACAATTAGTAGGTACTAGAAAATGGTGGGGTTCCCAACGTTTTTCGGTTCGCGATATACTGTACACACTGTTGCAATCAAACACCAACAATGTTAAGTTGCGTTCATCATCGTTACCATCATTATCATCATCGTCGTCATTATCATCATCAATTCATCATCACCATTATCTTCAATTCGTCAGAAATTCACCATTATCGTCAATTCTTCAGAAATTCATCATTACAATAATTTACGCTGGGATAAACATGTTCGTTTTCTGTGCAACAGATTAAGAAAAATGATTCACTATTTTGTTATTCTACGAAATTACTTGACTGTCCATACTTTACGACTGATTTACCTCGCATTAGTACAAGCTATATTACAATACGGCATTATAGGATGGGGTAGTGCTTATAGTACCTCCCTCATGCCAATAACTCTGCTACAGAGAAGAATAAAAAAATTGTCTTAATAAACCTCTTGATTATCCTTCAGAATTATTGTATTCAGAATTTAAAATATTTGATATCCATAAAATTTATAAAAATGTCATTGAATTTCGTACATAAAAACTGTAATATATTTAATTTGTATTCACATGAATATGAAACCAGAAGATCAGGCAACATATGCCTGACAGAACCTAAATGTACCCAACTGTAGCATATAAGTTAATCACAGTAGCAATTTCGGTCCAAGGCTTTTTAACAAGATAATAGCTAAATTCCAAACATACAATTTGCTAATGCTCCTTATTATAAAAAAATAAATTAAAAATTACTGTTTAGAGAGAAAGTTTAAAGTTCCAATTGTTGTGATATCTGCGGTTTTCTTTTTACTTATTCTGTTTTTTAATAAAATGTCTTAAAATTATGTGGAATGCCCCCTGAGCACGAGTATGTAAATTACTTTTGTGCGAGATCGTGCGTATTTTCTTGTTTTCCGCACAGAACCAATACGCAGTAAGTGTGAAATACCACATTCAGTATTCCCAACGTAACACACATAACAATTTCCCTCTTCTTACCGCTTAAGCGCGACATTCATTTTACTGCTTTAGGCTTTTAACATATTATTTTTAGAGACGTTTAACATAGTAATAATTATAAATTGGAAACTTACCACTGCAATTTCACCTAAATTGCAATATTAATTATTGTTTTTAAATATTTGCAAAAATTAAGTAAAGTCTACTACTCCACGAAACTTATTGCATTCCTGATACAAGTAACATTAAGGAAGCCGTGAAAAAATCAACAAGATTCCAGATGCCGATGTTATTACTGCAATATGTTATATAAATAATATTGTTAAAATATTAAAATGAAAAATAAAGCATTACATAACCTTACCGTTTGTTTTAAGTTCGCATTTATAGATTGGGGGAAAAAAAAGACAGACGTATATCACGGCCTGCTGGAGTATAGTAAACACAGAAAACATTTTATAGCAACAATGTTGAAGAAAGATATTTTGGTTTTCCGAAGTTGCCGTCATTAAACAGAAACCAACATGGAGATTTCATTGCAACTAATTAGAAATTCGTCTTTCAGGTATGCAATAAACGGCCTTCGCACAAAATAATGTACGATATACGAGCGGTATGTTTGTTTTCATGTTCTCGGAAATTAAAAAAAGCTCAACTACGTTTCGCTTTTTCAATCTTTTCCTCGAACATGAAAACGTCAACATACCGCTCTTGTAACGCATATTACTGTATCTGCGGATGCTAGAGTGATTACTATATAAAAAAAAAAACAATATGTATCTTTGTTCTAGGAATATATTATTATTATTATTATTATTATTATTATTATTATTATTATTATTATTATGTCTATTATTGTATTATTATCAATTAAACATTATCATCAATTCATTATCGCCCACACCTATGGAGTAACGGTCAGCGCGTCTGGCAGCGCGAAACCAGATGGCCCGGGTTCAATTCCCGGTCGGGGCAAGTCACCTGGTTGAGGTTTCTTCCGGGGTTTTCTCTCAACCCAATACGAGCAAATGCTGGGTAACTTTCGGTGCTGGACCTCGGACTCATTTCACCGGCATTATCACCTTCATCTCATTCAGACGCTAAATAACCGAAGATGTTGATAAAGCGTCGTAAAATTAACTACTAAAAAATTCATTATTACAAATTAATTCTGCATCACCACCATCATCAATAAATTGAGCATTATCATCACAATTCATCACAATCATCACCATTATCAAATTATCACCATGATCAATTCATAAACATTACATCATCAAACTATCATGGAATTGGGCCATATGATCTATTCCGCCCTCAGCCTTTGACTTCTTCCACCCTGTGGTCTATATTTGAGAAGTAACTGTGGAATTTTGCCTCTATCCATTCTCAGTACGTTAGTTTTTTATTAATGTATTATCGTCGAAGTGTCTCCACTTTTTAATTCATTGTGAATACCTTCATTACATTTGTGATCCTGTCATGTGAATTTAGCTGTTTTCCTAAAAATTGATTTCATTTTTGCTGCTGTGACTCCTGATTTTTCTCATTGCTTCAAAGTCCAGAATTCGCAACCACACAAAAGTGTAGGTACTGCTAATATGTTGTAAGCTATGGTCCTAATTTTAACCTAGTTTATTGTAAAGTCGTGGAGGGTTTGAAAGTTCTTTTTATGATGCCTGTGTCTTGTAGAAATTGATTTAGTTAGGCTATTTTTTGTCACATCTTTCTTTGTTTCGTAAGGTAGTGTGCACCGTGGCTAACGAGAAAGACAGGCTACGGCGCGACGTCACATTCTCAGTCATAACATGACCAACATTGAACCACAGTCTAGTATATAGTCGCGAAGCTCAATACATAGTAAATATGCAAACATTAGATAGTTGCTCACCACTAGGATCGCTAATATCGCCTCATTACAGGCAATGCGAAATAGTACCGTCACAGTCTATTGTTTCTAGCACCCTCAAAACTCAAGCTTCGTGACTGCATATAGTAGACTGTGATTGAACTAGTTTATATATAAATGTACGTTTAACAGGAGTTTAATATAGCAATTCCTTTGTTTTTTAGAACTTTGAACATGTATTTATATTAGGCGATTGTCAAGATGGCCATGACTGGACCATGATAACCACGTGACTCCAATTCGTGCCGTAGTCTGTCTTTCTCGTTAGTCACGGTGTGCATCCCAGGCGATTGAAAGTGTTTATTTATTTATAAGTTGTAACTATTTCGTATCTTAAGGGATCTTGGTCACTAAATGCCATGGTCTTATCTGCAGATACCGCTAAGCCTTATTTTATAGATATCTATTTATGATTTATTCTTATTATTTTCATAGGAACCTCTGTTTCAACTGTTTCACTATTGTTGCTATGGCAAATTAATAAATAAACACCAATTCAAGCTATTTTTGAGCAAGTTAATGTATGTTTCTTTGCAAATTCATACCAGAAAATAATAATTTTTCCACTGCAAATGTTAATTTGCCTTCTAACTGCTAGTTTGATTGTAATAGTGATTGCTCCAACGCACTAAGAAAATTCTAATCTTTAAATGGATTGAAGTATAGGCCCTGAAATTTTTCGTCATTATGGAGATTGGGTAATTTGGCAGAAGTTAATTTGGTACTATTTTGCCTTAAAATACGAGGGAAAGAGACTATCATTACTTTTATATTATGATCTGTACTATGACCTTAGATACATTTGGAATCAAAAGTGGATACAATTACGTATATAGCCTCCTGGGTGAACAATAAGTATGGAGTATTGTTAATAACCTCTTAAATTTTAATTTTACAAGAAAAAAGTTTTATACTAAAACTGTTGGAGATAAACCATAGTTATTCAGACATACAGGTTTGACAGCAAACTAGTTTCTTTTTTAATGACATTCAATAGTCTATTAACATTTACATAATGGAATCTCCATTAAATTTTACGTATGAATGCTTAGAAACTTAACCCATTTACCAGTTTCATGTATTTTAACAATTTATTAAACTTGTTTCGTGGACTTCAAATTTGAGACATAAAGTGTGTAAAATCATTTTGAGTAGGCCATAAAATTAAACAAAACAATATAAATAACCAAATTTGATCACAGATGCACAAAATGAGAACCATTCACAGCCAAAAAATATCCCAATCTATCACGAAAACAGTCCATTGTCTTCCTCACAGTTACACGACTGTTCTATTCCGTATCATATCTACAATGAACTGTTTTAATGTAGTATTATATCTGAACTGCGACCGAACACGAGCGCTGCTCATTCGGTCTCAAATTTTGTTAATACCACTGTATCTCCCTTTTTATATTGTTTGTATTATTTTATTTCTATTTCTCTTGTTTGTTTGTAATTATATATTCTTTATTCTGTATATTTAAATTTAAACTTGAGTTGTGAGGGTGCTAGGAACAATAGACTGTGCCGGTACTATTTCGCATTGTCTGTAATGAGGCGATATTAGCGATCCTAGTGGTTAGCAACTATCTATGGATGCATATTTACTACGTATCCAGCTTCGTGACTGTATATACTAGACTGTGAATAAACTGAGATACTGTCATACTGAGATACTGTGAATTGTTCTCATTTTGAGCATCTGTGATAAAGTTTGGTTAGTAATAGTGTTTTGTTTAGTTTTATGGCCTACTCAACATGATTTTACACACTTATTTGTCTCAAATTTGAAGTCCACGAAACAAGTTTAGTAAATTATTAAAAGACATGAAACGGGAGAATAGGTAAAGTTTCTACGCATTCAAACGTAAAATTTAATGGAGATTCGGAATATATAAATTTTAATATAGAGTGCCATTAAAAATAGTTTACTGTCACATACTGTATGTCTAAATAACTGTTTTCAAACAGTGGCATAATATTGTATGGTTTATCTCGAACAGTTTTTGTATATATATTTTTTTGGTAAAATTAAGATGTAAGAAGTAATTAACAATATTCCATACTTATTGTGCACTCTGTATAATAATTTTATTACTATTAGACTATTAACGGGCTACGTCAGCTTCTTGTCTATGCGGATGACGTGAATATGTTAGGAGAAAATCCACAAACGATTAGGGAAAACGCGGAAATTCTACTTGAAACAAGTAAAGAGATAGGGTTGGAAGTAAATCCCGAAAATACTAAGTATATGATTATGTCTCGTGACCAGAATATTGTACGAAATGGAACTATAAAATTGGAGATTTATCCTTCGAAGAGGTGGAAAAATTAAAATATCTTGGAGCAACAGTAACAAATACAAATGACACTCGGGAGGAAATTAAACGCAGAATAAATATGGGAAATGCCTGTTATTATTCGGTTGAGAAGCTTTTGTTATCTAGTCTTCTGTCAAAAAGTCTGAAAGTTAGAATTTATAAAACAGTTATATTGCCGGTTGTTCTGTATGGTTGTGAAACTTGGACTCTCACTTTGAGAGAGGAACATAGGTTAGGGGTGTTTGAGAATAAGGTTCTTAGAAAAATATTTGGGGCTAAGAGGGATGAAGTTACAGGAGAATGGAGAAAGTTACACAACGCAGAGCTGCATGCATTGTATATTTCACCTGACATAATTAGGAACATAAAATCCAGACATTTGAGATGGGCAGGACATGTAGCACATATGGGCGAATCCAGAAATGCATATAGAGTGTTAGTTGGGAGGCCGGAGGGAAAAAGACCTTTGGGGAGGCCGAGACGTAGATGGGAAGATAATATTAAAATGGATTTGAGGGAGGTGGGATATGATGGTAGAGACTGGATTAATCTTGCTCAGGATAGGGACCAATGGCGGGCTTATGTGAGGGCGGCAATGAACTTCCGTGTTCCTTAAAAGCCAGTAAGTAAGTATTAGACTATTATTTTGCGAATGTGATAGCATTTATTGTTTATTTTCTTGAAGTACAGGTGAAAGGGATACCTAAATGAGACCATTTATAATATGGGCCCGAATTGAAGCTTTCCTTTTTAGGGATAGCACATAAAGATGCGTACATCGTACATTCTTTGCAATCTCAAAACACTTTCATTTAATTTACATAATAAGTCCCAGAAGAATATTCCCAAAAGCGATAAGAAGAGGTTCAATGAGGGCTAGGCCAACTACTCCTGCATAGTCTAATGCACTTCATGACTATACGGACATGCAGACAGGAATCTACTCCTGACACGAGCACGGTGAAGAACGAATCGAAAATCGAAAAATCGAAGGAGAATTGGGAGGAAAATTTAAAAGGTACGCAAAACGCGTCCTTGCAATGGGTTGGGGGCTGTACAAAACTAAATATGTGAGCTCCAAGCCTGTTGGCCACTAGTCTCACTCCGGGTTACGCTGCTCCCCTGAGGGAGCTCTAGAAAATTTTGAAGGGGAAGCCGAAATTGGACGTAACCTCTTAGGTACCACATACGCGGGGGGGGGGGCTGACTTTGATCAAATGATCACGGAACGGGGCGAGGAGGAGTTGGCTGGTGTTTGCCGTTAGAATAGCAAGACGCCGTCATCTGTTATTCGATGACAAAGCACGTGAAGGCCGTCGGAAGAAGCGCCGAGATATCTAATCTGCAATTTGAGAGTTCCCTGTCCTTTCAATTTGCGACTTATTGAGTGACCTCTATATTTAATAGACTATTTATATTATCTGAACTAGGGCATACATCGTTTATAATAAGAGTGGAATATATATGGGGAAGGGCATATAGGAGCTGTGTGAAGCATTATATAGTCAGCCAGCCGGCTCCGCTGGGTTCTCGTGCGCATGTCACGCCAGTCTACTGCTACAGAGACGGGAGTTACCTCCTCTCGTCTTCTGCTGGCCTGGAATCTCGCCAAGCACGGCGTCATCGAGGATAACAATGCTGTTAATAGACTACGTACGGCGACAACAACGTAAGCGTGTCTTGCAGAGCCCAGGGAACGTGCAGGCCGATATGAATAAGATGTAGGGTTGCTATTTGGGAAAGAGAAACTGTGCCAGAACAATGGAAGTAGTCCATAATTAATAATAGTAATAATAATTTATTTATTTAATCTGGCAGAGCTAAGGCCAGTAGGCCTTCTCTTCCGCCCAGCCAGACTCTAATTCTAATTGAATACAATTGCTTACATGGTTATTACATTAATATCTAGATCATAAAACAACATGAAAGTAAATAATGAAAATTGGATAACTAATGTTAGTGTGACAGTAATAAACATTGGTAAGAAATAGTAATAATAATAATAATAATAATAATAATAATAATAATAATAATAATAATAGTAATAATAATTTATTTATTTAATCTGGCACAGCTAAGGCCAGTAGGCCTTCTCTTCCGCCCAGCCAGACTCTAATTCTATTTGAATACAATTGGTTACATAGTTATTACATTAATATCTAGATAATAAAACAACATGAAAGTAAATAATGAAAGTTGGATAAGTAATGTTCGTGTGACAATAATAAACATTGGTAAGAAATAGTTATAATAATAATAATAATAATAATAATAATAATTTATTTATTTAATCTGGCACAGCTAAGGCCAGTAGGCCTTCTCTTCCGCCCAGCCAGACTCTAATTCTAATTAAATACATTTGCTTACATAGTTATTACATTAATATCTAGACC
>JAJSOF020000003.1:11718201-11723201 GCA_025594305.2 Periplaneta americana | reverse complement strand
CCTCTTTTATTCTTCTTGCCGTCTTTACTTTTCACCTTTTCATTTTTCTTATTTCCTTTTTTCTTCTCCTCATTTTTCTTCCTCTCTTTATCTTTCTTCTAATTTTTTTTTTTTGTTTTTCATTTTTCTTTATATTTTTATTTTCTTTCTCGTCTATATTTTTATATATTTTTATTTTCCTCTCTTCAATAAGACAGACAAAACTGGAGACAACTTATTAAGAAATCTTAACATCTCTGATATATCTTACTGGGATTAATACCATGTCAGACAGAAATTTAAGAATGCTCACTTCTTTGGTTTGTTTTAATTTGTGGATATAATTTTGTATTATTATTATTATTATTATTATTATTATTACTACCACTATTATTATTATTATTATTATTATTTATTATTATTATTATTATTATTATTATTATTATTATTATTATTATTATTAACCACTTTGATATTTAGAGATGCTTGACAATCGTAAGAATGTACACAGCTTTCGTTAGACAGGAAATACGTATACTGTATGTTTGTGTGTGATTCTTTTAATATTATACATTTGTATCGTTTTGTCTTACTTGAAGCCCAGAACTCTGTTAAAGCAAAGCTATCTTTATTGCTATTTTATTGCTTACATCCTTGACGTAATTATCCTATATATAAATTCATTACAGAAACGTAATAAAGGAGAGTAGTAAAAACCGCTGGACAAATTTATTGCAGATAAAAGTCATTCGTCATTCAAATTACTTTTCTTCTGAAGTAAATTATACTTGTAAAAGTCTGTTACAAAAATAATTTTAGCTGGTAATTTATGTACTTTAATACCAAGTACTGTCCTAGATGATCTAGCAGTTTCCGGTCTTTCATGTGAATAAAAATATGAAACTTAACAAAAAATAATTCTCTTATGCATGGGAAAGCCTTGTTTTGACTAACGTAGTTTAGCCACGTGCGTGCAATTGGTATAATTTTCTATTTCTCAATTAATTTTCTGTTTTTAATTCCTGTAATTAAATCTTTTTTCTCTCTCTTTCTCTATTTCTGACTAGTTTCTGTAATAATGATTCTAATTGTGTCTTCCTGTAGAATATTTATTACTTCATCACTTAGGTTATGAAAGTTCCTGTATAATGGTTTCAGCTCACGTCATTTAATGAAGTTGAAGGTCTGCGTTACTGCTGAGGCATGTAAGCAACTCATACCTACATTCTTGTTTATACACATGAAAATATGCTGCTCGCCTATTTCTTAACGTATAGTGTTTTATAAAATGTAAACTAATTTTATTATTGTATGCTTGTATTTACTTACGTTTCTTACAGCATTGCCTTGTTAATTGAAGGCTGTTTGCTTGTAGATAATGCGTGATTAATAAAAAAATATGATGATAATTGAGTTTCTTGAAGTCGGACTGACTTCGTATTCTAACTTAAAGTAAAACTGTTGCGTGTATTAGTGTAACAGGCGCTTACATGGAAAGTAAATTTCCACGCGTGTCTTGTATGCTTAAACATTACGTGGAACCCAAGTTTGAATTGTATCTGATGCCGGTCTGTAGTGAATGTGATGTCATAGCATAGGTGAGAATCCGGCTTTGTCTTGAGTAGAGTTGAGAAAAACCCGTACGAATATATGGAGAGTAAGAAAAAGTAAAATACAGAAGAAAGCAAGGCAAAAAAGTATGAAAGGAGAAAGAGAGATAAACTTACAAGGAAAGAAAGAAAAGAGGATGGTAAGAAGGATGTAAAGAATAAAGGAGATGGTGAATAATTGTATGAAAGAATAAAACAATTAGGCTAAGTAAAAAAATAAAGTAATTTATTAAGTAAATTAATCAAAGAAGGAAATAATAAATTAGTGAAGTAAGTAATGAAAGAGTAAAGTGAAGTAAGTAATTAAGCAGTGAAGTTACAATGAAGCAGTGAAGTTATAATGAAGTGTTGAAGTAAATAATGAAGCAGTGAAGTAAATAATGAAGCAGTAAAGTAAATAATGAAGCAATAAATTAAATAATGAAGTATTGAAGCAAGTAATGAAGCAGTGAAGTAAATAATGAAGTAGTGAAGTATATAATAAAGCAGTGAAGTAAATAATGAAGCAGTGAAGTATATAATAAAGCAGTGAAGTAAATAATGAAGCAGTGAAGTAAGTAATGAAGCAGCAAAGTAAGTAATGAAGTAGTGAAGTAAATAATGAAGCAGTAAAGTAAATAATGAAGCAATAAATTAAATAATGAAGTATTGAAGTAAGTAATGAAGCAGTGAAGTAAATAATGAAGCAGTGAAGTATATAATAAAGCAGTGAAGTAAATAATGAAGCAGTGAAGTAAGTAATGAAGCAGCAAAGTAAGTAATGAAGTAGTGAAGTAAATAATGGAGCAGTAAAGTAAGTAGTGAAGCAGTAAACTAAGTAATGAAACAGTGAAGTAAGGAATTAATTAAGGAACTAAAATAATGAAGGAATGACGTAAGTAATTAATCAAGACATAAAATAATAAGGCAGTGGAGCAAGTAATGAAGTGCTAAAGTTAGGAATTAATTAAGAAACAAAGTAATGAAGCAGAGAAGTAAGGAATTAATTAAGGAACTAAAATAATGAAGGAATGACGTAAGTAATTAATCAAGACATAAAATAATAAGGCAATGGAGCAAGTAATGAAGTGCTAAAATTAGGAATTAATTAAGAAACAAAGTAATGAAGCAGTTAAGTAAGTAACGAATGGAGAAACTAAATAATCAAGCAGTGAAGTAAGTAGTGAAGCAGTGAAGTAAATAATTAATTGGCAAACTAAATAATGAAGCAATGAAGTAAATCATAAAGTAGTGAAGTAAGGAATTAATCAAGAAACCAAATAATAAAGCAGTGGATGAAACTATTTAATAACGAAGGAGTGAAGTAAGTCATGAAACAGTGAAGTATGTAATGAAATAACTAAATAATGGACCTGGAAATTAATAATGAAGGTGTGAAGCAAGCAACGAAGCAATGGAATAAAAGTATGATGTGGTAATAAAATAGTGGATGAAGTAATGATTTAATGTATGAACCAATGAAACAAGTATTGAGGTAATGAAGTCATGTAGCATTGGAGAAAATAATGGAATAATTTGTGTAGTAATTTAGGAGGTAATGAATGAGAGTTTCTAATATAAGAAAGAATTAAGTAATGAATAAATAAAGGCATGAAAGACAAAATGAAAGTAATAATAAAGGCGTATGGATATGGGTCAAAAGAGAATGGAAAAATAGGGAAGAGAAGAGAAGGAAAACAAATGAGAAACAGAAGGAGTGGAGAAGGGAATCGAAAATAAAAGAAGGAAAGCATAATGAAGGTTAACATTTCAGTTTTACACGGTAGGATGGAAACAAATCGTTAATCTGAATCTGAGAATATTAAATTGTTAAAAAGCCAATACAGCAATGAAAACCTGGCACAAACACGCTTGCTTCTCTCCCCCGCCTTTATGTGGTAGCTATTAGGTTATTTTCGTCTCCCCCTTCAAAATTATCTGGAGTTTCTTCAGTGAAACGGCGAAATCCTGAGTGAGACGAGTGCTCAACAGGCTTGGAGCTCACATATTCAAATTTTTCTCAGCCCCGAACTCTCTTCCAAGGACGCGTTTTCGCGTACCTTTTATTTTCTTCCCAATTTTCCCCAATCATTCAATCAATCAACGCGCTTTCCAAATTACCACAGCCATAGCATGCTTTATAATGCTAAGAAACAAAAATTGTTGGCACACCGGAGACACGCTGTATAGAACCTCTGAAGCCGAAACCGACCCTTTTCCCGCTATAAATTTTCCCTCGTAACTAATATGTGGTTAATCAGTGGCGGCTGGTGATAAAATATTATGTGTGTTCACAATTTTGTGTTCCAAAATCGAAGAGAATTTCAAATCGTACGTTTTTAGCCTAATATAAAATGTCATGATTCCAATGTTTCACTGTCGAAAAACCGTATATAAATTCAAAATAACATATAATAATAATAATAATAATAATAATAATAATAATAATAATAATAATAATAATAATAATAATGAAGCCTAGTCATTTTATTTCCAATTTTTCCTGGAAAGCCAGTTTACCCAGTTCTTTACTCTTCACAATTACTTGAACAGAGTTCATTGTTTACGTTTGTTAAAAATTAATACATAAAACAATTTACAAAAGCGTGTGTTCAGTAATATACAGTATTTTGATTCACAACACACTGATACACTATAGCCTATACCAGTACTGTAATCCCATTCGCATAGATTGATTACTATAAATACATGCCAGTAAATATTATTCTTAAATAATATACACCACCATACAGATATTTAAATTCATATCACCATCACATTGAGCCAGCATGTCTTTGAAAGCCAAACTGTGCTATATGCCGACACTGAAATATAGTAATTCGCAAGCTACACTCTCGTAACAGCACTGTACACACAACCACATAAAGTAAACGTTCCGACAGTGAGATGCTAACAACTGCAGGCTAAAATACAGACTTATTAAATTTTCTCCTCGAGATATAGCACGTAAACGATAGGCATCGATGCACCTGACATCTGTAGGATAGATTCACTGTTTACTTAATGCTTTGTGCTCTTGACGAGTCATAAGCGGCCAGCGAAAGACAATTTTCTCCCGCGCATGCGTGAAATTTCTGTAACCTTCTTGAAAAGAGCACGGCTTGTACGTGAACGAATGTTGCCAAGTTTACCTATGAAGTTTGTGCAAGATTATGCAGGAAGTTTAAAATACTCGATCCCGATATTATACATCACCACTACGCCAATACGGTATTAAATAATAAAACTAGTCGTGCATTAATGGAAACAAGGTGTTCACGTGCTCTTGTGCTCTTATTAACGCACCGCCACTGTGGTTAATTATCATTCGTATTGTAAAAGCATGTAAAATACTACATGTTTCATGACGTCATGCAGGCTAACGCGAAGCTCTTGACAAACGAAGTACAACCTTTTGACTTGACTGTAAAT
>JAJSOF020000003.1:11694470-11718101 GCA_025594305.2 Periplaneta americana | reverse complement strand
TTGTTGACAAAAGTTAATGTGGTTTCTTCTTGGTTTTCATTTTTCGTTCATTGAAGAATATGTTATTGAAGACATTGTTTTGGTTTATCTGGATCTCTTCTGTATAGATGATGCAGTTTTTTTTAATTACAGAGGAATATTTTCACTAATGGCGAATTGCTTGATGTTATTACTTGCGAGCTCTTGATTACCTATTTTTTTATTTGGAAGGAGTTTTGCTTCTCATATGAGAAGAAATGACATGTTGGGTTGGTGTTGTTTGTTGTAGTAGAAGAAAGATTTGTTTGAAGAATATTTTGGATTTCATTTTTGAGAAAAGATGTAATGAAAATAGCTCATTGATAGCAGATATTGAGATGAGATTTTTTTAAGAGAATGAGATTTTTTTATTGAAGATCTTTTTCGCATTGGAGGACGGAGGATTTTTTTTTCACGTGATAAGTGATGATATAGCTTTCATGAAGGTGACCTTTTTTTTCTAAAGATGGTGAAGTAATTTTTGGAATTGGAAATGTTTTTCTTTTCACATGATTTTTTTTGAGATAGTATTTTTTTTTCACATGGCGTTATGATTTTTGAAAATGGCTATGGTTTATTTTTCAAGTGGTGGCGAGTGATATTTTAGTTCTGTTATTCTGAATAATTCCTTCTTTTAACAGTGGCCTCATGAATTGATTTCGTTTGTATAGAGAATGTTTAGAAAAGGTTGCATATTTTAGTTTTTGAATTTTATGCCACTGTAAAAATCCATTAATGACAATGTATTTCGTTTTTGTAAATACATGGGCATTACTGATAGTTTTGAGGTACATTTTGCATGTTTAGTTCTCTTTTATTTCTTACTTTTGGCGACTCTGTTCTACAGAAAGCATAGAGGTAGGGCCCCATGCTCTCTGTACCGTGCGCAGCAAGATTGACCAATACTTGTATCATCTCGCTCCGCTTATTCAGTTCCTGGATAGACAAACCAGGTAATTAGTGAAATGAGATTGAACGGCACGTGGCCATTTTGTATCTTTTGGTACAGTTCGTTTCCCTCCTCATCTCGGAGGGAACTGAACTCAGCCATTCTGCAGTCAGTTGCCCTACCAACTGATATTAGTAACTCCAATTTGTACCTACTCGCTTTATTGTGTACAGTTTCATTTTTATCTGCTAAATAACTTTTATATAATAAATATAATTATTTGCGATAAAATTCATGATGAGTATAAGATGAGTGGTTGCCACATTCTTGCAATCACTGTTATTTTGGAATTTTGATACCGATTTATTATTAATATGCATGCAAGGAAATCTAAGTTTGTAATATAGTTGCGCAATGGCTTGTATTATTTGTTTTAGATTTCCTTAGTCTACTTCTGGTGACCGTGTAGGGCCAAAAGTACTTTTTTACAGAAAGCATAGAGGAAGTAGGGCGCTATGCTTTGTTTACTTTGCAAAGGATGATTCAACTATAATTGATCATCTTGTTCTGGTTATTCAGTTCCTGGGTAACTCGGTAACCCCTGAAACAAGCCTCGACGGATAGCAGCCATGCTGCATTTTGTGGCACAGATAGTTCCTCTCCTTATCTCTGAGGGAACTGAACTCCGCCACCTTCCAGTCAGTATCCCTACCAACTGCTGTTAGTCAGGTCCGATTTGGACTCTGTAGTGTGCAGTTTGCACTGTGTAATATTTTATGTATTAGATATTCTTTATTTAGCATAATTAATATGATCTCTTGAATGTATATTTAGGATAGATGATTGTCACATTTCTGCAATCACTGTTATTTTGGAATTTTGATAGGTCTGCCAGTTTATTTTTACATGAATGCACGAAAATATAAATTTTCGATATATATGTACATTCGTTTTTTTATTTTTTATAAACCTACAGACTTTGATATGCATGGATATTTGAAAGCATATCGTTTTCATAATCTTTATTTCTCATACTTTCGGCGATTCTATCAATATAAGTAATTTTTGCAGAAAGCATAGAGGTAGGGCTCCATGATTTCTGTGTTGTGTCGGTCGAGATTGAGGCATACTTTATCACCTTATTCTGCTTATGCAGAGTTCCCGGGAAGAGGCTTGCCAGCAGTTGTTTTGAAATCTGCGGCAATTGATATCTCTCCTTATATCGGAGGGAATTCAACTCTGTCACTTTTTAGTCAATTGTCCTGCTGGCCCCTATTACTCACGTCCGATGTGGACTTTAAGCTATGTTGTGCACACTTTGCACTGTATAATATTCTCTGTGCTACATAGATTTAATACTGATAAATGTTTACAATGACAATATGAATGAATGAATCTTTCATTTTTGCTATCAGGGTTATTTTGTAAATTATTCTGTGGTATGTTATTCTGTAAATTTATGTATGACTTTACAACTGATTTGAATTTGTTTCATTACGATTCAGTT
Organism: Periplaneta americana; assembly: GCA_025594305.2. Taxonomy (NCBI): domain Eukaryota; kingdom Metazoa; phylum Arthropoda; class Insecta; order Blattodea; family Blattidae; genus Periplaneta; species Periplaneta americana. The sequence goes on along the minus strand of JAJSOF020000003.1, from coordinate 11,715,687 downwards.
TCGTTATTTTCACTCTATTCTGAGGTCAAGATTTTTAGTTTATATCCCTTTAAATAATTGAGATAGAAATCCTCTTTTATTCTGTGTTGCTGCCGGAGTTCTGTGCTTCCATTCGGAACTGTGAAGTGTGTTAAGTGAGTTGCACTTTCCATTCGGGTTACGAAACCCATACCCCAATTGGGAGACAATAAAATGTTCTGTTACATTCTGGGCCTTACAAATGCAGTTTGGAAAGCACATTCATTGAACTCCGGCAATGTAAAATAAATTAAAATTTGCACTGTTGAGAAAACTAATGCCATATTCACCCCAAACTCACCCAATCCCGAACCCTAACAACCCCACCCCACCCCAACCCACCCATCCCACCCCTACCCACCCAACCCCACCCCTACCCGCCCCTGTACCCACCCCCCTTAATCCCCATGAGGAGTTTTACCTCCATCCTCCACGGCGATTCTGCAGGTGGGAAGTGTGCTCGATGTTCCTCCCACCGCGCCGGGGTGCCATGAAAAGAAAGAAACTTTATGTTCAGACAAATTGTTCGCAGTCAACTAGCTAAGTGTAAGCTACTTCATAAAACTAAGTCCCATAACACGAGTCGCCAAATAACGCCAACTATGACCTTGCGGTGTTATCTTGAGGGAGCCTTTGACATGTGCGGGCTGTATGGTGTGTTTGAGCACATCGCACTTGTGGGCGTAGGGTTTTTCAATGACTTGTGTTAGGACTTTTACCAAATGCTATGATTAAGTGGAGCTACTTGTGGCTCCATATTGACATAGACGATAGCAGTCATTCTAGACTTGCTGTATAATGGTTGCAACTTCTGCAACTAATCACTGTACATACATTGTACATAACATGTTCGACGTTAAGTGGAGCTACTTGTGGCTCCATATTGACGTAGACGATAGCAGTCATTCTAGACTTGCTGTATAATGGTAGCAACTTGTGCAACTAATCACTGTACATACATTGTACATAACATGTTCGACGTTAAGTAGAGCTACTTGTGGCTCCATATTGACGTAGATGATAGCAGTCATTCTAGACTTGCTGTATAATGGTCGCAACTAGTGCAACCAACCACTGTACATACATTGTACACAACATGTTCGACGTTAAGTGGAGCTACTTGTGGCTCCCAGAGTTCACTAGGTGCGACCAATTTCTGCTTGTCCACACATACACACCCGCACATTGTCACTGTTTTGGTACTTTGGACTCATGCCACAGTGTTAATCGCATGATTAATTATCTTTCAGTCAGTATTTTTCATTTATTTCGTCGGTTAATCGTGACAGGTCTGCTGTCTGTCGGAGAAATATCACAACTGGTTCATTGTACTCTCCTCCATTGAGAGGAAAGAGCATTAAGAGGCAAACCTCTGAATAGTGGAAAAGCCTATCAAAAATAACTTCACTAAGCTCGTAAAACTGGAAGGTCTCCACTCAAGTGTTTTATTTATAATGGTCATTGACTAGACTTGCAGCTAGAGCTGCGGTTCTTAATATCGCCCTCTATATTGAGCATATGCCTGATCGTATGAAGTGAGGTTGAAAAGCTAACATTTAAGCCTTGTTTGCGTGCTTGTGTTTTCAGAGTAATGGTTAAATAAGATGATATTGTTAACCTACATTAACTTTAGCTTCTTAGTGAACATTTTGAACGCATATCTCTGTTTCCACTCACTTTTCTGAGGAAAATGAACCATTACTGAAGGTACTATAACACTCACTTCTTGATCAGGTCTTTCAGTCAGTGAGAGATCACAGCTTAAGGCATGGCGGTGGGAAGGAATATGGAACTAATTCTGATTCAGATCATTTCTTGTATTAATATTTTCTTTTCCAAGCATCTTTTACTAAGCTTACATGTATTCTCCCAGCACGTAGGCCTTATGAGGACAGATAGTGTTGTAAACAAAACAGCGAAAAGATTATTCCTGTCTTCATTAATTAGGATGGCATATCATGTCACAAGAATATAATTGAAATAAATTAAATTTAATGCGTGAAGTATACAGAGATGATTAGGACAAAATGAAATTACACAGGCGACGGTTATGAGTATGTACAGGCCAGAAATTTCTAAGTTTAAAGGCGAAGACGTTAATAAGGGCTATTGCACCCCAAAGGGAAATTATTCATATTGATAAATTATTATATTTAGAATCGCATTAAAATAGAAATGTATACATGGAACAAAACTGTATATAATTTCAGTATTCCATAACTCAGACTTGTGGAATACCTTGAAAATTGTAACTCAATTAAAAAATTCATGGTTTTTTTTGTGTCCGGAACATAGCCGTGGGTTTTACGTGAATACTTCTGCCTTGAGTGGACAGATCTAGACGAGATCTTTCGTTTGGTACAAAGATCAGCGTGCTACCACATCGGAATCGCGAGATATGCTGCCCTGAAATTATTGCCTATGCTTAAAATGGTCGTCAATCCAATAGATATCATAGGAAGCATATTTTAACTGCCAGTTCTGATACGCCTGTGTCAAATTCAATATCTGAAGAGTATATTGGAATTATTATTAAATCAATGCCTCTTCCTTGATTTGAATTCACTTTATTGTGTGGAATGAAAGAGTGCACATCACCATTATGATCCTGAACTCCTTCGGTTTCACCCAATTGTAAGCTGATCTCGTTGTCTCTATGAATTTCGTATCGTTCTGTAGATGGGGTGATACTGAACACTCTAATTTTAAGAGCCTGTTCCTACACAGCTTAACTACATTGAATTTTATCATATTTCCCGGTACCAATTTGTGGCACCTAACATAATTATTTACGTTAGCTAGCTAAATCTGTAACCCGGAAGTTCGCGGGTTCGATTCCCTATGTGGTCATGGATTTCCTCTAACCCTTCCAGCCGTACTATACACCTGTATTTTTATTCAGCCTCTAACAGAAATGATATACATTTCCTTGAGGGTAAGGACGGCGGGCACTTAGGGCTAACATCTCTACAGCTATTAATGCCGGTTGTATAGATGGAACCTTAACGTCCCGCGACCCTCTGGGCCGATTTGGCCTGTAATGGAATTGCGTTTACTGACTACTTTGTTTAGTTGTAACTTTTCACTGAGGAATTCATTTTGCCATTCAACATGCGTAACTATATTTGAAAGTACCTTCCACCATTGTAACTTCCTTTGCTTATTTATTGCATAATTTGAGCACTGAATTAAATTTTTCAATAGCAAATTAATTTTAGAAAAGACTGTATTGTTCTTCTGATCTGTTTATTATAATCCGGACCTTGTCATGTGACATGCGTAATTGGTAGTGTTTGCATATTTGCTGATTACGACTCGTGAATCACTTACAGCAGGATTCCGAAGTAGGCCCTACCGTAGTCATAATTTGTTTTCATCGGCCATTAATAGCGGCCAACTGTGAGGCATGTGTTTGTCCCTGATGAATTGGAAATGTCTGTGATTTGATTCTTCCACTGTAGTAAGTTGCTCAGTTCTTGCAATATGGAGGCGATATTAGAACCTGTGGCGTTATTTGGCTTTCCTCCTTTTCCAATGTTTGACTCAGTACGTCGATGCATAGTCTAAGACTTGTTTTGTTAATACTGATTACGCTGCATATGAGTAATTCGCTATTAGTGATAGCATGTTTATAGTAGCGTTGTTTTGGTCGCTTCATAGTTTAGTGCTATTTTTGAAGTGCTATCTGCAATTTCCACGATGAGTCTGTGACCTCAAAGTATGTGCAGCACTGTCAGAAATTTGACACAAGTACTTTCGTTGTGATTATTCTTTCGTCGATTTACTGAGGAAGTATTTATTTTATATTCCTACTCGTGTTATGAGACTGCATCACTTTTATAAATCTTAATACCTAAACGCAGATGTTAAATATCCTTACCTATATGAAGAAATTTTTAAAATCTATTTTTGTTTGTTATGACTTTATTTAGCGTCTGAATGAGATGAAGGTGGTAAGATAATGACAGAAAGTGAACCAGAAATTACTACAGATTTTGTATAATGACGAATAAAATTTGATTAGAACAGGAATTTAATTTTTGCTGTATAAATATTAAGATTGAAATAAGACACTGATTGTATACTATAAATATCAAAAACTATAACTACAATAACCTATACCTATCCTACACACTAGAACACTAAGAATAATGATAATAGTAATGAAGCAGATTCTCGACTTACCTTAATTGTCTTGGCGACGAGCCCTACGAGGACCGCGGCCGTGCAAGTTTTGCCCTAATCCCCTCCGTCCCTGTGTCTACGCTCCGTCCCGTAATTTCTAAGGACCCGTTCATAGAATTCCAATTGCTCCTTGGTAGGATTAGATGCCAAATATCTTCTGTACAAAGCCTCGTGTTGCTCCTCTGTCATGCCTTGGCTGAAGTCGCGTCTGCCCGTACTGGACGCGCCAGCAGGCTGCGAGCGAGAGCCCCCGGAGTCTGCTGGCTGGCGACTCTGCCCGTACTGGGCTTTGTAGCAGGCTGCGGGGCGCTCTCCCTCGGGGAGGAGCGCCTCGCTTCCTGCTGCCTTTGACGACTTGACCAGGGAGGAATTCTGTCTGTACCTTGTGGGGTGGACGGTCTGTCTGCCATTGCCGCCCGCATAGAGGGTGACGGCTTGTCTACCTCCCGAGGTATCTCATGAACCTCGGGAGGAAGCACAATCGTCACCCTCTTGCGCGGACGGTCGGCGCCCTGTTCTTCTCGTGTACCCTTTTTGAGAATAGGGCGGGGCGGCGGGGGTGGCGGTGGTGTGGGTGAAGATGGAGGTGGGGATGAGGGGGGTGACTGTAGTGTCACTGGTGGTGGGCGTGTTGGTGTGCAGGGGGGTGCGTAAAAGTATGGAAAATGTGTGCAATAACGGGAGTGTGCGTGTGGTGACTGTGAAGGCGGTGACGGCGGAGGAACACGATCAGGGGACGTGGAGGCATCACTTCTCTCCGGTAGACGGTTCCATAGGTAATATCCCCCCAACCCCACAGTCCCAACGATACCCACGGTTCTTACCAAATCTGGCATCCCCCACGAAATCCGCGATGGTGCTTGCACAACCGCAGGTCCTCCCCAGAACGCATTCTTGAGCGATTGGAGTTTCTGAGAGTGAAACTTCAGGGATTGGAAAATTTTCGACATTGTAAGCTTCGAAATCGCAATCCCAAGTGTTTCCAGGGAAACGATCCCCACGTCCTGTGTGTTGAGCATTGTTGATGACGTCGCCACGACAATAACCAAGCTGCGAGTGCGTTCAAATACCGATACAATAAAAGATGCGAACGTTTACACATCTTCTATCCTTGCGATATTATTATTTTCTTCTTTTATGCGAATAGTTAAAAAATGTGATTGCTGATTTATAGCTAGACGAGTATTGAACACTTACATACAAATACATAGGAATTAAAATTTCTATTAGAAATCAATCAGCTTTCTTATACATAAATTATAAATCAAAATCAGTTCTTTACTCGTTTTGACTTCATACGGTGATATATTATTTAGAGGCATCTTCTTGTTTGAATAGTAAATATTAATGTGTCGTAAGATAAGCAATTCTTACGCCGAGAACAGGAAAATTTTAGTATAATATCTCAGATTTAGTTATTAGTAAGAGACGGATGTTCATTACCTAAAAATAACTGAAAATAAGGAATTTACTTAATGCCCTTACATTTGCATAAAAGTATTCCAAACACATAAGCTGAAGTGACCTTAAAAGTTAATAAACTGTTGGACGATCTTAAACTTCAGAGTGTCAGTGCTTGCAGAGGGACAGAATATAACTCCACCGCTGGTTTCAATAATTTTTTCTTTTTAATATAAACTGTACTGGATAAATGCATCTACAACATATTACTGCCACATATTATGTAATACATTAATGTTTTTATTACTTTAATTTTTTATAATGGGCCATTTCCATTGATGAGTAAATAATAAATATATAGTATATATTATTTAAACAGTTCGTTCTTATATGCAGTCAGTGAACCTTTGTGCAGTAGAACTACTCCTTTGTACACTTCGTCCATTGCAAATTAAAGCAAAGCAGAAGTTGGGAATATTTTCATATCCTTCACGCAATTGTTTTAGTTATTTGTTGCGGACAGTATGGCGGAAGTAGCAATTGTCTATCAGTAATCCTGGAAACATGTATGTTAATTAAACTCCCGAAAAATATCCCAGTACTTTACATATAGCTGGTTCAAGCAGAAATAAAATCACAGCAGAATTAGATTGTTAGCTGATATTTGAGACGGTCAGGAAGCCAGAACTAACCTTCTCTGAAGTTTGTATGCAGCCCGCAAAACTCTCAAAGTATAGCCCAATGCTTTCTGTAAGTTATATTTCATATTTTGGGAAATGAAACGTTGCGTAAACTGCACTAGTCGTAGTATACTGAATAATTTTATTGAGCGTTCTGTGGCATATACAACCGAATAACAATAATAATTTGTAAGCTTAACATGGACAGTATTGTGAGAGGAAGTGTGCTGCTGGTGGTGGTATTAAGCTTTATTTTCCCTTTCAGAGTTACGCCATAAGGCAGTGATGTTTAAGCGCCTGCACCGCGTGCTCTCAGCAACCCGCACAACATTTCCTTAAATCGATGATTGTACTTTATCTTGCTAGAAGTGAACCTTATTTGATTTATATTGCTTGCGGTATTAGCACGTAATACAGGCGCTTTGACATTCCTGCCATTAGACCTTATCTGCAACTCGTAAAAACTATACACTAAATACAATAAATGAGGAGCTTATTTAAGAATACATCACACAAAATTACATAAAGACAATGAAAACAAGTGACATAAAATAACTGGACATGAACATTAACCTAAATAAACAATTGCAAGTACCAATTAATAGAGAACTATTATTATTATTATTACTATTATTATTACTGTTACAATTATTATCTATATTAATAATAAATCTGTAGCCGAAATTTTTCTGGTAATTTTCGATTTTCCAAAAATAATTTGTGGTGGTGGTGGTGGTGGTGGTTAACGCCTTTTTCAACTGTAAATGTTCTTTACCCTGAAAACTGAACGTGGGCTAGGTATTTTCGAATAGATCTGTAGCCACTGGCAATAATTAGACTACGTCATAGGCTAGGCGTAGGACACGTTGCTGTTCTGAGACAGACGGTATGACTAAAACCACTTTTTTCAGTATCAGTAATACTGTATGCTGCTTAGTGACGATTTTGTTTTGTTTTCCTTTCCCGGTTATCTAGAGTCGACTCTATTATTTCCATCCACCATATAATTACTCATCAACCTCCAATTAACTCCTAACCCCCTGCCTCTTTTTTTCTCTCCTCTCGATCTGCCTGATACGAAGAAATGTAACTTTTCGTTCTGAATAGGAATTCTACAATGTTACATTTGTGCGATAAAATTTCCGCACTCTTTGACAGAATTTTGGTTTTGACCTTTATTTATTATCATAATACACTACTCTCTTAAATTGGCTGAAAAAGCTACATGAATGAAATGCTTCTTCTTTCAGACATTTTATATTTTTTAGATTAACATAATTTCAAGAAGGAATTCCGTGTTTGTTAAAAAAAGGTATCTGTAGAATTTAGAATGAACGATTTTTGCCACCTAGAATGTATTCCGCGAACCCGCAATGGACATTCTGGAGAAAGAAATTGAAGTTACTATAAATAGAATCATATTGGCTTAACCAGAAATTGGACTTCGGAAACCTTACTTCAGTTAGCATTGCAATGTATCACACTAATCATCTCCAGGTTCTTAGGTGTAAAGGATCGTTCGTTGCGAAACATTGAGAAACTTCTCTCCACATCAACGTATGTCATTGGTGCATATTTGAAGCAAGTGAGATTTCGAGGTGGATTCTTGAATTGTAAATATGGCAGTAAAAATGTAGTCGAAAGAAGCTGAAGTTGCAAAAAAAAGCCATTAAAACCTAGAAAAAAAGGCTAAAAAAGGACCAATAAGTAAAAAAAAAAAAGAAGAAGAAAAAACTTTAGATAAATTAAAATCTCTAGTGACATTACTGTTGATAAAACTATCTTATGATTAGTCAATAGAATAATTTTATCCAAGAGGTCCCAGCGTGGAGGTGAGACAATGGATTTGACTAATTAAGCCCTCCGGACTTCACCAAAATTCACCGCAAGAGTTAAATATCAGTTCTATCAGGATTTTTGACCTGATCAGAGACCGGGAAATCCCAATTAGCCTTTCTCAAAGAATCAATCAATCTTCTTAATGTATCCAGCTGTTTGCTGACAACATAAAGTCCACTGTAGTCTATTCAGTTGTTGTTTTTCACGAGAAATGAGGGGTATTTTGATCGGTGTTCGTTATAGATGCCTGTTGCTAGTAGCCAGAGTTAGGGTGTAGTCAATATATACTGCAGGGCTGTGTCTTCTGCAACTGGTACTGATGATTTTAATTTACTTCTTTTGTGGTTTATGGATGGACAGTATAGAAGAATTTGTTCCAGATCTTCATCATGATTATTACACCACAGACAAGTAGAATTATCAGAAATGTGAAATCCGTGTAGGTACAATTGTGTGACAATGTGACCTGTTCTGGCTCTTGCTAAAAATGTTTGAACATGTCTGGGCACGTTTTTGTACATTTTCAGGTCCCTGAAAATAATGACATTACTTATGGATCAGTTTGTATATTTCTAAAGTTGTACTAACTTGGATAGTTTGTTTTGTGTGTTTAGACTGTATAATTTATGTGTTCAGTTTGTGTAGTTTTTTGTGTGTGTTTAGTTTAAAGGGCGATCTTACGAAAACTCTCTTATTTTTCCAGATGTTACCAGTGCTGTGATACGCATTTCAAGATTCTTATGCCGAATATAGTCACAACTGTTGAGATAAGTAATAGACAGTTTTGTGTGAAATCTTTGCGTGGAATTCCGGAAATGTAGTGTATGTTTATATACAGTATATACTTCATTTGTGCTGCTTGTCTGTTATTTTTAAATTTGTACTATCTCTCGAGTTTCATTTGATCATGAAATAACTCAATGCAAGTCAGGCGTCAGTCATGATGTGTCACAAGTTCGAAGTTTGGAGAGTGGAAGTTATCGGTAACACTTAGTGCACATCGAAATAGTTAAGACAAAGGAAATGGCGTGCACTGGTTGTGATTACACCCTATCAGAATTTCTGACCCAGTTTATTGATTCAATGTCGATTAAAGATTACCTAGTCGCACACGGAGTTTTAAGAGGTGAAGTGAACTGTACCTCTTGCGGACGTAGCTGCAGTTTGAGTGTCTCAAAATCTGGAGAATTGTTTTTTCGGTGCAACAAAGGCCCTCGTGGCAACAGGTGTGGTTTTAGGAAAAGTGCACGGAAGGGTACTTTCGTGGGAGAGTCAACACTGTCTGTGAAACAAATTGTGACGTTCTGTAGCATGTGGTGTTTACTGCCGAACCCAAGACACAAGATCTTGATGAAAGATGTAGAAATAGGTCCTGCATGTGTTGTAGACTGGTCTGGCTTCTGTCGTCAGGTTTGTGTGGACTGGGTATTGAATAACAGACGTTGCATTGGAGGTCCAGGGACTATAGTGGAACTGGATGTCAGTAAATTCGGTTGCCGGAAGTACAGCAAGGGACAACGAATCAAAGGTCAATGGGTGTTTGGAGGCGTGGAACGTGGGAATCCTAGGAATTTTTTTGGTACCGGTGAAGAAACGGAACGTGGACACATTACGTCAGATTATCATGGACTGGATTCTGCCCCAAACGACAATTGTCTCAGACTGCTGGAAAGTATATAATGCTGTCCAGGACAAAGGATTTCTCAATCTACAACTGAACCACTCGGTAGAGTTTGTGGACACGGCAGACAGCGGAGAAATTCACCAGGATAACTTGAGACATCTGGGTGAGCAGGATATTAGTGTTGATACCCAAAATGCTAATCTTGATACTCAGAATGTTAGTCTTGATACACAGAATATCAAGAGAAAATGGCTTTCCTTGAAGTATTCAATCCCTACTTTTGGACGAAGGAAGGAGCACTTCGAAGGATATTTTGCTGAATACATATTCAAGGAAAACTACCCCCATACGCGAAGGATCTGCGAATTCTTCAAGAGGGCTGCTCTGCTGTTTCCACCGCCACTCTAAATTGGTGAGTTAAGGCCCTTTCCCATTTAGCGGAATTAAATCAAAATGAAACATCTGCATAGTTCACATCTACTGTAATGAAACTGAACCGAATCGAAGCATGTTGCAGTGTAAAATGGAACGCCTGTGTGATGAGATGGAAAGGAAGAAATAAATATCAAAAACAAGAAAAGGAAATACGGATTCATGATATTTTAACTAGGGATATACATGGAGAATTTTACTCTTTATTTTACTATATTGTGAGAGATGAAACAAAATTTCTTTCTATAACACTTCTATATGTAAATGATTCTCGGGAGGAAATTAAACACAGAATAAATATGGTAAATGCCTGTTATTATTCGGTTGAGAAGCTTTTATCATCCAGTCTGCTGTCAAAAAATCTGAAAGTTAGAGTTTATAAAACAGTTATATTACCGGTTGTTCTTTATGGTTGTGAAACTTGGACTCTCACTTTGAGAGAGGAACATAGGTTAAGGGTGTTTGAGAATAAGGTGCTTAGAAAAATATTTGGGGCTAAGAAGGGTGAAGTTACAGGAGAATGGAGAAAGTTACACAACACAGAACTGCACGCATTGTATTCTTCACCTGACATAATTAGGAACATTAAATCCAGACGTTTGAGATGGGCAGGACATGTAGCACGTATGGGCGAATCCAGAAATGCATATGGAGTGTTAGTTGGGAGGCCAGAGGGAAAAAGATCTTTAGGGAGGCCGAGACGTAGATGGGAAGATAATATTAAAATGGATTTGAGGGAGGTGGGATATGATGATAGAGAATGGATTAATCTTGCTCAGGATAGGGACCAATGGCGGGCTTATGTGAGGGTAGCAATAAACCTCCGGGTTCCTTAAAAGCCAGTAAGTAAGTAAGTAAGTAATGCTTCTTTGAGTTATAATTTTCACCTCATGTTTCTGTTAATTGACTTATTTCGCCCCAAACATTATCATGGCAACAAAAATTACACTGGTCAACAAACTTAAACATATTTTTTGTTACAAGATTTAAAAAAATGGGTGATTCTTATTGCATTTTTCGTGCTGATTTCAGATCTGTTTTTTTAATTTTTCTATCACCCAGGGTACTTCAGACTTTTCTATTATTGATACCTTGTAACATTTTATCTAACATCATATTTTATTTGCCTAAAATGTACGTGAAATAAACTTTAGGCTATATTTTGCTTGAGAACATCTCTTTCGAGTGTCCAGCAGTAGTCTGACAGAATATTTGGACTCCATTTTTCCTGGTAGCGCTTTTCCATTTCGTCACTCACTATCTGAAGGTTTTGAGGAAAGAATTTATTTTGAGAGATATGACACCCCATCACGTTATAGTTCTAAATCAGCTCACTGACAAGTTCTCTGTAATCTTCTGATCTGTGGTTCCTAGAAAGTAACAGTCTGTTGAATGATCCTTAGGTTCCTGGCATATTATTAGAACTGGAAAAAGCATCTAACGGGATCCTTTTAGCCAACAAGTTAGGCTAATAGAATTACATGGAACACAACAGATTTCAGAGGCCCAGTTTCTGTCCTCATCTGTTTTGCAATCAAAAGAACACTTGTAAGCTCTTTTAACAAGTGTAGTAAAATTCACCTGTGCGCTTTCAAAGTTAATTAACCACAAGCATAACAACAATTGTTTGTGATTTACACAGTATTTCGAGGTATGTTTCACTTTATAAAATACGTTTACCACACTTAAAATTAGGACAAAGAAAACACAGGTTATGATACTTGTTCCATGAATGTAAGTTCCAACTCAACTTAGAATTAATATTAACTCTCACAGGAATAAAATTCATTTTTATGAATTCTGACTTCACAGGCAACAGTGATCTAAAGTTATAGGTAAATTGTTAAAGCAATAAAATGGAATATTTGAAATATTTTCTTTTCATTAGCATGTTAAGGACTGTATATAGCAATAAAAATAAATCAGTTTTTCTAAAATTACAAAAAGATGGTGGATTAGAAAAATCTGACTTCGTTTTTGGAATCAGCAGATATCATTACATAAGAAACAGTAGAAATTGTACATTTAACAAAATCATTGTTGACCAGTGTTATTGCAGTAGTACTTTTGTGTTTTGTCATACAATTGCAGATAATTCTGAAAAAGATTTATTAATTTTCATTCGTTCATATTATTAAATATTCATATTGTAGATATGACGTGCATAAATACACAAAAATTTCATCAGAGAATGTTGGTTAGTTTTTGAGTTCTGAGGGAAACGCTTCATCACTGCACAGTGAACTATCACCATTTTGAATTTTGAAAAAAAAATACATTTTTCTAAATAGTAAAAATATTTTTATCATATAGCAGGACAGTGTTTTACACATACTAATTTTCATTATTGTACAAGCTACAGTAATGGAGGAAAAAAATGTTGAATGTTTCCAAAATTTTACTGCTGTAAACTGTACCTAACCTTTAAGGGACAAGCAGTCATTGACAGAATAAAAAAATAATAAAGTTAATTAGATACGGAACTTCTAGAGAATAAGCAAAAGTATGAATGTTTAAAATAATGAAATATTATAAACCAAATGGTTACTGACAAAAAGGAAAATCTCTCAAGTGACTATTGAATAGTGCCTAATTCGTGATTGTTGATGGTGATGATACGTAGTTGTCATAAAATGAATGAGAGGAATACCTTCAATAAAATATTTTGGCACCATTCGCATTCTAAACACACGTGAAACAGTTTAAATTTAAAAAGAACCTGTGTTATGGTTGTGATAGTGGTTAACCAGACCTATCTTAATGCTTTTCTGCATATAATGGAGTCATATTGGAGAAAATGTTACAGAATATTGGTCCCATGCATTTCCACTGAAAAATAGTTGTGCTTAAATATATTTGTCTTTGTTTTGTTTGTTTGTATCGGAACCAACAAATATTTAAGTAATATTTTTCGAAACATTAATGTCAACTTTTTCTTTGTGGCAGTCTCTCTCTATAGATCCACATATAAGAGCAGGGCTGTTTGGTAGGTGCTTTACAATCTGAAATAGCGGAAGTGTTTATATTTAGCATTGTTTAGAAAAGATTACAAAATGAATTATCTAATTGCTAACATAGCTTGGTGAAGCAGCTCCAGTTATAGCACAATCCATTTAATACTAGAGGCTAGGTCTATCGAGATTTGATCCGGGCAGTTCCTGGAAAATTTGTACTCGTTTCTCCCGACATTCTTACATTCTACCATAGCTAATGACTGAATTTGGTGTAATTTTTCCTCTATCCAATACCTCTTTACCCTTTCCCATCCAGTCCTCTGACTGAACTCTTACTTTCTTCGACCCCGATGGCATTAGAGCATTCGAGGCCTAGGGTTCATTTCCCCTTTCCTTCCTCCTCTTTCTACTTTTCTGTTCCTAGTGCTGACCTGCTATGGCACTAAAATCGTCCTCCAGTGGCTTAAGGAGGGAAAGCTGGTGATCAACAAGATCTCCCAGCTAGGTCTAATGGACCCGCTCGACCAACAGCAGGTGTGGTCCTCCAGACATTCTGGGGTTGTGTGTGAATGAAGTAGCCACCAAAACGTTAAAATATGGTGTTCACTTAAATCGGCTACAACTTGCCATTTAACAATCTGTGCTTCATTGGCTGGTCATGATAATATGTTTGAAAAATATTGAAGTGCAAGAATTTATTGTCAAACGCCTGGCATTAGAAAACAACAACAACAACATATTATTAAATTGTAATTTTCTGTATAGCCTACGTACTCTTTCATTTCATTCATTCATTTATTTTTTATTCCATAGATCTTACATGAGCAATGAAGCTTTAAGATGTGGAACATGTCAACATTTTACAATATTACAATTACAATTTTTACAAATTTTTATAGTTTTACAATTTAGTAATTTTCTACAATTTTTACAATTTTCTACAATTTTTTTACATTTTTTTACATTTTGGCCAGATGTAGTGAGATGAGATGAGGTCCGAGTATTCGCCAAAATATTACCCGGCATTTGCCTTTTCGGTGGGGGAAACCTCGGAAAAACCCAACCAGGTAATCAAATCAAAGGGGGTAATCAAATCAGCAGTAAGTTTCAATAAACAAATTACACTACCAAAAATGGATATTGCTCAATCGCTCATTTATTATTTTTTTTTTCACGAAGGCTTCACCAGAACATACAATCCTACCTGAAACAAGAAATTCTGTTCTGGCAATGGAATAAATTCTAGCTCATGAATTCTATTCAGTTTGAGTCAATGCTCTGCTTTCTGCCATCTTGCATTTGAATACATTGTGAAGAGAAATTCTGTTCGATTCGATTCCACTAAGTGAGAGCAGGCCTTAATACTGCGTTTTCCGAATATGTACGATATTTGATAATCATAGCTTACGAAAACACTCCTTTCTTCGCTATGGTTCATAGTAAATCTATTTCTCTGTCTCTTTATCTCACTGTCTGTAAGTCTATCTACAGAACCTTCAAAGTCTCCGGCATGGCTCAGTCGGTTAAGGCACTTGCCTGCTGGTCTGAAGTTGCGTTCGGGCGCGGGTTCGATCCCCGCTTGGGCTGATTACCTTGTTGGGTTTTTCGAGGTTTTCCTCAACTGTAATGTGGATGCAAGGTAATCCATGGCGAATCCTTGGCCTCATCTCGCCAAATATCATCTCGCTATTACCAATCTCATCGACGCTAAATAACCTACTAGTTGATGCAACGTCGTTAAATAACCAAGTGAAATAAAAGAACCTTCAAATAGACGTTCATCCATGAGTGTGTGGCCATGCGTGGCAGCTGGAAAGTATGCTGCTTGCCGATAGAGTCAGGTATTCATAGCCCATTAAGTCAAGTGCATAGATTGCTCTTGAAAATTACAATAACCATCTACCTTTGTCATAGAAGATGTTGGAAATGATGCCCTTGTGCCACCACACGTTTCTCACTTCTTTTAAGAAAATTTACATTAACACAAATAAAGCGAGTTATCAGAAGAAAAATTAAGAGCAATTACCACACTAATTCTCCAAGTGAACATCAAAATTCAAGCTGGAACAATTTACTACAAGATATAAAATCCATTCCTGATCTATCACGAAAATCTGCTGTGGCCATATTCAGACATGACTGTCTTACAAAACATCTACATGGAATCAGTGTATTGGACTCTGCTAAATGTTTATTGTGCATTAAATAAGATGTCATGGGCATGGAACATCTAAAAATCTGTGAACCTCTGGAAAATTTTACAGACCGTACATCTAAATATTGGGAAGCAAGAAGGAGAATGACTTCATTGTTAAATATTGAGCATTAGACACACACACACACACATTAATAATAATCCACAATTAATTCCCTATTTACCACGCAAATCATCTGTAGCTGCATTTAGATTGGCAACAGGCCATGACTGTTTGGCCAAGCATAGAATTGGAATATATCAATCCCCTAACTGCCCATTGTGCAATTCAAATCAAGAAATGGATTTTTATTATTATCCAATTTAATAAACCCTATTTCACCCTGAGGTATATTAGGGTTATAGTTGGCATCAAAATATATATTTTATAACCAATAAACAATAGTAAAGTTATAATATAAAATAGTGGTCACAGTTACAATTCACATGAATTAGACAGGCCAAAAAAAAAAAAAAAAGAAAAACTTTTTCTTGGTGCCTTGGTTTTTAGACCTGTTCTTGGTGTTATTTGATGCACTGATTCAGAAAATGACATTGGCTAGGCCGTATCAGTCCTAGTGTCTTAGATATTGTTAAATTTATGTAATAATTATATAATATATATTATAATTTTGTTTTGTTACAAAATTATCTGTAATAATGTCTGGATGGTTTTCATGGAACCAAAAAATCATTTTAATGGCTTATTTTTTTATTGCTAACTAGCCATATCCGTGCGCTCCGCTGCACCCGTTAGAAATAAATATAAAGTAATTACATAATTAAAATAGGACATTTGATCCAGGGAACATTCGTGTTTGATAGAAGGATAAATCGTTTAATATGTTATTTAATTTAAATTGTGTTTAAATAATTAAAATGCGATCGTTTGGTCCAGAGACACTCATTTGGTGTAATGACAGTTCCTTTAACATGGTTCTTAATTTTTATTACATGCAACCATGGTTTAATGGAGATTGACGTATCTTTTAATTTTAATGTGTATACTTACTTGCTATATGTTTCCATTGAATTATGGTAATAACTTAATTTTAACCCTTGTTTTTCACGTCTTCAGTAAATGGTGCTTGGCCCATATGGTTCTGAACCCTTCAAATAACTTAAATAGTGATATATATATATATATATATATATATATATATATATATATATATATATATTGTAGTGATATATAATTATAGTTCTTTCTTTCGATCTCCTATGTACCATTGCCATGGAATGAATTAATGTGTTTTTTCTTCCTACTCAAAAATTTTATATTTTGCACATAGGAGTTATTGCAGGAACAACGCTATAATCTGAGGTGGCGATGAAAATGTATTGTTATTTTAAAAGTCTTGTATATAATTAGCTTTCGATATTACTATTATTAGGCTATGTTTAATAGCTTTCGATTGTTGTTGTCCAAGGCCCCTTATAGATGAAGTCATTTGTTTCCATTTCATTACAGGCCAATAGGTGGCGTCGTTATTTTAATTTTAAAACTCATTTATCTCATTAAATAGCAGTCCTATCAAAATTTTTCTTAGAATAAAACTTATCGGAAATCACTTTTAAAGAAACTTTTGTTATGTAACATTTTTATGAAAATCAATAATAAGGAAGATATTTCGATTTATTTAATTCAAGCCACCTTACACCTTAAAGTATTTTGAATGGCGTATAGCCTGAAGTCTAAGTTACAACGAACTTAATTTATATTCCAATTTTAATATAAATTGGTTCAGCCATTATCGCGTGAAAAGGTAACAAACATCCAGACAGACAAACATACAAACAAAAATTTCAAAAAGCGATTTTCGGTTTCAGGATGGTTAATTATACATGTTAGGAACAATTATTTTGGAAAAGCGAAAATTACCAGAAAAATTTCGGCTGCAGATTTATTATTAGTATAGATATCACAGAAATCAATTAAAATAATCATACCCTGATCTACCTTTAGCTATGAGATCTGTGCGTACTCGTATCTTTTACTATTCCACCCTTTTATGAGTTACCACAGCTCTCAGAGTATGGATCTTATACGTATGTCTGATATAGCACAAGGTAAAGAAAGTGGTGACAGCTACAGTGATTTTCAAACAGCTCACATATGAACGCTTTAACCAGAACGAGTTGAGTGACCTGATTAGGGTCTGAATCTTTCTAAGGAGTCTTCTGATTTGCTCGCCTACAGACTAAAGGAAAAGAATGTATACTTCAGCCTGGAATGAAAATTATATTTTATCGAAGGAGAGAAAGAGATTTTCTGCCATTTCTTTTTGCTGAAGACAAAAACATAGTAGCCTATTCTACAGTGACTTCGAGACCTTCTGAAGAAAATGGGTGTATCAGAATATACCCCAAGTAAATGGCTCCTTTGAATCGACAGTTCAAGAAATGGATTCGAACACCTCAAAATCTGTGCTTCAGTGGCTGACCATGACAATTCTTCGAAAAATATTGGAGTGCAAGAGGTCAAATTACTTTATTGTCAAACGCCTGGCATTAGAAAACAACAACACATTAACACGCGTTAGTTCTTTTTCTGAAATTGCTTCGAATTCCATCTTACATTGTCTATCAGTTCTTCCAACATATGCGGTTATTCAATATACTTTATTTTTAAGTTCCCAAAATAAATAGAAATTGCATAGGTAAGATTTGGGAATTGTGCTGGCCATATTCTCTTACTGATCTTTAAAATTTCCGCAATTAGGATGATGCGCTACTGAAAATAGTAGAATTTTGACAAGTTTTATCTTTTTTTTATTTAAATGTAACTTGTTTAACGATGGAACAAAATTTAGATGTCAATGAAACTCCACCATGGATGTGGAAAAGGCCAAAGTGTTATATTAGTATCCCTAGTGATTATACTAAGAATGATGCACCACTTGTTTTAAAATCTAGTGCCATGGAACTAATCTGTAGCAAATATGAACATTTTCTTCATATCTATTACTGATGGGTCACGGAATCCTGATGATGGACTTTTAGGCGCAGGGTATTATATCTCAAAATATATTTTAGTAGGTTATTTTACGACGCTTTATCAACAGCTTAGGTTATTTAGCATCTGAATGAGACGAAGGTGATAATGTCAGTGAAATGAGTCTGGGGTCCAGCACCGAAAGATACCCAGCATTTGCTCATATTAGGTTGAGGGAAAACCCCAGAAAAACCTCAACCAGTTAACTTGTCCCGAACCGGGAATCGAACCTGGGCCACCTGATTTCGCGGCTAGACGTGCTAACCGTTACTCCACAGGTGTGGACTCCCAAAATATAACGAGAAATATTATATATCATGTTCATCCCCTCTAGTCTCGAAACAGAACTATTAGCCATAGAAGCAGCTCTTTTACATGTCTCTATTATCTGATATACTTGTATGCATTTTTAGTGACTCGATGGGAGCTATTCTAAATATCATGAAATATACTCCAACTTCCTATGCACAAATTACAATCTCTATACAGAAAATATTAAATAAACTAAATCTTCAAAAAGAAATAGTATTCCATTGGATATCTCAGGGCGAATGCTAGTCACGAAAGTTTGGCTTGCTCTTTCATTCATAGGGAAAGATGGGAGGATATAATAATTCATAATTAATAAAATAATCAGACCCACATAAATAATTTATTTTATAATTATGAAATCATTATGAATCATGGATCATATTCGCTTATCAGATGTAGAAGTTCGATGTAATATAACAAACATGGCCAACAAAACAGTTTATTTAGTTTTTTCGACCCTGCCAACCAATGCACATTGTTGTACTGAGCTGCACTGAACGAGCGCACATATTCTCTATAATGTCTGTCTTCTCGTGAATAGTCCTTCGGGAAAATGGATTTAATAATAAGGTTTCAATGACACACAATTCCGAACTCATTGCAATACTTCAAATTAATGTTTAAGAATTAATAATACATGCAGCAGCTAACATATGCATTCCGCTCATACAATTACATTGCACTCGCAAATCACAGCACATTCCCGCTGTCAATACTGCTCTGTGTAACGTTAAATAGTCGTTGGTGTAGCTCTCGGACCAGAGCTTCAAACAACACATAACAGAAGCATGTGCGCCTGGGACGGACTAAGGAGGAAGGCACTTGCGCGCGCATCATATTCTCGCTATTTCTACGTCTTTCCTGTAGCTCCGAGAAACGAGCAAGCGTTGCGATACTTGCGGTATGCAATCTGCGGATGGTATTACGCCTATACAATGTTCCAAAAATCAAAATAAATTTTAATGTACGTAACGCCATTTTGAGAAATACATTCTACGAAAATATTGGGCTTATGCAGCAAGCATAGCATGCCCTGAGAAATCGCCCCCCTGCATTACCTAGTCATTGCGGCATTACTGGAAATGAGATTGTAGATAATATTGCTAAACAGGCAACGTCTTTGGGGTCCAAACCTATGCAACAACTTCTTTAACCTGCGCATATTCTGCAGTTAATTCTCATTTAACAAATTTATGGGTCGAATTATGGCTTTCTTCTGATAAAGGCAACGTTCTTAAAAACATACAAAAGAAACCTAATGATTTACAAATGTTCCATAACATTCCCAGACACATACAAACTTTCTTAGCAAGAACCAGGACAGGCCATATTATCACTCAGAAGTATCTTCACCGCTTTAATCTTGTTGACTCTAGTAGTTGTTGCTGGTGCAACAATAACGAAGAAGATTTGGAACATATCCTCTAAACTACCCTGCCACAAACATCCATAGAACTAATCTAAAATCTGCAATCCCTGTAACCTTGGACAATTTCTCCAATATATACTGAATACACCCTCATCTTTGGAATATGGCTGCTGAAATATGCAACCAGCATCGTGCTTTTTACCCATCATTTGTAAGAAGAGGAAATTCATAGTGAAACATAGTGGAACACGTGTTGTCAGCGAATAGCTGGATACACTACGAAGATGGATCTTTTTTTATTTTTGCTCAAAAAATTGTACGATTTCATGTGGAGTATTTTTGTAAAACTTTATGCCATAATATTAGTATATTAAATTTACAGATGAATTGATAGAAGTTGTGTTAATGCAGGAGTTATGTGTAACGAAAACTTTAAATTTAATTATTTCAGAAACAATTTTCTGTTTTCAACGACAGTAGGTTAAAGCTAGAGTGATGAAACATGTTCTGCTGCATGGTTAGAGCCATCGAACGTTTTACAAAATGTATTAACCAAATAAATGGATGAAAGAGTAATGGAACGGAGAAAATTCTCTCCGGCACCGGGATTTGAATCTGGGTTTTCAGCTCTACGTGCTGATGCTTTATCCACTAAGCCACACCGATACCACCGGCTTCGGACAGAATTATTCTGATTAAGTTCCAACTCTTGGGTTCCCTCTAGTGGCCCTCTGCACTACGACATAGATGTCTATGAACGTAGGACCGAAGTCCACATATGTGCTGAGGTGCACCTTCGTTATGAGTGATTTAAGACGCGCTTATTCCGTCGGATCCCGCCAACTAGTCACTATAACGAGTGCACCTCTCAGCACATGTATGGACTTCGGTCCTACATTCATAGACATCTATGACGTAGTGCAGAGGGCGGCAGGGGAACCCAAGAGTTGAACTTAATCAGAGATAATTCTGTCCGATGCCAGGGTGGTATCCGTGTGGCTTAGTGGATAAAGCATCAGGCACGTATGAGCTGAAAACCCGGGTTCAAATCCTGGCGCCGGAGAGAATTTTCTCCGTTCCATTACTCTTTCATCGTATGATGACGCAGAATATCTGCATGGAAATATCATATGTACTTCGGTACATTAAAATAATATACAAATAAATGGAACTCCAGACCCAATCTCTTTACATCCTTCCTTTTAAATCTTCAA
>JAJSOF020000003.1:11625128-11694370 GCA_025594305.2 Periplaneta americana | reverse complement strand
GTGTTCAGTTTGTAGTTTTTGTGTGTGTTTAGTTTAAAGGGCGATCTACGAAAACTCTCTTATTTTTCCAGATGTTACCAGTGCTGTGATACGCATTTCAAGATTCTTATGCCGAATATAGTCACAACTGTTGAGATAAGTAATAGACAGTTTTGTGTGAAATCTTTTGCGTGGAATTCCGGAAATGTAGTGTATGTTTATATACAGTATATACTTCATTTGTGCTGCT
Source organism: Periplaneta americana (assembly GCA_025594305.2). Taxonomy (NCBI): domain Eukaryota; kingdom Metazoa; phylum Arthropoda; class Insecta; order Blattodea; family Blattidae; genus Periplaneta; species Periplaneta americana. The sequence goes on along the minus strand of JAJSOF020000003.1, from coordinate 11,694,141 downwards.
TGTCTGTTATTTTTAAATTTGTACTATCTCTCGAGTTTCATTTGATCATGAAATAACTCAATGCAAGTCAGGCGTCAGTCATGATGTGTCACAAGTTCGAAGTTTGGAGAGTGGAAAGTTATCGGTAACACTTAGTGCACATCGAAATAGTTAAGACAAAGGAAATGGCGTGCACTGGTTGTGATTACACCCTATCAGAATTTCTGACCCAGTTTATTGATTCAATGTCGATTAAAGATTACCTAGTCGCACACGGAGTTTTAAGAGGTGAAGTGAACTGTACCTCTTGCGGACGTAGCCGCAGTTTGAGTGTCTCAAAATCTGGAGAATTGTTTTTTCGGTGCAACAAAGGCCCTCGTGGCAACAGGTGTGGTTTTAGGAAAAGTGCACGGAAGGGTACTTTCGTGGGAGAGTCAACACTGTCTGTGAAACAAATTGTGACGTTCTGTAGCATGTGGTGTTTACTGCCGAACCCAAGACACAAGATCTTGATGAAAGATGTAGAAATAGGTCCTGCATGTGTTGTAGACTGGTCTGGCTTCTGTCGTCAGGTTTGTGTGGACTGGGTATTGAATAACAGACGTTGCATTGGAGGTCCAGGGACTATAGTGGAACTGGATGTCAGTAAATTCGGTTGCCGGAAGTACAGCAAGGGACAACGAATCAAAGGTCAATGGGTGTTTGGAGGCGTGGAACGTGGAATCCTAGGAATTTTTTTTTGGTACCGGTGAAGAAACGGAACGTGGACACATTACGTCAGATTATCATGGACTGGATTCTGCCCCAAACGACAATTGTCTCAGACTGCTGGAAAGTATATAATGCTGTCCAGGACAAAGGATTTCTCAATCTACAACTGAACCACTCGGTAGAGTTTGTGGACACGGCAGACAGCGGAGAAATTCACCAGGATAACTTGAGACATCTGGGTGAGCAGGATATTAGTGTTGATACCCAAAAATGCTAATCTTGATACTCAGAATGTTAGTCTTGATACACAGAATATCAAGAGAAAATGGCTTTCCTTGAAGTATTCAATCCCTACTTTTGGACGAAGGAAGGAGCACTTCGAAGGATATTTTGCTGAATACATATTCAAGGAAAACTACCCCCATACGCGAAGGATCTGCGAATTCTTCAAGAGGGCTGCTCTGCTGTTTCCACCGCCACTCTAAATTGGTGAGTTAAGGCCCTTTCCCATTTAGCGGAATTAAATCAAAATGAAACATCTGCATAGTTCACATCTACTGTAATGAAACTGAACCGAATCGAAGCATGTTGCAGTGTAAAATGGAACGCCTGTGTGATGAGATGGAAAGGGAAGAAATAAATATCAAAAACAAGAAAAGGAAATACGGATTCATGATATTTTAACTAGGGATATACATGGAGAATTTTACTCTTTATTTTACTATATTGTGAGAGATGAAACAAAATTTCTTTCTATAACACTTCTATATGTAAATGATTCTCGGGAGGAAATTAAACACAGAATAAATATGGTAAATGCCTGTTATTATTCGGTTGAGAAGCTTTTATCATCCAGTCTGCTGTCAAAAAATCTGAAAGTTAGAGTTTATAAAACAGTTATATTACCGGTTGTTCTTTATGGTTGTGAAACTTGGACTCTCACTTTGAGAGAGGAACATAGGTTAAGGGTGTTTGAGAATAAGGTGCTTAGAAAATATTTGGGGCTAAGAAGGGTGAAGTTACAGGAGAATGGAGAAAGTTACACAACACAGAACTGCACGCATTGTATTCTTCACCTGACATAATTAGGAACATTAAATCCAGACGTTTGAGATGGGCAGGACATGTAGCACGTATGGGCGAATCCAGAAATGCATATGGAGTGTTAGTTGGGAGGCCAGAGGAAAAGATCTTTAGGGAGGCCGAGACGTAGATGGGAAGATAATATTAAAATGGATTTGAGGGAGGTGGGATATGATGATAGAGAATGGATTAATCTTGCTCAGGATAGGGACCAATGGCGGGCTTATGTGAGGGTAGCAATAAACCTCCGGGTTCCTTAAAAGCCAGTAAGTAAGTAAGTAAGTAATGCTTCTTTGAGTTATAATTTTCACCTCATGTTTCTGTTAATTGACTTATTTCGCCCCAAACATTATCATGGCAACAAAAATTACACTGGTCAACAAACTTAAACATATTTTTTGTTACAAGATTTAAAAAATGGGTGATTCTTATTGCATTTTTCGTGCTGATTTCAGATCTGTTTTTTTAATTTTTCTATCACCCAGGTACTTCAGACTTTTCTATTATTGATACCTTGTAACATTTTATCTAACATCATATTTTATTTGCCTAAAATGTACGTGAAATAAACTTTAGGCTATATTTTGCTTGAGAACATCTCTTTCGAGTGTCCAGCAGTAGTCTGACAGAATATTTGACTCCATTTTTCCTGGTAGCTTTTTCCATTTCGTCACTCACTATCTGAAGGTTTTGAGGAAAGAATTTATTTTGAGAGATATGACACCCCATCACGTTATAGTTCTAAATCAGCTCACTGACAAGTTCTCTGTAATCTTCTGATCTGTGGTTCCTAGAAAGTAACAGTCTGTTGAATGATCCTTAGGTTCCTGGCATATTATTAGAACTGGAAAAAGCATCTAACGGGATCCTTTTAGCCAACAAGTTAGGCTAATAGAATTACATGGAACACAACAGATTTCAGAGGCCCAGTTTCTGTCCTCATCTGTTTTGCAATCAAAAGAACACTTGTAAGCTCTTTTAACAAGTGTAGTAAAATTCACCTGTGCGCTTTCAAAGTTAATTAACCACAAGCATAACAACAATTGTTTGTGATTTACACAGTATTTCGAGGTATGTTTCACTTTATAAAATACGTTTACCACACTTAAAATTAGGACAAAGAAAACACAGGTTATGATACTTGTTCCATGAATGTAAGTTCCAACTCAACTTAGAATTAATATTAACTCTCACAGGAATAAAATTCATTTTTATGAATTCTGACTTCACAGGCAACAGTGATCTAAAGTTATAGGTAAATTGTTAAAGCAATAAAATGGAATATTTGAAATATTTTCTTTTCATTAGCATGTTAAGGACTGTATATAGCAATAAAAATAAATCAGTTTTTCTAAAATTACAAAAAGATGGTGGATTAGAAAAAATCTGACTTCGTTTTTGGAATCAGCAGATATCATTACATAAGAAACAGTAGAAATTGTACATTTAACAAAATCATTGTTGACCAGTGTTATTGCAGTAGTACTTTTGTGTTTTGTCATACAATTGCAGATAATTCTGAAAAAGATTTATTAATTTTCATTCGTTCATATTATTAAATATTCATATTGTAGATATGACGTGCATAAATACACAAAAAATTTCATCAGAGAATGTTGGTTAGTTTTTGAGTTCTGAGGGAAACGCTTCATCACTGCACAGTGAACTATCACCATTTTGAATTTTGAAAAAAAAAAAATACATTTTTCTAAATAGTAAAAATATTTTTATCATATAGCAGGACAGTGTTTTACACATACTAATTTTCATTATTGTACAAGCTACAGTAATGGAGGAAAAAAATGTTGAATGTTTCCAAAATTTTACTGCTGTAAACTGTACCTAACCTTTTAAGGGACAAGCAGTCATTGACAGAATAAAAAAAATAATAAAGTTAATTAGATACGGAACTTCTAGAGAATAAGCAAAAGTATGAATGTTTAAAATAATGAAATATTATAAACCAAATGGTTACCGACAAAAAGGAAAATCTCTCAAGTGACTATTGAATAGTGCCTAATTCGTGATTGTTGATGGTGATGATACGTAGTTGTCATAAAATGAATGAGAGGAATACCTTCAATAAAATATTTTGGCACCATTCGCATTCTAAACACACGTGAAACAGTTTAAATTTAAAAAGAACCTGTGTTATGGTTGTGATAGTGGTTAACCAGACCTATCTTAATGCTTTTCTGCATATAATGGAGTCATATTGGAGAAAATGTTACAGAATATTGGTCCCATGCATTTCCACTGAAAAATAGTTGTGCTTAAATATATTTGTCTTTGTTTTGTTTGTTTGTATCGGAACCAACAAATATTTAAGTAATATTTTTCGAAACATTAATGTCAACTTTTTCTTTGTGGCAGTCTCTCTCTATAGATCCACATATAAGAGCAGGGCTGTTTGGTAGGTGCTTTACAATCTGAAATAGCGGAAGTGTTTATATTTAGCATTGTTTAGAAAAGATTACAAAATGAATTATCTAATTGCTAACATAGCTTGGTGAAGCAGCTCCAGTTATAGCACAATCCATTTAATACTAGAGGCTAGGTCTATCGAGATTTGATCCGGGCAGTTCCTGGAAAATTTGTACTCGTTTCTCCCGACATTCTTACATTCTACCATAGCTAATGACTGAATTTGGTGTAATTTTCCTCTATCCAATACCTCTTTACCCTTTCCCATCCAGTCCTCTGACTGAACTCTTACTTTCTTCGACCCCGATGGCATTAGAGCATTCGAGGCCTAGGGGTTCATTTCCCTTTCCTTCCTCCTCTTTCTACTTTTCTGTTCCTAGTGCTGACCTGCTATGGCACTAAAATCGTCCTCCAGTGGCTTAAGGAGGGAAAGCTGGTGATCAACAAGATCTCCCAGCTAGGTCTAATGGACCCGTCGACCAACAGCAGGTGTGGTCCTCCAGACATTCTGGGGGTTGTGTGTGAATGAAGTAGCCACCAAAACGTTAAAATATGGTGTTCACTTAAATCGGCTACAACTTGCCATTTAACAATCTGTGCTTCATTGGCTGGTCATGATAATATGTTTGAAAAATATTGAAGTGCAAGAATTTATTGTCAAACGCCTGGCATTAGAAAACAACAACAACAACATATTATTAAATTGTAATTTTCTGTATAGCCTACGTACTCTTTCATTTCATTCATTCATTTATTTTTTATTCCATAGATCTTACATGAGCAATGAAGCTTTAAGATGTGGAACATGTCAACATTTTACAATATTACAATTACAATTTTTACAAATTTTTATAGTTTTACAATTTAGTAATTTTCTACAATTTTTACAATTTTCTACAATTTTTTTACATTTTTTACATTTTGGCCAGATGTAGTGAGATGAGATGAGGTCCGAGTATTCGCCAAAATATTACCCGGCATTTGCCTTTTCGGTGGGGGAAACCTCGGAAAACCCAACCAGGTAATCAAATCAAAGGGGTAATCAAATCAGCAGTAAGTTTCAATAAACAAATTACACTACCAAAAATGGATATTGCTCAATCGCTCATTTATTATTTTTTTTTTCACGAAGGCTTCACCAGAACATACAATCCTACCTGAAACAAGAAATTCTGTTCTGGCAATGGAATAAATTCTAGCTCATGAATTCTATTCAGTTTGAGTCAATGCTCTGCTTTCTGCCATCTTGCATTTGAATACATTGTGAAGAGAAATTCTGTTCGATTCGATTCCACTAAGTGAGAGCAGGCCTTAATACTGCGTTTTCCGAATATGTACGATATTTGATAATCATAGCTTACGAAAACACTCCTTTCTTCGCTATGGTTCATAGTAAATCTATTTCTCTGTCTCTTTATCTCACTGTCTGTAAGTCTATCTACAGAACCTTCAAAGTCTCCGGCATGGCTCAGTCGGTTAAGGCACTTGCCTGCTGGTCTGAAGTTGCGTTCGGGCGCGGGTTCGATCCCCGCTTGGGCTGATTACCTTGTTGGGTTTTTCCGAGGTTTTCCTCAACTGTAATGTGGATGCAAGGTAATCCATGGCGAATCCTTGGCCTCATCTCGCCAAATATCATCTCGCTATTACCAATCTCATCGACGCTAAATAACCTACTAGTTGATGCAACGTCGTTAAATAACCAAGTGAAATAAAAGAACCTTCAAATAGACGTTCATCCATGAGTGTGTGCCATGCGTGGCAGCTGGAAAGTATGCTGCTTGCCGATAGAGTCAGGTATTCATAGCCCATTAAGTCAAGTGCATAGATTGCTCTTGAAAATTACAATAACCATCTACCTTTGTCATAGAAGATGTTGGAAATGATGCCCTTGTGCCACCACACGTTTCTCACTTCTTTTAAGAAAATTTACATTAACACAAATAAAGCGAGTTATCAGAAGAAAAATTAAGAGCAATTACCACACTAATTCTCCAAGTGAACATCAAAATTCAAGCTGGAACAATTTACTACAAGATATAAAATCCATTCCTGATCTATCACGAAAATCTGCTGTGGCCATATTCAGACATGACTGTCTTACAAAACATCTACATGGAATCAGTGTATTGGACTCTGCTAAATGTTTATTGTGCATTAAATAAGATGTCATGGGCATGGAACATCTAAAAATCTGTGAACCTCTGGAAAATTTTACAGACCGTACATCTAAATATTGGGAAGCAAGAAGGAGAATGACTTCATTGTTAAATATTGAGCATTAGACACACACACACACACATTAATAATAATCCACAATTAATTCCCTATTTACCACGCAAATCATCTGTAGCTGCATTTAGATTGGCAACAGGCCATGACTGTTTGGCCAAGCATAGAATTGGAATATATCAATCCCTAACTGCCCATTGTGCAATTCAAATCAAGAAATGGATTTTTATTATTATCCAATTTAATAAACCCTATTTCACCCTGAGGTATATTAGGGTTATAGTTGGCATCAAAATATATATTTTATAACCAATAAACAATAGTAAAGTTATAATATAAAATAGTGGTCACAGTTACAATTCACATGAATTAGACAGGCCAAAAAAAAAAAAAAAAAAAAAAACTTTTTCTTGGTGCCTTGGTTTTTAGACCTGTTCTTGGTGTTATTTGATGCACTGATTCAGAAAATGACATTGGCTAGGCCGTATCAGTCCTAGTGTCTTAGATATTGTTAAATTTATGTAATAATTATATAATATATATTATAATTTTGTTTTGTTACAAAATTATCTGTAATAATGTCTGGATGGTTTTCATGGAACCAAAAATCATTTTAATGGCTTATTTTTTATTGCTAACTAGCCATATCCGTGCGCTCCGCTGCACCCGTTAGAAATAAATATAAAGTAATTACATAATTAAAATAGGACATTTGATCCAGGGAACATTCGTGTTTGATAGAAGGATAAATCGTTTAATATGTTATTTAATTTAAATTGTGTTTAAATAATTAAAATGCGATCGTTTGGTCCAGAGACACTCATTTGGTGTAATGACAGTTCCTTTAACATGGTTCTTAATTTTTATTACATGCAACCATGGTTTAATGGAGATTGACGTATCTTTTAATTTTAATGTGTATACTTACTTGCTATATGTTTCCATTGAATTATGGTAATAACTTAATTTTAACCCTTGTTTTTCACGTCTTCAGTAAATGGTGCTTGGCCCATATGGTTCTGAACCCTTCAAATAACTTAAATAGTGATATATATATATATATATATATATATATATATATATATATATATATATATTGTAGTGATATATAATTATAGTTCTTTCTTTCGATCTCCTATGTACCATTGCCATGGAATGAATTAATGTGTTTTTTCTTCCTACTCAAAAATTTTATATTTTGCACATAGGAGTTATTGCAGGAACAACGCTATAATCTGAGGTGGCGATGAAAATGTATTGTTATTTTAAAAGTCTTGTATATAATTAGCTTTCGATATTACTATTATTAGGCTATGTTTAATAGCTTTCGATTGTTGTTGTCCAAGGCCCCTTATAGATGAAGTCATTTGTTTCCATTTCATTACAGGCCAATAGGTGGCGTCGTTATTTTAATTTTAAAACTCATTTATCTCATTAAATAGCAGTCCTATCAAAATTTTTCTTAGAATAAAACTTATCGGAAATCACTTTTAAAGAAACTTTTGTTATGTAACATTTTTTATGAAAATCAATAATAAGGAAGATATTTCGATTTATTTAATTCAAGCCACCTTACACCTTAAAGTATTTTGAATGGCGTATAGCCTGAAGTCTAAGTTACAACGAACTTAATTTATATTCCAATTTTAATATAAATTGGTTCAGCCATTATCGCGTGAAAAGGTAACAAACATCCAGACAGACAAACATACAAACAAAAATTTCAAAAAAGCGATTTTCGGTTTCAGGATGGTTAATTATACATGTTAGGAACAATTATTTTTGGAAAAGCGAAAATTACCAGAAAAATTTCGGCTGCAGATTTATTATTAGTATAGATATCACAGAAATCAATTAAAATAATCATACCCTGATCTACCTTTAGCTATGAGATCTGTGCGTACTCGTATCTTTTACTATTCCACCCTTTTATGAGTTACCACAGCTCTCAGAGTATGGATCTTATACGTATGTCTGATATAGCACAAGGTAAAGAAAGTGGTGACAGCTACAGTGATTTTCAAACAGCTCACATATGAACGCTTTAACCAGAACGAGTTGAGTGACCTGATTAGGGTCTGAATCTTTCTAAGGAGTCTTCTGATTTGCTCGCCTACAGACTAAAGGAAAAGAATGTATACTTCAGCCTGGAATGAAAATTATATTTTATCGAAGGAGAGAAAGAGATTTTCTGCCATTTCTTTTTTGCTGAAGACAAAAACATAGTAGCCTATTCTACAGTGACTTCGGAGACCTTCTGAAGAAAATGGGTGTATCAGAATATACCCCAAGTAAATGGCTCCTTTGAATCGACAGTTCAAGAAATGGATTCGGAACACCTCAAAATCTGTGCTTCAGTGGCTGACCATGACAATTCTTCGAAAAATATTGGAGTGCAAGAGGTCAAATTACTTTATTGTCAAACGCCTGGCATTAGAAAACAACAACACATTAACACGCGTTAGTTCTTTTTCTGAAATTGCTTCGAATTCCATCTTACATTGTCTATCAGTTCTTCCAACATATGCGGTTATTCCAATATACTTTATTTTTAAGTTCCCAAAATAAATAGAAATTGCATAGGTAAGATTTGGGAATTGTGCTGGCCATATTCTCTTACTGATCTTTAAAATTTCCGCAATTAGGATGATGCGCTACTGAAAATAGTAGAATTTTGACAAGTTTTATCTTTTTTTTTATTTAAATGTAACTTGTTTAACGATGGAACAAAATTTAGATGTCAATGAAACTCCACCATGGATGTGGAAAAGGCCAAAGTGTTATATTAGTATCCCTAGTGATTATACTAAGAATGATGCACCACTTGTTTTAAAATCTAGTGCCATGGAACTAATCTGTAGCAAATATGAACATTTTCTTCATATCTATTACTGATGGGTCACGGAATCCTGATGATGGACTTTTAGGCGCAGGGTATTATATCTCAAAATATATTTTAGTAGGTTATTTTACGACGCTTTATCAACAGCTTAGGTTATTTAGCATCTGAATGAGACGAAGGTGATAATGTCAGTGAAATGAGTCTGGGGTCCAGCACCGAAAGATACCCAGCATTTGCTCATATTAGGTTGAGGGAAAACCCCAGAAAAAACCTCAACCAGTTAACTTGTCCCGAACCGGGAATCGAACCTGGGCCACCTGATTTCGCGGCTAGACGTGCTAACCGTTACTCCACAGGTGTGGACTCCCAAAATATAACGAGAAATATTATATATCATGTTCATCCCCCTCTAGTCTCGAAACAGAACTATTAGCCATAGAAGCAGCTCTTTTACATGTCTCTATTATCTGATATACTTGTATGCATTTTTAGTGACTCGATGGGAGCTATTCTAAATATCATGAAATATACTCCAACTTCCTATGCACAAATTACAATCTCTATACAGAAAATATTAAATAAACTAAATCTTCAAAAAGAAATAGTATTCCATTGGATATCTCAGGGGCGAATGCTAGTCACGAAAGTTTGGCTTGCTCTTTCATTCATAGGGAAAGATGGGAGGATATAATAATTCATAATTAATAAAAATAATCAGACCCACATAAATAATTTATTTTATAATTATGAAATCATTATGAATCATGGATCATATTCGCTTATCAGATGTAGAAGTTCGATGTAATATAACAAACATGGCCAACAAAACAGTTTATTTAGTTTTTTTTTTTTACCCTGCCAACCAATGCACATTGTTGTACTGAGCTGCACTGAACGAGCGCACATATTCTCTATAATGTCTGTCTTCTCGTGAATAGTCCTTCGGGAAAATGGATTTAATAATAAGGTTTCAATGACACACAATTCCGAACTCATTGCAATACTTCAAATTAATGTTTAAGAATTAATAATACATGCAGCAGCTAACATATGCATTCCGCTCATACAATTACATTGCACTCGCAAATCACAGCACATTCCCGCTGTCAATACTGCTCTGTGTAACGTTAAATAGTCGTTGGTGTAGCTCTCGGACCAGAGCTTCAAACAACACATAACAGAAGCATGTGCGCCTGGGACGGACTAAGGAGGAAGGCACTTGCGCGCGCATCATATTCTCGCTATTTCTACGTCTTTCCTGTAGCTCCGAGAAACGAGCAAGCGTTGCGATACTTGCGGTATGCAATCTGCGGATGGTATTACGCCTATACAATGTTCCAAAAATCAAAATAAATTTTAATGTACGTAACGCCATTTTGAGAAATACACATTCTACGAAAATATTGGGCTTGCGCAGCAAGCATAGCATGCCCTGAGAAATCGCCCCTGCATTACCTAGTCATTGCGGCATTACTGGAAATGAGATTGTAGATAATATTGCTAAACAGGCAACGTCTTTGGGGTCCAAACCTATGCAAACAACTTCTTTAACCTGCGCATATTCTGCAGTTAATTCTCATTTAACAAATTTATGGGTCGAATTATGGCTTTCTTCTGATAAAGGCAACGTTCTTAAAAACATACAAAAGAAACCTAATGATTTACAAATGTTCCGCAACATTCCCAGACACATACAAACTTTCTTAGCAAGAACCAGGACAGGCCATATTATCACTCAGAAGTATCTTCACCGCTTTAATCTTGTTGACTCTAGTAGTTGTTGCTGGTGCAACAATAACGAAGAAGATTTGGAACATATCCTCTTAAACTACCCTGCCACAAACATCCATAGAACTAATCTAAAATCTGCAATCCCTGTAACCTTGGACAATTCTCTCCAATATATACTGAATACACCTCATCTTTGGAATATGGCTGCTGAAATATGCAACCAGCATCGTGCTTTTTACCCATCATTTGTAAGAAGAGGAAATTCATAGTGAAACATAGTGGAACACGTGTTGTCAGCGAATAGCTGGATACACTACGAAGATGGATCTTTTTTTTTATTTTTGCTCAAAAATTGTACGATTTCATGTGGAGTATTTTTGTAAAACTTTTATGCCATAATATTAGTATATTAAATTTACAGATGAATTGATAGAAGTTGTGTTAATGCAGGAGTTATGTGTAACGAAAACTTTAAATTTAATTATTTCAGAAACAATTTTCTGTTTTCAACGACAGTAGGTTAAAGCTAGAGTGATGAAACATGTTCTGCTGCATGGTTAGAGCCATCGAACGTTTTACAAATGTATTAACCAAATAAATGGATGAAAGAGTAATGGAACGGAGAAAAATTCTCTCCGGCACCGGGATTTGAATCTGGGTTTTCAGCTCTACGTGCTGATGCTTTATCCACTAAGCCACACCGGATACCACCCCGGCTTCGGACAGAATTATCTCTGATTAAGTTCCAACTCTTGGGTTCCCTCTAGTGGCCGCCCTCTGCACTACGACATAGATGTCTATGAACGTAGGACCGAAGTCCATACATGTGCTGAGGTGCACTCGTTATGAGTGACTAGTTGGCCGGGATCCGACGGAATAAGCGCCGTCTTAAATCACTCATAACGAGTGCACCTCAGCACATATGTGGACTTCGGTCCTACGTTCATAGACATCTATGACGTAGTGCAGAGGGCGGCCACTAGAGGGAACCCAAGAGTTGGAACTTAATCAGAGACAATTCTGTCCGATGCCAGGGTGGTATCCGGTGTGGCTTAGTGGATAAAGCATCAGCACGTAGAGCTGAAAACCCGGGTTCAAATCCTGGCGCCGGAGAGAATTTTTCTCCGTTCCATTACTCTTTCATCGTATGATGACGCAGAATATCTGCATGGAAATATCATATGTACTTCGGTACATTAAAATAATATACAAATAAATGGAACTCCAGACCCAATCTCTTTACATCCTTCCTTTTAAATCTTCAAGTTAGCTTTATCCGAGCAACAGACTCTGTAGTCTTCTCGCTGCAGAGGTGTCAAGTTCAATTCTGAGTGAAGCCTGTAGGAACAAGATACAGTACAGTAGACAGTGTCAGCAAATTTGTAGAGAATCCAGAATTTGAAGACACCTGTTTCAAAGACCATAGAGAAAAAAGATATGACCATTAATAATCCTACTTTGATTTATGTCTGTGGTTATGTGGCACAGATTACTGAACAAGAAAGATGCTGTGAAAATTGTATTTCAGCTCTAGAAATAAACGAATGTAGCTGTGTTGACAGTGTTAATAAGGATGGACTAAGAGTGCCATCCTCTAGTTTTGTTAAACTACCGTACATCACAAACATCATAATGCATGTTATATGATACAGGGTGGAAGTGAAATAATCCTGCAGATTTTCAGATCGAAAAACTCATGTTGTATGTAAGAAGAGAGTGTAAAACTATAGTAGTGAAAAGTTCATAGTTTTCTCAGAAAAAAAGTGTTCCCACCCCCCCAAATGCTTAACACTCTGTTATTCAGTAACTATTACGAATAGAATCGTGGTTTTTATCCATATCGATAGAAAATCCAATAAAGAATCATTTATACACTGGCATATTTCAATAGCGTGGACGGTTTTCATGTAAATTTAATTTAAAAAACCATTAATTTGAAGCCACTGAACAATGCGAACAGATTGCAACGTAGTCAGGGAGGGAGATAGTTCACTTAGGGATACAGACCTGATATCGTTGACCCTTTACATCTGTTTACGACATGAAAGTACAGTGTGTTAGCTGCGATGTTGCCAGACTGCTGAAACTTCAAACTTAATTTCCTAATTAACCGTGCATTTAATCAACAAAACTTAATATAGGTTTACTATTCATTTCAGTGTACCCTATCATCTTTTTCAATCTGCAGGGTTATTTCAAGTCCACCCTGTATATGTAACCATTTCAAATGTACCAAGAAATATAAAGTATTACAATACAATATTTACAGAGACTAGATTTTGTTTTTGTTTTCTAATGTTCTTGACTTTGGATCTCCTTCATTTGCTCTTAGAGAAAATACATGATATAATTTAAAATTGAAGACCTTCCCGGAATAAGAATGTAACCAACAAACTGTAATTAATGTTTCAGGAGAAAGGAAAATAATTATAGGGACATATTCATTAGGTCTATATGTATTTATTATTATAACCATTCAACTAAACAAGGATACAAGTTTATTCAGCCATTTAATGCAATAATTTATTATAAATACGTGGGGTGTAACTTTAATAGTGGCAACACTGCTGTAAAAGCAAAACGAGACAGAGTTAATTGTTGTCACTTTTAGCACATGTTAGTCAATGTCTGCCCTCCTCCCCCCTAAAAGAACTCTTCCATCCGACTTTCAGTGCATGCACTGTGGAGAGTTGAAGTTAGTCTCCTGTTAGTTACAGCTCTAAGCGGTTGTGTTTCGCCATGTTTACAAAGCAGGAACAGCGATCTTGGCTGAAAATTCAATCTCCCCCGTGGTCGTACAGCACGACAGTGTCATAATGGTCTTGTTGAGGCATGTGGAGAGACGGCGTTATCATACAGGACTGTGGCGAGGTGGGTTCGAGCCTTCAATGAAGGGCGTGACCGTGTGGAAAACATGGCTCGGCAGGACCGTCCAATGTTAGTGAAGAGGAAGTGCAAGCTGTTTCCGTGCTCTTAGTCAACAATCGACGACAGACGGTACGTGAGTTAGCTCCACATATGACTGTGTTTCGTATTCTAAAGAATCGCCTAACGCAGGATAACTCAAGGGCGCACATGGCACAATGATTTGTACCGTTGCTGGAGGTGGGAAGTGCTTTTCCATTCACCGGACTTAAGCCCCTGTGATTATGACTTAATCCCAAAGATAAAGGAACCACTTCATGATGTTCGATTCGGACTGTTTCTGATATTCTGCAGGGTAAGGCGGTCCATCAGAAACATCAACAGAACAGCAGCTGCTACAGAGATACTACGACTTCCACATCGCTGGCAACGAGTTGTAGACAATGCTGGTTACTACATTGAAGGACTGTAGAAATGTTAAAATGTTATGTTTTATTTAACGACGCTCGCAACTGCAGAGGTTATATCAGCGTCACCGGATGTGCCGGAATTTTGTCCCGCAGGAGTTCTTTTACATGCCAGTAAACCTACTGACATGAGCCTGTCGCATTTAAGCACACTTAAATGCCATCGACCTGGCCCGAGATCGAACCCGCAACCGTGGGCATAGAAGGCCAGCGCTATACCAACTTGCCAACCAGGTCGACAGGACTGTAGAAGTTTCACTGATGTATCACTTGTATATTCGTAATAAATAAATAGTTGCCATTATTAAAGTTACAACCTGTGTAAATGCTTTAAAAATACTTTTACCACCTACATCACATATTTTAAGAATCTTATGTTACACCCTTTTTCCTGGGAGGTCTTCAATTGCCGACTTTGTAAGAGAACAACACACTAATAGCCAAGTGTTATCATGTCTTTTATTACATTCATAAATAAACTCCCTTGCATTTCTTTTCATTTACATTTACAGTTTGTCTTTAAGATCCTTATCTATTCCATGCTCCATTCCACACAAGTCATCCATCTATTTGACAGGACTGCAGAGGTGCCACGTGTAATGCACAAGCTTGTATGAAATCAGCTGTGACCTTCGTATTTGCCAACCTACGCTATCTGTGTGATACCAACCTTCCAATCTACAAGATAAATTGTATTGTACTTATTAATATTCCATGGGTATTCATACAGTGCTTACAGCTAGAATATGGAACAAGTCAAAAAACTTAATACTATTATAAAGTCTTAATTTACAGTCACAGTCTAGATGAAATATATACAGACGAGATTTACAATATAGTCTACTAGTACAACACAAAGTTTTAGTATCAATTTCATGAAGCATTATTGAATGTCATGAATTCACCTACAGAATAGAAGGCGTGAGAAATTAGGTACTTCTTTAATTTGGCCCTAAATAATTTTACGTTTTGAGTTTCATTTTTTATATCGATAGGGAGGCTATTAAAAATTTTTACTGCCATATAACACACTCTTTTTTGATAGCACGATAGACTTGCTGATGGAGTATGAAAGTCATTTTTTTGACGTGTATTTATGCTATGAACTGTTGAATTAGTTTCAAAGTTTTCACGATTACATACGAGGAAGATTATTAATGAAAAGATATAGTGACAAGCCATGGGCATTATTTGTAGTTTTTTTAAAATAGTCCTTCACGATTCCCTAGATTTGGCACCTCTATTATTCTAATTACTCTTTTTTGTAACAGAAATATATTGTTACTAATCTGTGGAATTTCCCCAGAATATTATTCCAAAACTCATTACCGAGTGGAAGTATGCAAAGTATATTGTTTTTAAGGTATTGATATTTACTATCTTTTGCATAGATCTAATAGCAAAACAAGATGAATTTAGTTTGGGGGTAATTTCTTTAATATGATTTTTCCAATTTAACACATTATCGATTTTTAAGCCAAGAAATTTGGTTGTTGTTGTTTCTAATAGGAATCTATTGTTAATTGTTGCGCTAGAAATTTGCGACGTTGAATTTGGACAGATTTAAATTGAATTATGTTAGTTTTGTTACAATTTAATACCAATTTATTGACTGAGAACCAGTCACATATTTTGAAGAGAATTTCCTCCATTGAAGATTGGAATGTGTTGGAGTTATTGGCTGTAATTACTATACTTGTGTCATCTGCAAACATTATGGGATGACCTACATCTTTTATTAGGGGAGCAAATGAAAAGTGGTGAGCTGTGTGTAAACTCGACAGTAATCTTATTGAAACTCAATAACATCCTTTTGATGTATAAAAATCGATAATTTAGTTTGTAGTACATGTAATTTATAAATTTGAGTACATTACAATATGATTTTTTTAATCCAATAGCAGTTACATGAATTGCATCAATCACCCAATCAGTCATCTAGGAGTGACATGTCAATGTTGTAGTTCTTTTTGCTGCCATGGGACGTGAACTAACTACATGGCATAAGATGATGATGATGATGATGATGATGATGATGATGATGATGATGATGATGATGAGAGACAAGAGCTTTCAAACTGTCACGTGACTTTTATATATTTTAATAGAGAAAAAATAAATTGCAAAAAATTATAAAATAGCCTACTACCTGTGCCTATGCAGACGAACCCCCTTTCTAATCCAAAACCTTTACCGCTCTAAGATACCATCCCATATAATTAAATGCCAAACATACATTGCATGAGTAAGTTCAGAGAATTTTTTTTAATGTTTTCTCGACTTTGAAATTTTAAGCAATTTCTTGAATACAAGAAGCTCCTTGCTGAACAGTTATTGTCATATTGGTCTGAAACTTCTCACAGAGGTCAATTAAATATTAATCAGGAATCTTCTATGCCACATCAATAAATTTAAGAATGCAGTTTCATTGTCAGACTCCAAAGCAGCTATTCTATCAATAGTCTCTAAACACACACCTTCATCTCAAACAGCAGAAATAACTAAAATGCTCTCTCAATTAATATCACTCAATAAAAGAATTGTATTACAATGGATACCATCCCATTGTGGAATCCTGGGAAATGAGAATGCGGATGCATTAGCAAAGAAGGGCAGCACTGCTACTTACAGACCTGTTACTAAATCTACGTATTACTCTGTGAAAAGATTTATTAAATCTACATACTTAGACTTCAACAAACAAAATTTGATAACACAATCTCAAGGGAAAAAATGGAACTCTCTGCATCATAATCCACAGTCAAGTCACGATTTACCACGAAAATCGACTGTAGCTGCATTTAGATTGGCAACAGGCCACGACTGTTTCGCCAAACACCTGCATAGAATTGGAATATATCTGTCTCCTAACTGCCCATTGTGCAACTCAAACCAAGAAATGGATTCGGAACACCTCAAAATCTGTGCTTCAGTGGCTGACCATGATAATATCTTTGAAAAATATTGGAGTGCAAGAGGTCAAATGACTGTATTGTCAAATGTCTGACATTAGAAAAGAACAACAACAACAACATGTTAATAAATAAAACTTAATCAGCATTTTATGAAATATTAATATTAAGTTCCTTTGGGGCATATTCATATTGCACTTAGATTAAAATAAGCTGTAATGGTAAATTCATGAAATTTAGAAATTTATTGTGACTCTCTATTTAGACTGAGCTCAAAAGGCTACTTAACTTTTATTCCCATGACTATTTTCAAACTTTTGAGCAAATATGAACTCAAAATTTTAAAACTTTATTTCAAGAAGCCTTTTTAGTGACGTGGATATGTAATATATTTAGAAAATATAATTTTAAAACTATTAGCCCTAATGGTACCAAATTTCAGGGCTTGTAGCACGTATGGGCGAATCCAGAAATGCATATAGAGTGTTAGTTGGGAGGCCAGAGGGAAAAAGACCTTTAGGGAGGCCAAGATGTAGATTGGAAGATAATATTAAAATGGATTTGAGGGAGGTGGGATATGATGATAGAGAATGGATTAATTTTGCTCATGATAGGGACCAATGGCGGGCTTTTGTGAGAGCAGCAATGAACCTTCAGGTTCCTTAAAAGCCAGTAAGTAGTAGTAATGGTACCAAATTTTGTGCCGATGATAGTATTATAGACATGTTTATGTAGTTTAAAAGTAATAAATTTTCGATGAAAATTGCAGAAGTTTTAAAAATCGCTTAAGTGTCCCCATAAGTTAGATATCTCAAATCAAATTTATCACCATTCTGTTGTTCACAGATATAGGATTCGTCAGGATAGGAAGATCTATTAACTTTGTGCAAATTATACTAATTAGTTGTTATAATCTGGCATTCTATTAATACAAGTTATAATTAAAAATAATCTACTCAAATGTTAATGTATAACGCACATCCAATTAAAATCTATATATAGCTACATTTTTAAGAATTATTATTGATGAGTAGGCCAATATATTCGTATAACACAACAAATTATATATTATTATTCTGTCAATCATTCGACCACATGTCTGTCACACATGTGCTAGAGATTAAATCTGCTAAGAGACTTGCTGAATCATTGTGTTGATCATACAGCAGAACGGCGTGACATGTGTTCAGCTTATAAGACGTTTGTATTGCCTGGTAACCTTGATTTACATGCTATTAAAGAGCCCCATGAATTTAAGAACATATGAGGAAGCTTTTGTGATAAAGCATGACACCAGTAAACATTTTCAATGATGGCGAACAAATCAATTGTAAAAAATAGCATTGTATTTTTAAGTTTATACTTATAGGCTAATCATCTTCAGTGGTAAAAAAAATAGTGGGTTTTAAGGTGAAAATTTTCCTTCTCCTCCCTCCCCAAAATCTCATCTTTAGTTTTTATCATTAAAAAATGTTTATAGTGTAAGGAAGTGCCAGGGTAAAATTTTCGTACACTTATGCTCCTCCAATTGTATATTTCGTCGGCCATTTTTAAAAGGCATATACATATGTTTATATTAATTAAAAAAATTCAAACTTATTTTTTTTCCGCTTTTATTTTTTGCATATTTTGCTTTCCTGAAAATGCAGTTTCTCCTACAAAATTTGTGTTACATTAATGATTTTAGTTTTTTTGTGAGTACTAATTAGTATTGATCTAAATTAGGGGTTGGAAAGCAATGGTGGATTGTTAATGTTTAGATGAGGGGTTTGGACTTTTTCCATTGCTGGTTGTCACAATCAAAAATTAAGACACAACATTTCGAAACGTGGTTCTCCTTCGTCTTCAGGTGGAAGGAAGGAGAGAAGAGAAAAAACCTACGTAACGATCCCAACAGTAGGTTTTTTCTCCTCTCTCCTTCTTTCCACCTGAAGACGAAGGGAGAACCACCTTTCGAAACGTTGTCTTAATTTTTGATTGTGACAACCAGCAATGGAAAAAGTCCAAACCCCTCACCTAAACATTACTAATTAGTATGTACATAACAAAACGTGTTATTAAAGCTCACATTTTTAATAATAATAATAATTATTATTATTTTGTAGTTTGCTAACTTGTCTGTTTTCAGAGTGGACAATTTAAAAAATATATTTGGAGGAGGGGTGAAAGAAATGAAAACACTGGATAGTAAGTTTTGTTTTAATGTGTTTGAAAGTTATAAAAATGAAATTTCAGGCGAAATTGTTAAAATTTGTAAGAATAATAGCGTATTTCAAAAAATAATTTAAACTTAAAAAATGCTAATTATTCACACATTCTTGAACCAAATTAGACGAAATTTGGTACCATATACACATTATTTACATATAAGGACTACAATAACTGTACAAAATTTCAGAATTCTACCTTTATTTATTTAGGAAATTGAATCTTTAACATGTTTTCCTGCGCGAGAAAAAGTTGCAGGTTGCATTCCGTTTCAATGCAGGTAAGTAAACTCTGTCCCTGATAGTCTTAGGCAAACTTTGTTGGTCGTTTCTTTGACGCGGAGTAATCTCTGCAGTTGAAAGATCGTTAAATAAAATACTATTTCTACGTTGCATATGTCTACAACATGGTAACCCATGTCTTCATTTCCCTTTCAAACATGTCGTGCTAAGAATTTTAATGCTCAGAAGTCCATTGTCCCCCATTCAGGTCATTTACGTTAATTGAACAATTAATTCGCTTTTATTATTATCTAAATATTCATCTAAAGAGTAAAATATCTTGCTTGTAAACATTTTTTTTAAATTAGCTACTTTGTCGAACCTATAGTAATATTTATGCAAATACATTACGGTATATAAAATGTGTCATTATCATTATATGTTATTCAACCATTTTAATCAAATGGCATTCTGGGAAAATATGGGCATCTTAACGGAACGGAACGTTCATTGTAGACGAAAATTTATCGTAATATAAATTTCATACTGTATGTATGTACACGATATTACAACAGGGACTATGATATTAACTGCAATAGGACATCGGTTTATGCCGTTTATGCACGTTGTTAACATTCCACAGATACCTTGATTGAATGCGTCTCGTATTGCGCAGCGTTAGCAAGAATGCGTTTTCCTCAGCACCCTTGATCGTTAGCTTGTAAAAGTTACGCTCGCAACTATCGTATGGTGTCAAATGCTAAGCCTATCGGATATGATACGAGAGATAATATTATTATGGTGCAATAAGAAAGTAAGTGATATGTGAGGTAGGTATTGCATTTATGTACATGATTTTTTTTTTATCCTACTTAAAATTGTATAGGAAGTTATTGATTTTGATTCGTACTTCGAAAGTAATGAGATTTAGCACTTTTCTGTAAATCAAATTATTAGTTTCCTCTATTATTAAGACTATTAATGGATAATTTGTTGCGTATCTCTTTATGAATTATAGCAAAATCTCTCTCAATGTAATACAGTTCATATTTTGAAAGGATTCTCGCCCATTTGGCTATAGAGTACAGAGAAACCTAACCTAACCTTCGTTACGAACGAAACAAATTTTGCTTCGCAATATGAAATCGCATCTCAGTATTGAATTAATTATGAAATTGGAGAAATCATGTTACTCCCAAGTTATAGCTACCAAATCACAGTAAAATCCCAAACTTTTTAGCCTACCTATGTCAAAACAAATTGCATAAGAGTGCGAAATTTTATCAAGTCTAAAATGAGACAAGTTTTCTATTAAATGCAGGTAACTTGATAATTATTTAATGAAAACCATGTATGCTCAAGATATAGGCCTAGGCTATTTGTTATTATTATTATTATTAAATACCAAATCTTGAAATGAAAAATGATAAAACACAAATAACAAATTTAGCATTCATATTCACATTTTAGCCCTTATTATTCTCAAGTTACATCTGTAGCACATATTGCAACAAGTTGTAGCATTCAACTTTTCCTAACCGCTTTGTTGATTATGGCTGGTTTAGAGGCCGTGAAATCGTGATAATGAATAAAACATACTGTAATTTCAAGGGTACTTATTTCTTAATGGTTCTAAGTTTAGACGGCCTTGAAACAGTGACCTTATAACATCTGTAACTTAAAATATTTATTTAATGTAAATCTGTGCTATCGTAGAAAAAAAATATTGTATGATAAACATTTGTAAAGTTATTTTTTGGCACGAGTGTAAATCGCTTTGTTTCACAAACTTTACACTTGTGCCAAAAAGAGAACCTGTACAGTCTTGTATAATAAGTACAACATATTTCACATTTATCGTGATTATGAAAATGTGCCATGTCTACTTATTTTCTAGAGACAACTGATTGAAGCCAATTTTGTGATTATTATTATTGCTAATTATTTCCTCATAATGATATAATTTAACTTCGTTTCAGCATTTTATAGCTGTGTGCACTTTCACTTGTTTCTTCAGACAGTGTTAAGATGGCATTGCGACATGTAAGCAAGTACGACCCCTTCACAGACCACTCTATTCCTTGGACTCATTTGTTCTCGGCGAAATATCCTCGGCTTAAATTGCAGAGAATTGATGAGAAGTTTCCATGTCTCAAGATTGTTATAGTGAGTATTAGCTTCTTTGAAAGCTATGTAGATATAGAAATATAGACTGGTCACTTACCTTTTCAGCAGTGAATGATAAAACATTTGAAGACTGCCCTCAAAGAACGTTGTATATCATATACTTTATCATCTGACATACAACGTTCTTTGAGGGAGGTCTGCATTTCTTGTTAGTCAGCACATTGGCTGTGACTAATGTTAGTCTCATTTTAGATATTCCCGTCTTGCCATATCTAGTAGGTCATTGCACTGTAACCAGCAGGGGACAGATTTTGATGACATGTTATCAATTTTTTTTTACATCCTATGCAATTCTTGTAAATATGTTTTTATTTTATTTTATTTATTTATTTTTAAATGGTCCTTCATGAGCAATTATTTTATCTAGGCCATTATTATAAATATGTTTTGTTTTGGTAACGATTACAAATGATTATATAAGTTATATTTAATTACATAAGATTGTGGGATAATTATTACGAATTTAAGAAACTTACATCAAAGTCTAGACTAAATATCACTTGTACAATTCATATACGCCTGTGCACTTTTACAATTCATATACATATAAATACTGAATATGAGCTGGTGGTTACAGAAATGTAATTTTTTACGTTATTTTTCTTTCTTTTTCACAGTTTTAAAGAGTTAGGCTTTTTTTTTTTTTTTTTTTTTTTTTGAGAGAGAGAGCATTTTTCAGTAATTTTTGGATTTTGAAGGCTTTTTTTTTTTTTTTTCTTTTTAGTAGTCATTGTATTTTTAAATATGTTCTTGAATCGTGAATGTGGAAGTAAAATATAGGGCTAGAGTAAAATCCACTTTCTTCCCAGTGCAACTAGGGTTGCCAAGTATCCTGTATTGTAAGGGGATTTAGAGGGGAGAGCGGGGTTTGTGTGTGTGTATATATGTGTATGTGTGTGTGTGTTTTTTTTTTTTTCCATAAGATAGTACGACAGCCCATAGAGGGCTATGACTGTCCAGCTAACTGTTGCCTCACATCCATAGGCTTCATCAGAGATGAACAATCATCCTATTAGTATGTGGGTAACGTGTGTCCGTACAAATCATCCCTACAGGGGAGAGAGTCATTAATCCTTCCCATTGAAGGCTTTAAGGAACCAACCTGGACAAATACCCAATGTCCCATCCCTACCTTCCCGTGGTGCAGCTGTTAGTAAGCATAATTTTACAAGCTGAACTAAAGGGAGGGGCTACTCATCAATTAGCAATGGTCAGCTTGATGAGTTAATGACCGAATTTGGTATAATTTTCCTCTATCCAATACCTAATTCTCTCTTTACCCTTTCCTATCCAGTCCTCTGACTGAATCTTACTTTCTTCGACTCCGACAGTATTAGAGCATTCGAGGCCTAGGGGTTCATGTCACTCTTCTTCCTCCCCTTTCTACTTTTCTGTTCCTAGTGCTGACCTGCTATGGCACTAAAATCGTTCTCCAGACATTCTGGGGGTTTTGTGTGAATGAAGTAGTCACCAAAACGTTAAAATATGGTGTTCACTTAAATCGGCTACAACTTGCAAAAAAAAAAAAAAAAGTGGATTTGGAACACCTCAAAATCTGTGCTACAGTGGCTGGCCATGATAATATCTTTGAAAAATATTGGAGTGCAAGAGGTTAAACGCCTAGCATTAGAAAACAACAACAAAAAATCATCCCCCACAGTCATTATAGTTGGTTTGGTGTATAAAACTGTATTTTCATGCTTACTGTAGCCCTAGAAATTCCTTACCATGCTGAGTATGTGCTGGTTCCCTACACTGGCCGAAATTTCATGAGAAAAATGCGTTTTCCAGCAATTGTTCTGTGATTTCTAGTCCAATGCATGATACTTCAAACTGTGCAACTTTGGCATAAAAACACTTTAATCAAATGTGATATGGACTAACATTACAAACATACAAGTTTTTTTTTTTTTTTTTCAGAATAGCCCTCCAACTTACCAAAACACTACTGACAGTAACGAGGGACCTTCTTCATTATTATTCTTCATCTTGAAAGATTAACTTTTGTTTGCTTGTGCAGCCATTTCATAGGTATTCCATTTCTGTGATATTTTGTATGTTAAAACACTGTATTGTAACACTTATAATAGGAAGGAAGGTGTGAAAGAAACTGATGACTCTACAGTGCTCAATTATGACTTTTCTAGCAGGCTAGGAGACATCGGAGCTTATTTCAACCTACTTCTATTGTAATATACAAGCATATTAATAAACTGCTGCATACCAGCACCATATGGACTGTCGTTTTAAAATAACTACTTGTTTAACAAAAAGAAAAGATAAGGCGAACAATAGTTGAACACAAAGAGAAGAAGGGGAATACAAGGAGAGCAAGGGGAAGACACGGAGAGCAAGAGGAACATGAAGAGAACAAGGGGTATACAAGGAGAACAAGGGGAAGACAAAGATAACAAGTGAAATATAGAGAGAACAACGGGAATACAAGGAGGTCAATGGGAATACAAGGAGAACAATGGGAAATACAAGCAGAACATGGGGAATACAAGGAAAACAAGGGGAAGACAAGGATAACAAGAGGAAGACAATGAGAAGAAGGTAATACGAGGAGAACAAAGGAAGACAAGAACAGGAGAAATACGAGGAGATGTAGAAGAATGCAAGAAGAACAGGGGTAATTCAAGGAAAAGAAGTGAAATAGATTAGCAATGTGAGGGAGTGGCACTTTTTTAAGTCTTGCATCACATTCTTTGTGTATTAATCATTATGTATCATGGAAAACATTCATCACTCATTCTGCCTATAGTAAGAAGACATAAGTAGTTTCAGTGAATTGGAAATATGTGCTAGTATTTGTGCAATGTACTACTTGTTATATTTTGCAGGATTTTTTGGTTGGTATCAAGAAAAATCCTGCACAGAATGGTGGAGGCACCAAGAACAAAGCCAACAGTTTGGAAACTGAGGACCTAGATTCTGGGAGGCTGAGCGGTCTTGACTGCATGCAGTCAAAGATTTCTGATTATGGCGGACCATTCTATCCAGACTGTCTCGGTGATGTTGAATCAGGAAAACCTGATTGTGATCGATTAAACAGTCTGGATGGTTTAGAGTCGAAGAAGTTTAATTTTCTGGAATCAGACAATATCAAGTCCTGTATGAAATCTAGTAGTGGCACTGATGTCAATTCTAACACTCTCACCAGTATGGATTCAAACACGTAAGTAAAATTTTAATCTTCTTCTCTTTATCATCCTCCTGACTTGCATTTAATCCTGATGGTGTAACAGGAACTCATTTCGTCCTTTAGATCTTCCTAATGACAGTTTTGTCAAGTTGATTTGAAATCTGTTAGATAACTAAAAATCCTAGGAGAAAACTGCTAACAAGAAAAGTGATCTAACTTGCATATACTTACAAATGGCTTTTAAGGAACCCGGAGGTTCATTGCCGCCCTCACATAAGCCCGCCATTGGTCCCTATCCTGAGCAAGATTAATCCAGTCACTATCATCATATCCCACTTCCCTCAAATCCATTTTAATATTATACTCCCACCTACGTCTCAGCCTCCTTAAAGGTATTTTCTCTCCTGTCTCCCAACTTACACTCTACATGCATTTCTGGATTCGTCCATACGTGGTACATGCCCTGCCCATCTCAAACGTCTGGATTTAATGTTCCTAATTATGTCAGGTGAAGAATACAATGTGTGCAGTTCTGCATTGTGTAACTTTCTCCATTCTCCTGTAACTTCATTCCTCTTAGCCCCAAATATTTTCCTAAGAATCTTATTCTTAAACACTTAATCTCTGTTCCTCTCTCAGAGTGAGTGTCCAAGGTTCACAACCATACAGAACAACCGGTAATCTGTTTTATAAATTCTAACTTTCAAATTTTTTGACAGCAGACTAGATGACAAAAGCTTCTCAACTGAATAATAACAAGCATTTCCATATTTATTCTGCATTTAATTTCTTCCTGAGTGTCACTGTTGCTACCTCTCGTCACTGGAACTCTCTGCCGTCTGAAGTCAAGGGCTGCCGAACATTGAAATCCAAGTTAGAAAATTATCTTATGACGAGTTGCCAAACTAACTTACTATTATGACAAGTGTTGTATTGCATGTTTCCACGTATTCACATTTTTTTTATGTTCTAGTGATATTTAACTTATTTTATATTTTTGTTTTCATATTTTCCGATAATGGTATATCTATAATGTGATGTCCACACCTGTGGAGTAACGGTCAGCACGTCTGGCTGCGAAACCAGGTGGCCCGGGTTCGAATTCCGGTCGGGGCAAGTTACCTGGTTGAGGTTTTTTCCAGGGTTTTCCCTCAACCCAATACGAGCAAATGTTGGGTAACTTTCGGTGCTAGACCCCGGACTCATTTCACCGGCATTATCACCTTCATATCGTTCAGATGCTAAATAACCTAGATGTTGATACAGCGTCGTAAAATAACCCAATAAAAAAAAATAAATAAATAAATATAATGTGATAAGTTGAGCTATATATAATCATAATTTTCCTTACCGTGTGTACTTAAAATATTGTATTCATTGTATGCTTTGTACTGCACTATTTTATTACTATTATTATTATTATCATCATCAATAATTGTCTTATTTTTTTATACTTTGTATGTCTCATTTATTTTGACCTGCTGTTCACATTTTATTATGCTTTTGTCTTTCTTTCTGTATGTTATATATGTTATGTCTGATTTCTACTTACTTGTTGTTTACATTTTATTATTATTATCTTATTCAGTTTTGTGTGTAAAACAGGGGCGTATTTTGCGGGCTACCAGCGGTAGCCCAAGGAAATTACAAAAGAAAAAGTTTATAATATAACATAATGTAATAATTTTGTATTATTAGTTTTACCATAGTAATTAAAATTAAAGTAATTGTTAGATATATTTTGTGTAATAATAGGGTCAGCGGTAGCCCAAACCCTTTAACCAGTATACGCCACTGGTGTAAAATTGTAGTGTACTTTGTAAATTTGTAGTGTTATTTGTAATGCAGTTTTACTCCTGGTTGAGTGTTAGAGAAGGCCGTATGGCCTTAACTCTGCCAGGTTAAATAAATCATTATTATTATTATTATTATTATTATTATTATTTATATTTATATTTGTTACTGTTGCTCCAAGATATTTGAATTTTTCCACCTCTTCGAAGGATAAATCTCCAGTTTTTATATTTCCATTTTGTACTATATTCTGGTCACGAGACATAATTATATACCTTGTCTTTTTGGGATTTATTTTCAAACCTATCACTTTACTTGCTTCAAATAAAATTTATATAAATATTTTAAAGGTATGGCTTGTAGGGTGGGTAGTGTTAATGAATTTAGCATATTTAGGAAAACAACAGAATATCTATTACTGTATATAACCATCCTTCAAACGACTTAATGTTTGATAGTTTTCATTACTTTTAGGTTATGTACTTTTTAAACAGAATGTTGAACCAATTTTATATATTTTTATACTAAAAGCCAGGTTATGAACCGACTAAACCGGAAGCAACGTTCTGTTGCTCTCTTTCTGAGCTCTGTTGCCACATAGTGGCGCGAGGTTCAAAGCATGTTCAACATTTGTCACCGATATGTTTAAAATAACTGTCGTAGCTGTGTTTTCAGTTAATAATATAATAAAGAAGTATATAACGAATTCAAACATTTCAGTTAAACGCACAACGATTCAATTCAGTAATATAATACAGTGTTAACTAAATATATCAAGATATATAATAGTAATTTTTATTTTATTTTGAGTTGTCGTTATAAATCGAATTTACTATTTAGCTTTTTTTGACATCTATAATAATAATTTAATGGATATGATCTTAATTTTATATTTATACTGATTGAGTCATGTACGAGTATATTGAATTATTACTATTATTATTATTATTATTATTATTATTACTACTACTACTACTATTATTAATTCACATAATATATCTATAAGCAAATATACAAATTTAAAAGGAAAACTTAAGCTGGCTGAGCCATTGTTTAAAATAAATAAGAGTATTCAGACACTATTAGGTCTACTATTATTTTATAGTACACAAAATATGGAAATTAGAACAGTTAAGTCACAAGCAGTGCCTCAGCCGTTTGCTGCACTGCTTCTTCTACTGATGTGATGCCTCCATTTACACTTTTAGTTGGTATTGCTTGTATATAGACAAAATCATTTCTCTTTCTCTCCCGACTTAAAAACCCGCTTCCATTTTGTATCGTAGTATGCGGGAGAATTCATTATTCTATTCGAGTACAACTGTATATAGTTCTCAATAATACTATCAACAATATTAGTAATTAAAATTACTGTTTTAAGAAAGCACGAGCTAATGATGCTGGTACGAAATGCGACTCGTAATGCACGTGGTATTGCAAATGAACTGGGAAGTTTGGCTACACTGTCTCCGTGATCCTGTTGCCAGATTTTCGTTAGCAGACGACATTTCCATGTGAGGTCCAATGAAAAGCTCCGTTCTCCTTCCCCCCCTCCACCCCGCCATGCTCAACGTGTCATCACTGCACAGGCTACCCCTCTATCCCGCACTTTCCTCTCACCCTGCCAACTACTTCCTGTTTAGTCGGTTCATAACCTGGCTTTTAGTATAGTTATGTTTTTTTTTTTTTTTTTAATTGAAAGCAAACACCAATTTTTCTCTCACTTCTCTCAGTAAATTTCCTGCATGGTACAGGTTGGTTATCAAAACCTTTTCTATTCTACCATAATAATTCAGTACTTCTCATTATTTAAAATGATCAAAATTGTGAATATTTAAAGTTTAATAAAATAATTGAATGATGAGCACAATATAGAGAAGTATATATTGTTTTCCTACTAAATTGATAGACGTGACTCACCATGTAAATTTTTGTACTTGGATTTTAAATGACAGTTTTAATCTAGAAATATGTCCTATACTCGGAAAGTCTTTTGATTACATAATTTAAATATGTTATATTTATTTCAGTGTAATAAAAACAGAAAAATATTTAACAACAGATGCAATAAAACTTGAAGAAGGAAATCCGAAGAAACCTGCAACAAGGAATGTAAAGAAAACTAGACTTCAAGACCGTAAAATAAGTGATATTACTTGTCGTACCTGCAAGAAGTGTGGATTGATTGTCCAGCGTGCGAGGTACCTGAAAATACACGAACTCACGCACTCTGGCAACAGACCCTACGAATGCAACGAATGCGGGAAGAGATTTCTGCACAAATTTAATCTTCGCTCCCATGTCCTCACCCACATCGGGATAAGACCGTACCAGTGTTCGGTTTGTGAGAAGAGCTTCTTGTTTGATTCAAATCTGCAGTACCATTTAAGGACTCACAATGGTGCAAAATCTCATATATGTAAAACATGCGGTAAGGGATTTATGCAAGCCTCAGATCTGAAAAATCATTCTTTGACACATTCAAATTCGAGGCCTCATCAGTGTAAGAAGTGTGGGAAAACATTTAGACAGATTTCTCATTTGATTACTCATACACGTAGAAAACATCCAGTCACCCAGAAATAACAACGCGCAAGTAATTATACGTTGAAATATGGCTTGTGCGTTCTTTGGTTTTATGTTCTTTTCAGTTGGCTGGGGCGAGATAACGTATGGTAAAAGGTGGGACAGGCACATGCTCATGTCAGTGATGTAACCCCTCAAAATTTTTACAAGTGAAAAATGTGCTGGTGAATAGCCAGAGGCCCTCTAATAAGTACAGGGTTGTTTTGTATGCTGGAAATCTAGAATGAGGTCCCAAAGCTTTACTTCTCTTTTGAAGGAAACCATGCTAAGGATTTTTATCATATTTAAAAATTAGTTTCCCACAGTCGGATTTCAACATTTAAAACCAATGGCAAGCATGGTCATCACTAGACCACCGAGGATGTTGATATACAGGGTGTTTCAAACTCTCTGTTACATAGGGATCCCAGTTTTTCAAAGTAAGAAACTGGTATACTTGGTTGTATGTACACAAAATATTTTAGTATCATGGCAATTTCATATAGTGTCAGCTTATATTAAAATTTTTTGGGTTTTAAAGTACGCTGTATTTTACATCTTGATTACACAACTTTTAACACTGTATCACTTTGGAATATGTATTATATGTGTTAAATTCTATCGTACCCGGTTTATATGTTTCGACCTTTTCTGGGTCATCCTCAGAACTGGTCGTTGTTGGTCTTGGCACCTCTTGTTTTGTTTCCTGTGAGGGTGTGTTCGTGTGGTGCAATGTAGAGTCAAAGAGTGTGTGTGTTCTGAAATTGAGTTGCGTGTTGAGAATTTCGTTGGGGTGTGTTTTCGTGTGTCTGTATATTTCATATTGTTCTAGTGTGTTTAGTTTCTGGCTTTTTGGTTGGATGTGTAGTATTTCCAGGTCTGTGTTGATGTCTCTGTAGGTGTGGTTGGCATTTGTGATGTGTTCTGCATATGTGGAGGTGTTTTGTAATTTTGTTATGGCTGTGATGTGTTCTTTATAACGTGTTTGAAATGATCTGCCTGTCTATCCTATGTAGAAGTTATACCAACTCAAATGTAACACCTGCAACAACTTCTACATAGGACAGAGAGGCAGACAAATGCTAACCACACTTACAGAGACATCAACACAGACATGGAAATACTACACATCCAACCAAAAAGCCAGAAACTAAACACACTAGAACAATATGAAATATACAGACACACAAAAATACACCCCAATGAAATTCTCAACACACAACTCAATTTCAGAACATACACACTCTTTGACTCTACATTACACTACACGAACACGCCCTCACAGGAAACAAAACAAGAGGTGCCAAGATCAACAACGACCAGTTCTGTAGATGACCCAGAAAAGGTCGAAACATGTAAACCAGTACGATAGAATTTAACACAAGAAAGTCATATAATACATATTCCGACACTGTATTTGTTATATGCTTATTTTATAATAGTCTAATGATTAGGTTAGTTAGAAAAACCTAGTTTTCACAAACCATAGATTCGCAAAATATGGTTTTTCAACTGACAAAAGTAAAAATTTTATGTTTCAAGCCATTCCAGGTCAAATACCTTAAATTTATACTCGAGAAATAGAGCGAAATATTTATTTGTAGCACGAATTAATTCAAAATTAGTGTTTTCAAGAGAAATTTTAATTTAAAGCACCCAAAAGATATATTTATTGGAAGAATTAATATGTTAACCTTTGTTGAAGCTAAATCTCCTACATGAACTGTTGACAGGCATAGCAATGATTGGAATTAGCTTCATTTACGATTTTGTTTTAATTATGTAGTGGAATTTTCTTAGTAATTGTAGATGATTAAAATATAATCTGTTTTGTATTGATATTTATGTACAGAATTTTGAATCTAATATTCAAACCGTATTTCAAGCCACTTTATTTTTTAAATATAAATTAGAAATAGCCTGAATGTTTTGTGGTGCATATTAGTTTATAATATTCACAAGTAATATGGGAGATTGTTAACACAAATTTCTCTACACAACATATAAGTGCTCATATAAAATTGTAAGATTTGTTAAAATGTACAAAAAACATTAAGATATAGACCTCTAGTTTTTGGAGAAATATTCAGTAAAGTATTTTTCACTACGAGAGAGAAAACATTTTATGTTTTAAATGCGAAATAACACGGTATTTATGTTTTTTGTGTGATATAACACCAAAACTAATACAATTTTTATTTGTCATAAAATAGGATCCCTTGATATAGTCCACAGAATTAGGACCAGGGCTGGCATGATTTTCCCCGACCCAAACAAAAACAAAAAACCCACGGGTTTTTTCAGGTATTGGGTAAAACCCGTGGATTTTTGACTGAGAGTGGGTTTTTTTTTTTTTTTAAGAAAATTACATGGAAAAAGTATTCTAATAAAGTTGCAAGTAGTATAAAATCTTCCTTTATTAACAATTCAAATTATTTTGCCCTTTAAATGAGCAGAAATTTGATTGGAATGTAACTTATCGTTCTGCACAGGAATTTTACAATGCATTTTTATTATTTTATAGTGTTGCAAATCAGTCCTCTGATTGAGGTTCTGGCTGATACGTACATCTATTATCAGACTGTACATCTCACTTGACGATATGTGTCAGAGGAAGAACAATTGTTTGTATGCATCTGAACAGTGGCAGCTGGTGACCAAATTATTCGGCGGGGCACAACTTAACACTAATACTGGATTAATTGAACCCATAGGTTCCTCACTATACGAACATAGGCTTGCCATACTGAACAATTGCTGAAAATTTCAATAGCAAAATGTAAATATAAAGAATGTATACACTAACATTTCTATTTATAGATGAAGTCCATTCTTCGACCCTTAGTTCGAACAAATACTTCGATAACTCGCTGGTTGAAGTTAAGAATCAAACGCACCATTTTACTCTTAATTGAAAGCATTGCTAATGCTGTCAGTCTTTCTTGGCGCGAACCCTCTTGTCGAAATCTAATTGCATTGCAATTAGTTCACTAACTTTATTCATATTGAAATGATCAAATACACAAGCACTCAATGAATTCTAATATAACTAACTTCACACTTAAAATAGAAAAGAAGAGAATTTTTAATAACATTCAGAATTTTATTATTTCCGCTACAATTACAAAGGGGCG
The DNA here is from genome assembly GCA_025594305.2 of Periplaneta americana. NCBI lineage: Eukaryota > Metazoa > Arthropoda > Insecta > Blattodea > Blattidae > Periplaneta > Periplaneta americana. The sequence continues at coordinate 11,661,644 of JAJSOF020000003.1, read as the reverse complement.
GCCGGGTAGCTCAGTTGGTAGAGCAGCTGGCTACGGTCTGGAAGGTCCGGGGTTCGATCCCAGGTGGTGACAGGATTTTTTCTCGTTGCCAAACTTTCAGAACGGCCTCAAGGTTCACTCAGCCTTCTATAAAATTGAGTACCGGGTCTTTCCCGGGGGTAAAAGGCGGTCAGAGCGTGGTGCCGACCACACCACCTCATTCTAGTGCCGAGGTCATGGAAAGCATGGGGCTCTACCTCCATGCCCCCCAAGTGCCTTCATGGCATGTTACGGGGATACCTTTACCTTACCTTTTACCTTTACTATAATTGCTGTATTTCATATAAGAGGTAATACTTTACTATGTTTTCCGATTAAGTTAGCTATTAAAATTAAACCGTTTAACAATGTTAATATAGAAGTTTAGCTATATTCAAAATTATGGTAGGCTGCTTTTTTTTATTAAGAGTGTTGGCAACATTGACAACCGTACGAAATACATGTTATCGGTTCCTGCATTTGTAATTGTAAAGGTAAAGGTATCCCTGTAACATGCCATGAAGGCACTTGGGGGGCATGGAGGTAGAGCCCCATGCTTTCCATGACCTCGGCACTAGAATGAGGTGGTGTGGTCGGCACCACGCTCTGACCGCCTTTTACCCCCGGGAAAGACCCGGTACTCAATTTTATAGAAGGCTGAGTGAACCTTGAGGCCGTTCTGAAAGTTTGGCAACGAGAAAAAATCCTGTCACCACCTGGGATCGAACCCCGGACCTTCCAGTCCGTAGCCAGCTGGCAATTATAGTAACTAATCTAAAAAAACTAGATCTAGCTACAGAATAGCTAAGCTGGCAACTCAATTGGTTCTTCAGGCCATGACAGTGTTACCATCATACTTCCTCATCGCGTTCTACATTTTAAAACAATTTGCGCATGTGCACAGGATGGCCACGCGAATGACAGCCCTGACAGACGCTTCCCCTCTCATCTTCTCAATCCCCGCATCCATCACCTCACACCGCTCTCTTGCACTTGAAACTCTGAGTAGTTGTGTGCATGTGCAAAGGATGGACACTACAACTACGGTGCCCAAGACAGATGATTCCACGATTTCACTCCCTCGACGTACCGGTAGCTGAAGGCATTCACATTTCACAGTATGTTTATACCTGAATGGAGGCTCTTAAATCATTAAGTTTTGAGCGGATAATTTTAAACAAAAATTGCTTAATTTTTTTTGTTGGAAAATAAAACGAATGGGAGGACACGTGCCCATGTGCCCCTTAACACAAGCCACCACTGCATCTGAAGTCTGATTAGTATGATTAGTATAATATGTAGCTAGTCTGCGATGTATGAAATTTGATCTGAACAAATGTAACAGTGTAAAATTTTTGTGCAGAACGAAAAGTTACATTTATTCTGATCAAATTTCTGCCTACTTAAAGAGCAAAACTAAAATTCTTTCAATTATTTATTATCATAATACACTGCTCTCTTAAATTGACTGAGCATATTGGAATTCAGCCAATTTCTTTCCCAAAACACGCCATGAAATGTTCAATATAAACCAACTTTTATCCCCAAAAGAAAGCAAATGAGGAAAAATATATCGTATTACATTTTTTTTTTAAATATCTCAAAGAATAACTCCCTGAAATTAATGACATTACTTACAGTTCAACCTGTATAGTTTTCTTAATAAGTTCCTCAGTGATCAGTCCCCATGCTTGACTATACCATTCACATACTGTCAGTATAGCCGGCTTATAATACTTGTAGTGAAGATAAAAAGACAAAAATAGAAAGAACAATTTAGATGGATCAGATACAGGTCTATTTTTAGGAGATCGTCGACCCTGGGCATTCGAAAATTTACATATGCGAAACAAATGCTGTAGGAAACTTTCCACCACAAACTGCTTGAAAGGAATTCCAGTCTCCTTTGAGAGGAGGAAAATATGTTATATTTAATTTCAGTATTTTTTTTATTAAAATCATGGGGGAGAGGAATTATGCAATGGTTTAACATTATGCGATAAAATACAGTAGGGCTAGCTCCTCAAATTGAATCGGTTGGAGCTAAAAGGAAGTAAGTCAAAATATGCAGTTTTGGATTATGCAACAATTTGAATAACAGATGTCACGCACATCGAACAGAGGAAGAAGGAACTAAGACTTTTAAATATTCTTCCGTCTTCTATAATATAAAAATATAACATTTGTGTTATTAGTGGAATGTTTTTTGCTCCTCCTGAAAAGTTGTGAAAAGTGACTTAGTTCTTTCTAGCTCCGACTGATTCAATTAATCACAATGCTGGATGAGCACTGGTTCTATACATTGGCCAAAATTTCATTACAAAAATTCTTTCCTCATGAGGAATCGAACCATATGTCTTTCCATAACACGAGTACAGACATGATACAGCTTGTCCAAGTCAAGTCTGCGAATGGGGATATCGGGATGGAATGTAGAGGCAAAACACAGTTGCCACATAGGTCACTTGACGCTCAGATTTCAACGCGTGCACATCGTTTAAAATACACTACGGAGCGCATGAATTTGTTGTCCTTGTCTTCAGATAAAGGCAACAGTTACGCTGCCTCCCAGCCTCCCCCCCTCATGCAACTTTCTCCACGCTTGCCAATCAGAACGCCACACCTCACTATCAAGCAGAAGTAGAAGTACTGTCTATTTCAAAGCGTCTTAAATTGTTACAGTTGCCACATAGGTCACTTGACGCTCAGATTTCAACGCGTGCACATCGTTTAAAATACACTACGGAGCACATGCATTTCTTGTCCTTGTCTTCAGATAAAGGCAACAGTTACGCTGCCTCCCAGCCTCCCCCCCTCATGCAACTTTCTCCACGCTTGCCAATCAGAACACCACACCTCACTGTCAAGCAGAAGTAGAAGTACAGTCTATTTCAAAGCGTCTTAAATTGTTACAGTTGCCACATAGGTCACTTGACGCTCAGATTTCAACGTGTGCACATCGTTTAGAATACACTACGGAGCATGCACATTTTTTGTCCTTGTCTTCAGATAAAGGCAACAGTTACGCTGTCTCCCAGCCTCCCCCTCATGCAACTTTCTCCACGCTTGCCAATCAGAACGCCAAACCTCACTGTCAAGCAGAAGTAGAAGTACAGTCTATTTCAAAGCGTCTTAAATTGTTACAGTTGCCACATAGGTCACTTGACGCTCAGATTTCAACGTATGCACATCGTTTAGAATACACTACGGAGCGTGCGCATTTTTTGTCCTTGTCTTCAGATAAAGGCAACAGTTACGCTGCCTCCCCCCTCATGCAACTTTCTCCATGCTTGCCAATCAGAACGCCAAACCTCACTGTCAAGCAGAAGTAGAAGTACAGTCTATTTCAAAGCGTCTTAAATTGTTACAGTTGCACATAGGTCACTTGACGCTCAGATTTCAACGTATGCACATTGTTTAGAATACACTACGGAGCGTGCGCATTTTTTGTCCTTGTCTTCAGATAAAGGCAACAGTTACGCTGCCTCCCCCCTCATGCAACTTTCTCCACGCTTGCCAATCAGAACACCACACCTCACTGTCAAGCAGAAGTAGAAGTACAGTCTATTTCAAAGCGTCTTAAATTGTTACAGTTGCCACATAGGTCACTTGACGCTCAGATTTCAACGTGTGCACATCGTTTAGAATACACTACGGAGCATGCACATTTTTTGTCCTTGTCTTCAGATAAAGGCAACAGTTACGCTGTCTCCCAGCCTCCCCCCTCATGCAACTTTCTCCACGCTTGCCAATCAGAACGCCAAACCTCACTGTCAAGCAGAAGTAGAAGTACAGTCTATTTCAAAGCGTCTTAAATTGTTACAGTTGCCACATAGGTCACTTGACGCTCAGATTTCAATGTATGCACATCGTTTAGAATACACTACGGAGCGTGCGCATTTTTTGTCCTTGTCTTCAGATAAAGGCAACAGTTACGCTGCCTCCCCCCTCATGCAACTTTCTCCATGCTTGCCAATCAGAACGCCAAACCTCACTGTCAAGCAGAAGTAGAAGTACAGTCTATTTCAAAGCGTCTTAAATTGTTACAGTTGCACATAGGTCACTTGACGCTCAGATTTCAACGTATGCACATTGTTTAGAATACACTACGGAGCGTGCGCATTTTTTGTCCTTGTCTTCAGATAAAGGCAACAGTTACGCTGCCTCCCCCCTCATGCAACTTTCTCCATGCTTGCCAATCAGACCGCCACACCTCACTGTCAAGCAGAAGTAGAAGTACAGTCTATTTCAAAGCGTCTTAAATTGTTACAGTTGCCACATAGGTCACTTGACGCTCAGATTTCAACGTGTGCACATCGTTTAGAATACACTATGGAGCGTGCGCATTTTTTGTCCTTGTCTTCAGATAAAGGCAACAGTTACGCTGTCTCCCAGCCTCCCCCCTCATGCAACTTTCTCCATGCTTGCCAATCAGAACGCCACACCTCACTGTCAAGCAGAAGTAGAAGTACAGTCTATTTCAAAGCGTCTTAAATTGTTACAGTTGCCACATAGGTCACTTGACGCTCAGATTTCAACGTGTGCACATCGTTTAAAATACACCACGGAGCGCACGGATTTTTTGTCCTTGTCTTCAGATAAAGGCAACAGTTACGCTGTCTCCCCCCTCATGCAACTTTCTCTCCTACGCCCACGCTTGCCAATCAGAACGCCAAACCTCACTGTCAAGCAGAAGTAGAAGTACAGTCTATTTCAAAGAGTCTTAAATTGTTACAGTTGCCACATAGGTCACTTGATGCTCAAATTTCAACGTGTGCACATCGTTTAAAATACACCACGGAGCGCACGGATTTTTTGTCCTTGTCTTCAGATAAAGGCAACAGTTACGCTGTCTCCCCCCTCATGCAACTTTCTCTCCTACGCCCATGCTTGCCAATCAGAACGCCAAACCTCACTGTCAAGCAGAAGTAGAAGTACAGTCTATTTCAAAGAGTCTTAAATTGTTACAGTTGCCACATAGGTCACTTGACGCTCAAATTTCAACGTGTGCACATCGTTTAAAATACACCACGGAGCGCACGGATTTTTTGTCCTTGTCTTCAGATAAAGGCAACAGTTACGCTGTCTCCCAGCCTCCCCCCTCATGCAACTTTCTCCATGCTTGCCAATCAGAACGCCAAACCTCACTGTCAAGCAGAAGTAGAAGTACAGTCTATTTCAAAGCGTCTTAAATTGTTACCGCTCTATGAACTGAAGCGCAGTAGGAAAACTTTGCTGTCATATGAGACTGTACTGGTCTCCTCTCGTTACCGCCTCCATTCACTACAGAACTGCCTCCAACTTCCCCTCTCGGCTCGCAGACTTAACTTGGTCGAGCTGTACCTTTTTGATGATGAGGCAACTCTTTGTCTCACAATACTTGAGTGCGACTTCATGGCCATTATTATTGTTGTTTTGTTCTCTGCCCTTCATTAAATGGTCTGCAGATCCCCTCTCTCCATGGGACGTGGTTCCCTGGTTGAGAATTATTGCCTTGGACCACAGCAGACATGTGACTACCGAAAACTGAATATTTTTGCTTAATTTCAGTAACACCTGCTCTTCATCCTTCGTGTTTTGTTGCTTAGAGTGCTTTCCCTTGCATCCAGGCATTATTGAATCAAACCTCATTCACATTTTCATAATTTTATTTATTTTTAATTCATTTCATATTGGAGTGAAAATGGCAAGTTGTAGCCGATTTAAGTGAACACCATATTTTAACGTTTTGGTGGCTACTTCATTCACACACAACCCCCAGAATGTCTGGAGGACCACACCTGCTGTTGGTCGATGGGTCCATTGGACCTACTGTCGGTGACTCAGGAGAAGATGAGTGCGGAGTGAGGAAAAGGGTAGTTAATATAGTTAATAGAGAATGTTACGACAATAGTGCAATACTTGTACTACTAGTAAGCAAAAATAATGTTTCCGCTTACTAGTAGTACAAGTATTGCACGTGTTGTCATAACGTTATCTATTAATCACCCTTTTTCCTCACTCCGCACTCGTCTTCTCCTGAGTCACTGACTATAGCTGGGAGATCTTGTTGATCACCAGCTTTCCCTCCTTAAGCCACTGGAGGACGATTTTAGTGCCATAGCAGGTCAGCACTAGGAACAGAAAAGTAGAAAGAGGAGGAAGGAAAGGGAAATGAACCCCTAGCCCTCAAATGCTCTGATGCCATCGGGGTCGAATAAAGTAAGAGTTCAGTCAGAGGACTGGATAGGAAAGGGTAAAGAGGGAATTAGGTATTGGATAGAGGGAAATTATACCAAATTCAGTCATTAATTCATCAAGCTGAACAGTGCTAATTGATGAGTAGCCCCTCCCTTTAGTTCAGCTTGTAAAATTATGCTTACTAACAGCTGCACCACGGGAAGGTAGGGATGGGACACTGGGTATTTGTCCAGGTTGTTTCCTTAAAGCCTTCAATGGGAAGGATTAATGGCTCTCCCCCCTGTATCCGGACAGATAACTAAATTTAAGTACGTGAAGAATTTTTGTGGCCATAAAATCTTCAGCATGATTTCCTTTGGGATAAAAGTAAAGCTTGGAATCCTGTAATAAATTACAGAATTATAGCATATAAAATTAAAAATAATTCAGGCTAAATTGCCTACACTCATTTTCTTGTCCAAGTTTCTTGCTTCTTGCAGACGAATATCTGCTCACCTGATTGACAGAAGCAATATCGAAAGCTCTGAATGATAAAGTTATAAATCAAATCCTAGTTTCTGAAATACTTAATTATCAAAGTCGTTGAAACTAAGGACTTTCAGAATTCATTACTTGCCATTGTGATGGAGGCAATATATTGCTTAAAAATATGGATGTTTTCTACGTGTATGACATAGTACAAGAACCTAACAATTTTCGTATAATATTTATTTATTAATATCATTTTTTTTTGCTTCCATTAATTTTTTTCTCCCTCTTTTTCATATAACCAAAATATCAGAACCAAGAAATGAATCAGGAATTTGCAAAAGGGCGTAAGTCCGAAAAAGTAAATTTTAAGAAAACAACAAAAAACGTTTTTTTATGGGTCTGGATGTATAACAGTCCAAACATGTTGATACACAATTTAAATGTGTACATTCAATAGGACTTAGTTCCTTTTAATGCTGAAATCCAAGAAGAGTATATTGAGAGCCAGAAACAGGAATAAACTCAATTTACAAAAAATATGGACTTGGTCCCTTTTGCAAATTCCTGATTCTAATAATGTTGGTTTGAATGCGATTCTTTATACATTTTTATTTTCTCTTCAGTCATTTACATTTTTTTTTAATACTAGGTCACTGTATATTACAGATCTCACTCTACATATATAATATGTGCCATACATTGTAACTTATAAAGAGAAGTTTTTACATTGATGTTACAGGTATGTCTAGGAATTGTTTTGGTGAAACTATTGTTTATAAAAAAATAATAGGACACATGCTCTGGGTTTGTCTCCATTAAATCCTAGTTTGTCTATAAAGGAATAAGAGACAATATTTTAAGTTATTTTAGTTTTGTGTTTCTTGCACTACCACCTGCCTTTAGCAGAACTGTAGTAAGTCACAAATGCCAGCTTATTTTACAACGTGACATACTGTATATTGTAACACAGCAGATTTAATTTAAAAAGAAAAAGAAATTGCCAGATCAACAACATGTGAATCATGTGAACCCTTATTTTGGTCGACTAATGTTAAAAATTCAACATTAAAACTGTATTGCAAAAACTTGAAACTTTTATGGCCGGTTTTTCCAAGTAATGTTAGAAAATTTAACGACTGTTAACTCTAAACAGTTTGTTAATTAATAAAATTGTATGTTTTCAACACCAGTTCACAGTATAAGAACAATCAGTAGGGACAACTCTTGTCGGCACCTTTGATGATGTTGGTACTAAATTCAAGCTCAGTAAGGTCTAGTTCCCAATGAATCCAACTATGTCGCTAGTATCAAATCAGTATCAAAATATTAGTAAAATATTTATTTATTTATTTCATTGGTCAGTAATACGAATAATCTTGTATGTATATTATCTATCATTAATATTATGTCGCTAGGAAGTCAAAATACTTATATCCATTGTTGACGTTCATGTTCGCACTTCACCGCAACGGACGCCATGATGTATTATGTTGTACTTGGATCAATTTTACCAACATAAGCCTCAAACAGTGACTTGAAGGTTAGCGTCAATTAGTGAATATTTTCATGATGATTGCATACGGAAGTAATTATTATTATGGTTATATTGCCATTTCTTTGCCTCATGTCTTTAAAATTGTTAAAAGATGAGTAATGAATGTTTTCAGTTAATATTAAAATATGCCAGCCTGTCGTAGATGGAGATCCATCTGGTGGAGGTTCCAGATAATACACCCGGTTTCATGACATGCACACTCAGAATTTATTCCCATGAAATGGCTTAGGTGTCTTTACTGTACATTGTCTATACTGTGACCAGTTTGGTTTAACAGATTGTTAACAGTTTGTTAATTTTAAATGTAGGATTTCGGGCAGTTAACTCGTTTAACAGTTAGTTAAATATGGCCGATGTCTCCACAGCTGTTCGAACAGAAGTTGCAAAATTAATATTTTGTGTCTCTCTGTAGGGAATGTTTAGCATATGACTGGTAATATAAATTTTAAAAAATACTTTGGACTGTTTAAATACATCAGTGTTATTTTATTTTTTTCGTATTTCGTATCCATAATAGCAATGAGGAATAACCTTACTTTGTAATTATTATTCAGCACATCACCTACGACTTTCATTTGTCAACTGTTTGTTTGTTTATGGAGCGTGGCCTACTATAACAGGTTGTCATTTTATGCAAGTTTCATGACTCACTCTATAATATAGAATTTAAAGATTAATTTTAGCCAATCAAAAATTGTCTTACATGTGCAGAATCATTACCAACTGCTGTTGAGTAGTTAAAATAGTGCTAACAGACGTTATAGTTAAGTATTGGTTATCTTAAACAAAATTATGTTGAACAAATGGAAAATACATTAACAAAGCATTAAAAATAAACAGACTGTTAATTTAACATTCATTAAGCAAAATTAAACATTACTTGGACAAACTGGCCATTAACATGTTAAATTAATAATACTAGTGTCCACACCTGTGGAGTAACGGTCAGCGCGTCTGACTGTGAAACCAGGTGGCCCGGGTTCGAATCCCGGTCGGGGCAAGTTACCTGGTTGAGGTTTTTTCCGGGGTTTTCCCTCAACCCTATACGAGCAAATGCTGGGTAACATTCGGTGCTGGACCCCGGACTCATTTCACCGGCATTATCACCTTCATATCATTCAGATGCTAAATAACCTAGATGTTGATACAGCGTCGTAAAATAACCCAATAAAATAAAATAAAAAAAATAATACTAGTGGCTTGTGCAGCAAATACTGCAAACTAAGTTCATTACACGTTCAAATAAACATTTTTCACATTTATTTTCAATGAAGAATACCAGACATTCGGAAAGTTATTTGCTTCCATAACAATGAAAGATACTCTCTCTCGAGCCAATACTGAAGAGAACCACGTATATAAATATCTACACCACACCGCCATTAAATATATGGAAAAGACCCAACCCCACTTGATTAATAATTATAAAAATATTTGCTTAGCAACCCATCCTTCAGTTGAAATGCATTAATTTAATTTTAAATATGACATATACAGATACTGTACATCCCATATTCAGTTTTGAATGAGAACTTCCAGCATTTGTTTTTATGTTTGCAGCATCATTGGTTTGTTTGCTGAGCCTAACCAAAGAATACGATTTTATCAGTTTAATAATTTGTGGTACTTTTAAATGTCTGTACTTATTTTAATTTTTTTTAATTGTGTCTGTTTTTGAAAATATGTATTATTTTGTGACGTGAACAAGAAAATATTGAATTTACTAGCTACCTTTATTCTTGAGAAGTTTTGTTGAGAAAGTTTCTGGAATTGTAGCCAATTAGAAATTCATTCATGCAATGATCGACATCATAATGATGCTGCTCTTCAACTAAAGCTCCTGTGCAGAAATGCGTTTCAAAAATAAATTTGCGCTATACTGGAGAATTACCACAGTAGCTTTTAACCGTGCTGTTACGTTTACCACCAAATTTAATTACATACACAATGTTGCCAACATAAGAACATGATTTTGGTCTGTGGTGACGTTAAAAGGAGAAATTTGTTTCTTTTCCTCTCTACCTCCTTCGTTCTGAACATTACTGAGAGATAGCACCACTGTTACTCTCATCTATTGCAATGATTTTTCCCTGGACCACCAATTTGCTTGGACGACATTTCTACATAGAAAATTAAGATAGATCTTACAAGCGATCTCCAGTTACTAACAGTATAGTCATCAAAATTGTGTCCATTTTATCTCGAACTAAAATCTCTCTCTCATTTTCTTTTGTTTCATCACGGCCAAATGGATTTATCTCTTCGGTATCGATGTTTCTACTCGGTCATGGCCTTTATGACAGTTTTTGTTTCGTAATATTGATAGACGGTAATATAATTAAAGCGGTGAATAATTTCATGGCCCTTAAAAGTTTTTTTTTTTTTTTTTTTTTTTTTTTTTTTTTCCGTAAAAGGTATTTTGTCTAGGCCACAAATAAAACTGCAACACGGTCATAATTATGCACTTAATGCTTTGGTGAACATTAACCGGAAATTTACTTTCCGTTATTTAAATGATATTTCATGGAACACACCTTTTTCCTCTTTATTTCGTTGTCATAACCTACTTTAAGAACTTACTACATAAGCATTTTCTTTTAGTGCATTCAAAACATAGTCGTTGTACTGCATAAATCTTGCACTTGACTAATAGAGTGATTTATTTAAGAATATAGTCGCGAATTTCACTACCACCATTTCGATTGTCTTTTGTTTGACATGGCTCGGTACGGCCCGGTGACTAGTGGCCAGCGAGTAACGTCGACTATAGACATTGCTCTGCCGTGGGTATTACCCAGTTGTTCCTAAATTTGTAATGTTCTGTTGTAACATTCATTTCGTCCTTACAAAATTAATTGAAGTTTGATCATAATAATAACGTAGATTACATTTATTTCTTGTTTTTAATAAATGGCTGCATTCATTTGTTGACAAAACAAAAGAATAATATCTGATGTTAACAACAGACATGACTTACATCGTTTATCTGTACAAAGGAAATAATACAAAACATAAATTGCATTACAATTATTTCACACTGAATCATATTCACAATCATTATAAATGAGAAGCAATTCCTAAAAAATCTAAATATCACAGTAACAGCCAACCGAGGGATTTTATGAATCTCCTGTCATGTTTTGGAATTTCTAACGAGTGTGGTGTATTTAAGAAACAACTACTGAAATAGCTAAATAATTAAGCATAAAAATAGACTGTGTACAGGAATCAGTCCATGATTTCTTCCTCTTTTCCCCAAAATAAGAAGGCCAAAGTTTCTGGATTAAATAAACAATTTTTTGTGTTTTTTTTTAATAGTAATATCACAAATGCTGGTAGTTTTCTGGTACTTTAATTGAACTTAATGAGTATTTCTTGTATTAATAATAAGTATTTCCTGATCACAATCCAAGAAGTAATCTTATGTCAAGAAATAAAAAGTTTAAAAGTGTAATGAGATTACCATTATTAGCACAAATGAAATTCAGCTAAGTAAAGCCATTGAGAATAATAGGATCCATTATGTGATGTCTATTTTACTGTAACATTCTCTTGTTTTCTTCGAAAGCAAAGGTTGTAAGTAAAGACCTTGGTTTTCTGAAATAAGACAATTTCACGAAGCTGTAAAAACTATTGCTGTAATATGGTAACCGAGATATCATCAGTATAAGTAGGATTCTTATTGGTGTAATGTGTAACATTAAGCTTATTTCATTGGCTAAGAAAAGTTTGCATGGAATTACCAATGTAGTTTCACCAAAAAAAGTTCTAAAATCTGTGACATCAATGTGAAAACTTTTGCTTTTGAGACAGTTTTGAGTCCTTTGCCATTACTTGTCTCTTTTGAATGTTTCGTCATGTAAATCGAATGGAGTTCGTCTCCTGAGAACTTTATAGAGTGCAATAATCCTCCCTTGATTTTTTAATAATTGTTAGGGATTATAGTGAAGTTAGGAGAAATTATATAAATATGGGAAAGTGAACAGAAATGCCCGTGAAAATCTTCTGTCATCAGAAATATCACTTGGTCTTGGCCATTAACAGAATGTGGCTTGTCTGTGGGACACAATATCAGAGCACCTTCTTATAAATAATTGACGTATTGTTAGAATTTGTTAAATATGAAAATATACAGAATCGGGTATCTATAGTCCCGTCGCTCTAATTTCCGGCAGCCAATCGCGTTGCAGGTCGGCTACATTTAAACGTGTGCGTCTAGTGATTCGCTGATTCATTTCTTAAGGCTCCATAAATACTTAATATAATCGCCCGCCATTTTAGCTCTTTTATTGGCGTTTGCAGAAAGCACACGAAGACGTTATTTGCCGCTCAATTATTTGCTGAATTACATTGCGTTTGATATATTATCATAGGAGCTACTACATGATAATGTTTAACAGTGTGGCAAATAGGTTCCTCGTATGGTAGCTCAGGAACGTAAGAATAAAAATGGCGAACGATACTACCTACCTAGACAATATAGAGCCTTCACTTTCTAAGACGTAAGCAAAGAGGCGGAGTCATGCCGGAAATAACAGCGTCGGGACTATAACTAGTTTTATTGTTGTTACAGACAAAAAAAAAAAATCTTAATTTTCAACAGAGTTTACATATTGTTACAGTGAAAGCTTTAGATAGACATGGAAGTGAGTACTATTTCATTGCTATTGAATAGGGTAAACTTAACCGGAATAGCAATAAATAATAAATAAGTATTTGCTTCAGATATATAAACTATATTTTCAAAATATTTTTTTATTTAGATTTAAGGACTTGTGCTTGTTTTAAAACATAATTACTATTGAATACTTTCAATAATATAGAAAGCATTCATTTTGCTGCAAAGAATATATTGATGGCACTGAATATATCTCTTTCACATATAAGGCATCTATGAATTTTACATAAAGAATTATATTTATATTATAGTGTGTAATAAAATATTAGATGTATCGACATTATTTGTCCACCTCTTACAATAATTTACAAAAAGAAAAGAAAAAAATCTGCAGAAGCACAAGTTTCGGGATATGAACATCCCATTTTACTTCACACTTTTCCATCCATTTTTTTACTTTCTCATAACACAAATTGATGGGAAAGTATTGTGATCTTTAATCAATTTACTGCCGAAATTTTGTAGAGATAACACATTTACAGCATCCTTGATACCACAAACGTTGTTTTTAGACACGCACTTTATCTCTGTATCTCTCCGTCCATGTAAAACATTTCCTTATAAAAATCTGGTGCATACAGGCTAGTCGTAAAGTTCCTCTAAAGAGTTTCTGGTACTATATTATTTTGTATAACGTGTGCTTTTGAAAGAATCTAACTGTAACCACAGAGTTGTCATGGTGATCTCTGAAAAGTATGTCTTAAGGCATGTTGAATAAGAGCATTGGAACAATATTGTCGTTGGTTTAAATTCAACTTCTTCATTTTTGTATCACATTTACATAAGTTATCTTTGAATGTATCTCTAATACACATGTCCAAGATATTATAATGATGAAAAGTTTTATATTGTGTGGATTTCAAAATATAACACACAATGATTTAACATTTTACCTACCATTAGAAATTTACATATAAACAATTGAAACTCGTAACTTGTCGTAATTGGCCACTTGTAGTAAATTAGAAGGCCTTGTAAAAAAAAAAGTATCTACTGATTGTTGCCGACTGAAATTCTGTTTGATGTCATTAACCTTCAAATAATGAATTATTATATTACATTAAAAAAATATTCATCGAACTGTATTATGCATGAAATTCTTTAGGGAGATGAGAGACCTATTTGCTGGATTTTTTCTTGGTAGAAGAGTTTTAGCTTATTCGAACACCTAGTGAATTAATTGTACTTGTGAGTAATATGATAATTGAATTTAAAAATATGTTGTATATAATGATATGGTTTAAAGGCAATGTTTATTAGTGTCTTCGTGAAGAAGGTAATCTAATTAAAAAGCAATAATGAAATAAAATACACAATTTAAATTATTAACGCCAAGATATAATTATATTGAATTACCTAACCTAAACATGGTAAATTGTATCATTGTATAATGATAAGTTGGCAGTAGTCAAAGCCTACTAATTTAATACACATAGCCAGTTACCGATACATAAGAACGAATTTCAATTGTTTATATATACGTTTCTAATGACAATGTATTATATTTTGAAATCCACAATCATGTTGTGTGACCAGCGAATAGGGATTATATAGACTGGACACTGAGCGAATTTTCCTGTTTTGTTTTTATGTGAGCCGGTGTTTAGTTCCACTTTCGAGCACTAGAGGTTAGTGTAATCGAGCACACGCTAAGAGTCCTCGATATAATAATTGAATATAAGAGTTGAGACACAGGATCCAAACACTGTCTTTCTTGCTGCATAATCCAATAACGGCTTTACTTCAAATAAAATCAAGTTAACAGCTTTTCCTTATTTCTCAGTGATAAACTAGTTGTAATAATAATTTTTTAATGTTTTATATACAATAAATTATATTATAAAATAATATAATACATTATAAAATTATGTATCAAATTTGTTTAATATTTATATACAATATATAGGCATATGGTTTTATTTCTCATAGGAGTTTTGTTTTTCCATTTTCAGCACTATCATATCATTACATATTTTAATTTTTGGTGAGTTCAACGTCTCAACTGTCATTATAAAGGAACTCTAGAGTCTAGACATTGCAGATAATGACGGATTTATTATCTCATCAGTCCAATTTATTTTATTTAGATGTATTAATTATATGTCTGTTATATTCTGATGTGTCAACTGCTAGCTGGTGTGATGTCACCGCCAACTCTAGGGAAAAAGCAGAATCTCACGCTCAAGGTGGTTTGAAGGTCATTGAAATCAGTCCTGCTACATCAAAGGTACCGACACGAAGTGTCCATGCTTGTAATTCCCTATACGCTGGTGTGACCACGTTTCCCCTTTCAGTTGGGGAAAACTTGACCTATTACATTTTAGATTTTTGGGGTTATAAATGTATAGAAATGTTTAATTCTTACTGTTGTGTTATACAGATTGGTATATGTAATAGCAATTTATTATTGCAACTTTTTATTATACTGTTTAATTAGGTATATTTGAAAAGTTATAACTTCAGCTCATTTTACTTTATTTTACTTTACTTTATATTAACTTTGTCTCTCTTCTATATATGTAAAATGTACAGTTCAGTTCTGAGCTCTCTGTCCCTAGCTCAATTATGATGACACTTTTTACCAAGAAGTGGGCGAAGGGTCGGGATATCAGGCTAGGGATGCTTCTCTTTACTAGCACAAGAAACACATGATAAAATTCTAGGGCTGTAGATCTTCTTGAAATCATTGTCAGAACTTATATTGCTGTAGTCAAGAGAAAGAATATAGCAGAAGAGATTTATTTCTCTTCTCACTACTTCAACCCATGTTCTACCCATCACTGACCCGTAATTAATTATGAAAACAAAATTAAATAAACTTAGAAAATTAATAGGCAATCTTAAATTTAAAAAATGTGCGTCCTAAAACAATTTGGAAATTCTATAATTTCTATTTCAATGCTAATAATACTAAAGCCCAGTTGTATGAACATGGAATAAAGTCCTGTTAAAATTAATTCCATAAGCGAGAAATATGTTGTAAAAACTTTGAATAGTGCATTATCTAGAAAA
The DNA here is from genome assembly GCA_025594305.2 of Periplaneta americana. Lineage (NCBI taxonomy): Eukaryota > Metazoa > Arthropoda > Insecta > Blattodea > Blattidae > Periplaneta > Periplaneta americana. The sequence goes on along the minus strand of JAJSOF020000003.1, from coordinate 11,645,730 downwards.
TATCTTCTGAATAGGCTACTCCATGCTTTCAGTCACTGTTAAATTGTTATAAAATGGCAGCATTTTTTTTTTTTTGTAACACTTATGCCACATTTACAATCTGTCTACAATAGACAATAAGTAAATATTATAAAGGAATATGACATGAGTGGAGATTTTATCCCATGACAACACTCCAAAAGAAAAATAACAATGTTTTAAATAGTTGTAGTAAAAATGAATGGAAGGTCAAGAGCATTGGTCCTTTTAAGTCTTCTTATTGTTTGACTATTATCCAGCAAATTTAATGCATGATGATTCAGATGCTGATTTAATTGGTGCAGGCATTTTTTGCTGAACTTAGAGGTCTCTTTTTTTTTACAATTCAAATGTTTAGATCATGATGAATGACATCATTACGGACATGCCATGGTGCAGTGACAATGGAATGTAAAGTTTTGGACTGATACCTCTGCAGTATTTCAATGTTTGAGTTGCTAGCAGTTCCCCATAGTTGGATGCCGTATGTCCAGATTGGTTTTAGTATGACTTTATAAACAAGAAGTTTATTTTCTAATGACAGTTTTGATTTAGGTCCCAATAACCAATAGATTTTTGATGTTTTAAAATTTAATTCTTTATGTTTAGTTTCAATATGTTTTCGCCATGTTAAGCGGTGATCTAAGTGGCAGCATCTTGGACATGAATCTCTGATACTGATTGTGAATTACTACGGGTATATAATATATTTTTCAGAACACGGAAACAAAAGAAAATAAGGCATAATAGACCTGATGTATGAAATGAGTGTGACGAAGAATTTCTGACAAGATTTGCTCATAGATCATAGACTAAACATGGACATTGTTTTAAGCATGCTAGAATTAATCAATGATGATTTGAAACATATGACAGACAGGCAAAAATAGTTCACATTATCATTTTAAAGAAATGTTAATAAAAGGTAAAAGGTAAAGGTATCCCTGTAACATGCCATGAAGGCATTTGTTGGGCATGGAGGTAGAGCCCCATGCTTTCCACGACCTCGGCACTAGAATAAGGTGGTATGGTCGGCACCACGCTCTGACCGCCTTTTACCCCCGGGAAAGACACTCAATTTTATAGGAGGCTGAGTGAACCTCGGGACCGTTCTGAAAATTTGGCAACGAGAAAAAATCCTGTCACCACTTGGGATCGAACCCCGGACCTTCCAGTGCATAGCCAGCTGCTCTACCAACTGAGCTACCCGGCCACAAAGAAATGTTAATATTTTAAATAATTAAAATTAAATTTTTAACAAATTCGTAAGGCAATATTTTAATGTTATAATATCAGTATTACATTCTACAGTCAGTAGATATTAGTCTGGGAATTAAATAATCTAGCTACAGACTTCCATGCTCTTGTCTTTTGATAGACGTCATGACTTATCATATCAGTTTTTTTTTTCTAGCACATTATTATAATCATTCACTATCTGAACTAAGTAAATGTATCTTCAATCTCGTCCAAACCTGTGGAGTAACGGTCAGCACGTCTGGCCGCGAAACCAGGTGGCCCGGGTTCGATTCCCGGTCAGGACAAGTTACCTAGTTGAGGTTTTTTCCGGGATTTTCCCTCAACCCAATATGAGCAAATGCTGGGTAACTTTCGGTGCTGGACCCCGGACTCATTTCACCAGCATTATCACCTTCATCTCATTCAGACGCTAAATAACCAAAGATGTTGATAAAGCGTCGTAAAATAACCTACTAAAAAAAATCTTCAATCTCATAGTTTTGATTTCTAATTTCTTTTCATTAATACATTTCTTTATAATAAACTCCTTAGACAAAATAGTAATAATATGTACAGAAATATTAAAAAAAAATACTGGTATTATGAATACACCTTATAAACAAAACACCATCTAAAGTATTGCCAACCTCTGTTCCAATTCTGCTAAGTATGGAATAGATAACCTTGAAATAAACGAACATCATATAACACGGAGCTTCATTTATTCTTAGGCTATTCCACGAATTGCTACTTCAAGATTTAGTCTGTGATCGTACAACTGGGCCTTAGTCATCAGCATACAACAGGGTATCTAAATTTAGATTGTTGATAGTGATATCTCCATGGAGAAAGAGCTGTTAGTCTTTTGTAAGGGCCTTAATGTAAATGATAAAAAGCAGGAGGAATAATTATAATAGAACGTGAGCAAATTCAAGAATGTGTCTCTTAACTGGTCAGTTGTTTTGACTCATTTATCCCTGACCCTGCAGAAAAAAATAAATCTCTCTATTTGGGACGTAGAGCTGAAACTTGCATTGTATATGCCAAAAAAAAATAAGAAAGTTACACATGTTAAATAATACTTGAACAAATAGATTTAAATACGTTGTATATGTTCTGTAACGCCATCTTAAGGTGCTACATAATCATGGTACTTTGATACCATTTCGTGCACAGGTCTGTTATAAAGATGTGTGGAAAATTTCGATAATCTAGGTTAAGCCATTCAGGAGATATCTATTTTTAAATATGTTAAAAGTAAAAAATAATATTAGTAAAATAAAAAATCTGATCTCCAGAAGAATCACTTTAAAGCTTATGTACAAAGTAAAAAATAAGAAAAAATATTTACTGGTATTTTAGTAATATGTACTTTTGTAAAAATGTAAAAAAAAAAACACACACACACAAAACAATGTAGAAGTTGTAAAATTAAGTAGTGCATATCCTTAAGACACCACTTGAAACTTTTATGTAAGAATTTCTCTGTCTGAAAGTTTCAAAGCGAAATAGATGGTAATCAATTGAAGATCTAACATTCTAAATGTAAATGTAAACTTCATCTTACGATGTTGGATGACGTATATACGTCCGTTGATGTGACATATTAATGAATTGTTAAATACTTATATAGTCACAATCATGCCATGGTATGAAAGAAAAATTTCACAACCTCGAGCGGGATACCAGCGGGATAACAGAGTCGCCAGTATGAGAGGAGAATTTCAAGCCTTTGGCATGAAACGAACTCGATAGCTCAGTTGGTAGAGCGCCTGACCGGAGAACAGGAAGTCGCAGGTTCGTATCCCACTCTAGGTTGTGAAAATTTTTCTTTCATACCATGGCATGATTGTGACTATATAAGTATTTAACAATTCATTCTAAATGTGCTAAATGCCAATTTTTAAAATGTAATTTTATTCAGTCCATATAGAATGTCATACTAAATTGTCTTTGTCATAGCTCAGCTGTAAGTGACTCATTCTTGCGCCAAAAGACGGTGTTGTAGGTATCTCAACATGCATTTCGCAGTGTGATTTTCATCAATATCTCAGAAAGTTGTTTTTGGCACTTAGCACATTTAGAATGTTAGGTCCTCTAGAACTTGAACTTTGGAATAAGTGAGAAATAAAATGTTTAATTCTATTCTCATTTGAAGATTTTTAAAAAGTTATCATGAACTAAGCAAGTTTTCCTGTGTAAATTATAAAATTCATTATGTCTGATTTGTGTGTTACTATAGCCATGAACTTAACTAGATCTTATGGAATTAATTGAATGAAAACTTTCAAGGTTTTGTACTATGATATCAGTTAAAACAGTGCCTTCCGGAACTTTGTTAAAGCTATTACTGCTGTCACTTGAATTACCTGTCTGGCAGGACTGTGTTAGAGATCTCATCTTGCATTACATACACAGCATTGTGTGCCTCAGACAGTTTCCTTTACCATGCATCGCAACCCACATTGCATATCATGTCCAGAGAGCCTTACACAGAGTGCCTATGTGCTGGGTTTCGATATTTTGTAGATCACATAGATTATAAGATGTGAATTTTAGAATAGTGCCCAAAGTGGGTGATACTATTTTAAGACTTTATAAGACAATGAGTTCTTTTGATGGGTGTCTCTTTCCTTATGTTTCAAGATGGTAATTTTGAGATGAAATTTCTATACTGGATGATGTCATTTTGAGTTTCCTCAAGATATTGTAATTTACACAGAGTGAATCTGAAGTAAAAGGAGATATTTTATGGACGAAAACAAAAACGTCATGTAAATGTAGTTATTCAAGTCAGATTTCTGTTATTGTCACTGTAAACTGATTGATTTATCTTTTACAATGACAGCCATTGTTTTAAAAATAGTACTGCCATTTGATGGTTTTTCTTTAGCATCCATGTCCTGAATTAAAAGAAGTTTTATTAAAGAAAGTCCTGCGCCGTGGTGTCGTGGTCTAAGGCATGCGCGCTGGTTAGAGTCCTCATGGGGGAAGAAATTTTCTCATGAAATTTCGGCCAGTGTATGGGACCGGTGCCCACCCAGAATCGTGATGCACTTGGGAAGCTATGATAGGTAGCGAAATCTGGTTGCGAATACCAGCTACAACGGCTGGGAGGATCATTGTGCTAACCACACGATACCTCCATTCTGGTTGGATGATCGTCCACTTCTGCTTCGGCATGTGAACGTGAGGTCAGCAGCCGGCTGGTCGGTCTAGGCCCTTCACGGGCTGTAGCGCCACGAATTATTATTATTTATTTAAAAATGTTATTCGAAATCAACTCTGGGCAATGTTTTCTTCCCCTTCTTAAGGGATGAAATGGGTGAAATTTCTATTTTCCACATTTTTTAAGCCAGAGTCTCAATATTTTGTAAACAGCAACTTCTTGTTAATGTTAATGCCCTCAAGTTTCATTCAGTTCAATAATTTTTTAGTCTACCACATCGGCTTGGGTAGCACAGTAACTCAACGGAAAACAAAAGAGAAATAGGATAGCCCAGCGTTTCTCAAACTTTTTTGAAGTGGGGACCACTTTTTTAAGTCAGAGCAGTTCTGCGGACCACCTTACTCTTGTTCCCTTCGAAAGCAAATTGATAATTTTTGTATTATTTTTTTTATTTTATTGGGTTATTTTACGACGCTTTATCAACATCTAGGTTATTTAGCGTCTGAATGAGATGAAGGTGATAATGCCGGTGAAATGAGTCCGGGGTCCAGCACCGAAAGTTACCCAGCATTTGCTCGTATTGGGTTGAGGGAAAACCCCGGTAAAAACCTCAACCAAGTAACTTGCCCCGACCGGGAATCGAACCCGGGCCACCTGGTTTCGCGGCCAGACGTGCTAACCATTACTCCACAGGTTTGGACATAATTTTTGTAGCATATTTTAATACCGTATACTTATATTTAAAAAAATAATTAATTAAAATTAATTCAATTCAATTAATTTTATATTAGTATTAACTAATTAAGCTAATGTTAATAGAAGAAAATTCATTTTGTTTCTTTATAATTCAAGGTATTAGATTTTGGATAATCATCATCATCATCATCCTTCACGAATTAGGCCTCTGTAGACCTGTTTCGGCCCCATCTAGCAGTCTTCTTAAAGGTCTTCCTAGTCGACGATGTCCTCTAGGTTTATACTACATCATAATTTTTGGGATTCTTGAATTTTCCATTCTTCTTACATGATCTAGCCAATTGAATTTGTATCTGCTGATTTTTTCTTCTACTGACTCTACTTCTAATTGTTCTAAAATTTCTTCATTCCTTTTTTTCGGTCTAAAAGAGTATATACTGCTGTCCTCCTCAAAAATTTCATTTCCGTTGCTTTGATTCTGTTCACGTCTTTTTTCTTTAATGACCAAATCTCGCTTCCGTATAAAAGGGTGGGTAATGCTAGTGTATTATATATTTTTATTCTTGTAGATTTTGTACTAATTTAGCTTTTAATGCATTGTTTATTATTCCTAGAATTTGTGTAAATTTGGTAATTTTCTTGTTGGATAATCTTTAACTAATTAACTAAACAAATAAATAAATATTGGTACTCGCATTAATGAGACCGATGAGCCTGCCGATTCTTGCACAGTTGTTCTATGTTTTGATGTATGCTGGTAAGCTTAAGTCAGAGATCGTCACATACTCGAGTCGATTTCGGTGCTTTGTTTTTATTAGAGTTAGTGATGAAAACCCTTTCTCACACAGATACGTAGAAGCAAACTGAATTATAATCTCTAAAGCACCATTATACAGTTCACTATATTTTCTTTTTACTTGTGATGCAGTCCAGAAATTAAACATACCTTCCGCTTGGAATTTCATTTTAAGTCTGGTCTCATTCGAGAGTTCAAGTAACTGTTCTCTTTCACTCAATGAAAGTTTGTTAGTTTCAATATCGCAATGAAAGTGATCAGGATCTCATGAAAATTCGTCATATTTACTTCGAAAATAAGTTTAAAATTGTGACTTCAGAGTTGTATTATTGGTGTACGACATATAGACGGTACGTGACCATTTCAATGTGCAGACTGAGTGTCAGCAAAACTATTAAGGAAGTCATAAATACATGAAAAGATTCGGTACTTTGGTCGTCTGTTACGAATCCGGGTGGTCGCTGACTGGGTTACAGGTGCCAGATGAGCTATAGTGTGATGCGCAATTCATTTGAATTTTATTTTTTCTTCTGTCTTTTTTGAAGGACCATAAGGGCAGACTTCGAGGACCACAGGTGGTCCGCGGATCATAGTTTGAGAAACGCTGGAATAGCCAATAAAATAATTACAAAATGACCTGGGTTTCCAGGCTAGCCACAGATTAACTCTGTATTTAGGGTATTTTTGTCCTTACGTTTCAAGATAATGCAGATGTTAATGAATCCTATGACATAATTATTTAAGATTAAATTTTACAATTAATTATCATTTTGAAACTGTAGGACAGTTCCATCCTTTATGTTATTGAGCATTATAATATAATGTATTTGGATCATGACATCAGGTTGTGTGGAATTTTTACGTTTGTTGGAAATATTTGACATATATAATATAAAGATGTTTATAGTTATTTAGTAATTATTCTTGTTAGTTTCTCAATATTCTAGATGTTTGTGATGTGCATAGGTTGTATACTTACATCAGTGTTGAAGTTTGTTCTGATATGTTCCATTCCACTATGTTCTTCTCTACCATTTTCTATTTTCATTTATATCTTAATCAATTTTTTGAAGTATGACCTGGTTCATTCTGTTACTACTCTTTTCTGATCTGATTTTCGCTACACTCCAGAATATAACCTTATTGCAAGTAATCATGTCATTCTGATGCCAAAAAAAACAAGTGGTAGTATTTTCCTTGCACAAAAAATGCAATATGGCGTTTTTACCTATGTTTTCACAAAAGAAGAATATTTTCCCTGGACTAAAAATATAATATGGCATTGCTACAAAGTCGTATGCATGATCATTCACATCCTGTAGGGGAGAATCGGGTAGTATCGGACATCAGCTAATATCAGACAGTGAGTTTCTTTCATCTACCACATGATGGTAGTACCTGACTGACATGGTTACGTTTCTGTGATGTCACATAGAGAAACGTAACCATGTCATTCAGGTACTACCATATGATGGTAGATGAAAGAAACGCACTGTCCGATACTACCCGATGTCCGATACTACCCGACTCTCCCCTAAGTACTTTCTTTATTTCTTGCTGATATTTTACTATTACTTATACCTTTTAAAGAACTCGGAGGTTCATTGCCTCCCTCACATAAGCCCGTCATCGGTCCCTATCCTGAGCAAGATCAATCCAGTCCCTACCATTGTATTCCACCTTCCTCAAATCCATTTTAATAATATCCTTTCATCTACGTCTTTTTCCCTCCAGTCTCCCAACTAACACTCTATATGCATTCCTGGATTAGCCCATATGGAGCTTGTATTGTGGGTCCCTATCACCACGGCATGGCGCGTCCTCAGGTTGCGGATAGAAGAGATACGGAGGTTAACTGTGAATATATTGAATAAGCAGTCGTGGACAGTCGATAAGGGGTGGTCTTCCAGCTTGGGGGTTGGACGAACTGCCCATCTCAAACGTCTGGATCTTTGCTGCGGTCGTGCCAGAGAATCAGTCCCATTCCAAGGCTTATTTTGAGGATTCGTAACAAGCTGTTTTTTACGCTATTGGGTTGTTAGCCCTTCGCCCAACTCTCAAGCTGGAGGACCACCCCTTATTGGCTGTCCGTGACTGGCTTATTCAATATATTCGCAGCTACCCTCCATATCGTCCACACCTATGGAGTAACAGTCAGAGTGTCTGGCCGCAAAACCAGGTGGCCCGTTTTCGAATCCCAGTCGGTGCAAGTTACCTGGTTGAGGTTTTTTCCAGGGTTTTCCCTCAACCCAATACGAGCAAATGCTGGGTAACTTTCGGTGCTGGACCCCGGACTCATTTCACCAGCATTATCACCTTCTATTTCATTCAGATGCTAAATAACCTAGCTGTTGATACAGCGTCGTAAAATAACCCAATAAAATAAAAATAAAGCCCTCCATATCTGGAGGCCGTCTCCTCTATCCGCAACCTGAGGACGCGCCATGCCGTGGTGATAGGAACCCACAATACAAGCTCCATTAGCTACATTTTTTTATTGTTGCGCTTTTTTATTGTTTAATACTTCATGGTCTCGCATTTTGTAGTGTCTTTTTTTCCACAAGTTTCTCCCTATTTTGCTTGCAGTTTCTTTTTATCCCCTGGTCTCTTGTGATATGTTCTGCTTTTTTTTTCCTTCACCTCACCTGATCTGTTGTGCTCATACACTAGCTTCTTTTGTTGTTGTGTTTTGTTTCTCTTCTGTTCAGCGTTTTTCTTATGTTTCTGTTTATTTTTTTTCAGTTCTGTTTTGTTATGTACTGATCTGTTTTGTTCCTTTCATACCTAATTATTCTTTTCTGTGCTGTTGCTCAGTCTTCATTGGTTCTTTTCTGGTCTCTTAATTCTCTTCTGTTTCACACACTGCTTTTCTAGATTCACCCATGGTCTCCTTATATGTGGGACACTGTTATTATTGGAATATATGCCAACAGAAATCCCTATCAATAATATCCTCGAAACATCGTGTATGGCTCAGAATTTTCCCTTTTCTTATGAACTAATAATATAGGTGATGTATTATAGTTAAACTTTGAAGTTATTGCAGAGAAACAAAAACACATATACAAAAGTGTTCCAGTACCGTTCTTATTTAGTAAAAATCCTACTGTATCCGTCCCACGGTTTGAACCAGCGTCTCTGGCCTTAAAAGCCATTGCTACTGAGCTCCTTGTGTTATTTGTGCTCATAGTAAAGAAGTAATTATTTATATTTTCGGCTAAGCTCTAGTGATGAATGGTAGTACTATAAATCACTAAATAAAAGACTAGTATTTTCCCTGGACCAAAAATACAATACAAATTCAGAAAAAAAAATATTTCACCATGTTTTTAATTTGTGATAAATAAGCACACTTTATCGTGGATCACTATTACTGTTCCATATTTTCTTGTTTTACAAAATTTGGAGCTCAATGCATATTCTGAATTCAATAGAAAAAAATTATTGAGTAAATAGCCACAGTATTACTTAAATCTGTGTAACTGCATTGGAATGTGTTACAAAATATTGAAGATTTGGGATTACGTCTCACTGAAGATCTACGTTAATTATTTAAATATTTTAAGTTAAAGATTATATTTATATTTGTAAATATGTATGTAGTATTACATAATATTGTATGGGATATGACTGGTTTGTCTCAGGACAATGTGAATTTCAGGTACATGTGCTAAGAAAAGTGGCAGGTTTCACTTTGTATGAGACAATATGGATGACAGGAAAGGTTTTACGTATTTAATAATGTCTTCCCATATGTTTATAAACTCTCAAAAGATAACATATTTTGTATAACACAATATTGTTGTTACTGTGCCTTCGTTTATAAAATTAAGCTATATTTCATAGATTCTTAACTCACTTTATTTTAGTGTTAAGATTTTAATGTAGTGTTCATCAAAATAAACAGGGATGGCAAAATACTGATATGTCAGTATTTTAAATGCAAATACAAAATACTTTTAAAAAATTCACCATATGTATTTCAAATACTTGATAAGCTGTATCAAGAAATATGAATATCTAGTTTCAGAGCTCAAATATTTCGATTATAATTTATTAACACTGTATTTAACTTTGCATTGCAAATCATAAAATATATTCCTGCTGGTATCAGGAATTTCACAACATTGTCCAGTGGCCATAAAGCACTGCTGTATATTCTGATTTAGATGTTTCATATTTCAAATACTGAACACTACCATTATGATGTATCTGTTTTTATAAATATGGTCAACGAAAACTATGAATTTCATATATATTACTGTTGTATAATTTATACAGTATTCTATAGCAGGCAAAATAAAACATTTTAAATTCCTATAAGACAGTATTTCTTTTTATACAGTTATGAAAAATCTAAAATATTAACATAAGAAATATACCTCCTGGATTATTGAAAAAAGAAGCAAAATATATTTTTGCTAACAAGTTTCTTAACATTTAATCTAAATAGGATACCTGAAGATTCTCCCTTTTTCCAATCAACAATTAAATTATCCTAAACCTGATAATTACTGTTCTCTTTCACAAAATTAATTTCTCAAAAAGTTTATCACATAAGGATCCCCTTGCTGGTGATTGTATCCTTCAAAATTTATCGGTCTTTCTACAGATGCGGAGGAACACAAACTCAACAGAATAGCAGCTCACCATCTTTTTTTTAAATTTATTTATTGGTCAACTAGCAAACTGTTATACAGATGATTGTTCAACGATGCCATAATCCACAGGATGATTCAGAATAACACTGACAACTCTTAAGTATGTTGTACAGGACAGCAAACTGATAATATAAGACCTCCTCGGAATAAGAGTGAAATATATGACATAGGTGGAAAAAGTAATTTTGAAGCATTTATTTGTAGGGTCAAGTAAGACTACGGTAAGAAAAGTCGGGCTAATTTGATACAGCTTAAAAATGTACAGTTTCCCTAGAAAAGGATGAGACGATTGAATATTCCTAAGTCTCAGATGTAAGACACTGCGCATGATCGGAGACCAGAGCACTGATACACAAGATAACGAATATTGAGTTACTTAAATTCAGGCTATTTGGTTTGTTATGAGCATCGTTCCGAAATTCACTTCAAAAACTGCAAAAAATATGATAATATTACGTAAATAAAAGATAAATATATACATAAATCATGTAGTTAAATCGACAATGGACCTTCATGACTAGATCGACACTCCACACAGAAAGGAAAGCTTTTGTGTCGTTTCAATAGCTCAGACGCTAAGACTTCTGCGTCTCGTGTAGAAGAGTGCGAGTTCGATTCCTAGTCTATACAACGATTTTTTTTGTCTAAATAACATTGAAATAGCTAAATAACGTTGAAATAGAGTTTTACAAATTCCTCAGATTGTGTTAATGATCACAGACAGTACAAAATTACAAGTTATAATATTGTAAACGTTAATCTAATGAATGCATTTATACATACACACATACAATGTAAATGCATATATATTAAAAACTAACAATTAAAATGAATTATGTTAATAACCTAGAATTTAGCTGTAGCAATGTGGTGTCATAACTTGGGATTTGTTTACTTAACGTAATTAGATTTAATTTGATTAGTTTCGCAACAATAATTGGACTTCCTGTTATTTAAATATTTAATTTAGGGTTGACTTATTAACTCTTACTGTGCAAGATGCCCATTATTTCAATAATTATATGTCACGCTAAATAGTCATTGTCTACACTAAAGTATTATCGTCATCCCTCATTTCTCATCGTAATGGCAAACCGATGTGGCATGAGACAGCGAGTTATAGCTCTAGTTGAGGCTGGATATGGGGCTAGATCTGCTGGCCGTTTGGTCGGTGTTCCTGGAAGTACAGCAGCGAGGGGGTTCATCGTTACAAAATTCAGAGGAGGTCGAAAATCGACCTATTCCATGGGCGTCTGCGGATTTCTTCATTGGAAGAGGATGCTCTCTTATTCGAGACAGTTCGACTGGACCCTTTCGGACTGCTAACGAAATAAGAGCAGCATCTAACTTTCCCGGTTCTTCACAGACTGTGATCAGCAGGTTGAGGAACCGCGGTATTAGGAGCCGGAGGGCTGCGCAAATGGAAATATTGGGGGAAGCACAAGCTGTCAACCATCTTGCCTTCGCTACCAATCGAGTGGATTTCGATTGGAGAAATGTATGATGGTATGCGGACAAGATTTTAAGTTATCGGGTCTCTTTTTGTTTTTTATGATTTTTGTTTCAGGAAGAATACTTTTAACTTCCAAGTAAGATTTATTTATTTTTCGACGAGGTTCAGCCCACTTGTAGACCAAAAAATTGGGCATAAATTATTCCATATTTTTCGACAAATTATACAGTCGAGGAACTCTGAACAAATTAATTACACCTCAATAAAAAAAAGAGTTTTACCTGGGATCGAACATGAAACGTTTCGTTTATACGGTGGAACCGACACGCTACTATATGAGCTACCGAGACAAGACAGTGACAGCAGCAGTCCAGAATGTAGATCCCACAGCAGGCATTTGCCATTCGGTACAGAGAAGCAATGATATTTTGTTACCCGAGCTATGTTGTGAAATCGTGGCCTTAAATGGCTGTCTTCTTCGTGATCCTTATTCTGATCCCTGTCCTTGTTGTGGTCCTTGTAACAATTCTTGTTCTATTTGTCATGTTACTTATCGTTATACGTCGATATCGAGTGAACCGCGCTGTAGAACTTTAACTTCCGACAACCAAGAATCGTCTCATTCTTTTTAAGGGTAACTGTACCAAAGGCTCGGTTTGAAAATGTTTAAAACTGTGATTATGGAAGTATGTTGTATGATCGTTAAGGAGCAATATTGAAGTTTGAAAAAAAAATCATTATCAACCTCATAAATGTACGAGAAAGTAAGTTTCCCTCACAGCAGGTCCTGCATTGTGAGAGTATAGTGCGCATGCGTGACAGTAATGATGTGGCAGTGGTATGCGCGCCAGTTGATACTATCTGATTCCTCACAGTATTACCAGTATAGCGGATGAAGATAGCGGCTCTAATTCCATCCCCCTGCTGATTGCGAAGTTCGTTCTGTGATAAAGTTTTTCAGTACACAGAACATGGCACTAGAATAATTTTAATAATTTCGAGGGAAAAATTTTTCCGGAGCCGGGTATCGAACCCGGGACCTTTGGTTTAACGTACCAACGCTCTACTCGGGAACTCTAACCGACACCGAACAATTTTTCCCTCGAAATTATTCAAATCAACTTTACAGGGAGTTATACCTGAAATCTTGATTTGCATAATACACGTCACTGTTCGTGAACAGAAAACCACAATTTAAGTCACACGGAGTTAGTGTGCACTCGAAGTTGGTTGCTTGACGGTTGTCAGCCCACTTTGAAGTCTGTGGATATAGAGGGAAAAATTGTGTCGGTGTCGGTTAGAGTTCCCGAGTAGCTCAATGGTAGAGCGTTGGTACGTTAAACCAAAGGTCCCGGGTTCGATACCCGGCTCCGGAACAATTTTTCCCTCGAAATTATTCAAATCAACTTTACAGGGAGTTATACCTGAAATCTTGATTTGCATAATACACGTCACTGTTCGTGAACAGAAAACCACAATTTAAGTCACACGGAGTTAGTGTGCACTCGAAGTTGGTTGCTTGACGGTTGTCAGCCCACTTTGAGGTCTGTGGATATAGAGGGAAAAATTGTGTCGGTGTCGGTTAGAGTTCCCGAGTAGCTCAATGGTAGAGCGTTGGTACGTTAAACCAAAGGTCCCGGGTTCGATACCCGGCTCCGGAACAATTTTTCCCTCGAAATTATTCAAATCAACTTTACAGGGAGTTATACCTGAAATCTTGATTTGCATAACATGGCACTAATCGAAATCTATCGTCAACTGTGTCAAGTATGTGGGCTGGACATAATGAGCAAGCAGATGGTGCGTTGCTGGTGCAGGGAATTTTCAGAAAGTCGGCAGAATGTGCATGATGTGGAGCGCAGTGGGCAGCCATTGCTCGCCACAGTCGATCTTGTGGAGGAAGTGCGGCAGTGCATTGTGGAGAACCATTGCTTCACGATTACAGAACTCAGCAACTATTTTCTGGTTTTTATTGCACGAAATTGTCATGAAGCACCTGTTGTTTAAGAATGTGTGTGCCAGGTAGGTGCCGAAGCATTGACATTTCTGAAGCAGTACCACGATGATGGCGATGAGTTTCTGGACCAGATCATCACAGGTGATGAAACGTGAGTTGCACACTTTACCCCAGAAACCAAACAGCAGTCAATGCATTGGCATCACAGTGGATCTCCAACTAGGACCAAATTCAAGCAGACTGTCGACACAGAAATTTTGCACTGTCTTCTGGGACAGAAAGGGCATTCTGCTCACTGAGTTCCTGGCCGAAGATGAGGCGGTGAACGCCGAGTGTTACTGTGCAACACTGCGAAGGGTCATTCAGAACAAGGGATGCTCAGTGCAAGTGTTGTCATTCACCCTATAGCCCAGATCTCATCCCCAGCGATTTCCATCTTTTCTTGCACCTCAAGAAATTTCTGTCCAGTCAGCATCACACATATCACAGTGATGTAGAGTTGCAGGCAGCTGTTACACCTGGTTCCTATCCCAGTGGTGGACTTGTATGACACAGGATTACAAAAGTTGATCCCACAGTATGACAAATGTCTCCGTTCCAGTGGTGATTATGTGGAAAAATAGTGCAACACTTGCTGTATCTGCTACAATAAAATTTTTCCATGGAATTATGTTTTCTTTCTGTTGACCTAGGGAAACTTACTTTCTTACCCCTCATATTAAGGGTATCCACGAGTGAAATTACGAAATTCTAAACTATAAAAGCTAGATTTTTTAAATTTATACCGTAGGTGTATACTAATATAACTAAATAACTCGCAGAAATTTGTTCTTCTAGCTTCCATGGTTCACAAGTTACGGGCAAGTTTACATTTTTGGGAGCCAGTCATTCAAAAAGTCCCTTGTGTAACAATTTTTTTTCAGTCTCATAATTTGTGAATAGGCTTAATGCACACATATTTCTTTAAATAACCCTGGGTTGCAATGCAGATTCATTAGATAAGCCTCTAGAATTTTTTAAGTATTGTATAATTTTTCTTAATAAAACAATATTAAGAAACTGAGGCAAATATATTATGTTGAGACTGTATTCACCATAACATCCAGAGCTATTTTTTTTTTTTCACTACAATCTGTGAACTTAAATACCAAGTTTGAACTGTCTATCACAAAATCTGCTTCTCAAGGAGCATTTTATAGGAATGAAAATGCTGAAAATTTAAAGTGTGAGCAAACAGCAATGAGAGATTTGAATACATTACTCATATTAAAATCCTCCTGGTTCGCCAGTGAACCTATGGGAACATCTAACAATCAAAATAGCGAGGTATATTGAAACAGAAGTAATTTAGATTTTAATACATTACTCATATTAAAATCTTCCTGGTTCACCAGTTTAGTTTTATTTCTTGAGAAGACTTTTTGATGTGATAGTCGATTAGTTTTGTTATTGCTTTTGAATGAATAAACATAGAATAATTTTTTAATTTTCCCTTACTCAGAAAAGTGTCAGCTTCATTTTTCTCTGAAGAAAAGCTGTGAATGTTGAGTAGTAATTAGTGTGTTAATAAGAAGGGCTATTATGATATACCAGTACTTTTTAGAGCTATTATATTATTTACAATGAAAGAAATTGACCAAGTTGATCAATTTTTTAACATACAGTAATGTATTACCTCTAAGGGATATTTCATAATTTCTCAGATCTTGAGGAATGTTTGAATTGACATGTTACCATGACACCTACAATACATTATAATTTCAAAAAATTACACATGTAAACTTATTTTTACTTCTTTATCTAACAATTTTAGCTTAGTAGCCATTCTTCTTACTGCTACAATTTAACATGACTTTGGAAAATACATTCAGCAGTTTTCTAGCATTGGTAATAAGTTGTTAAATTTTTAATAAATTGTATAAATTTGTATGGGAAAAAGAGTTCTCTAAGTGTATCTCAAAGAAGGCTATTATGATATTCTAATTTTGTTTTAATTTCATCTATTAATACAAATAAAAATAAATTTAACTCCAAATCCTTAATATATGTCTAAAATAGCTGATGTCTTAATTTTTCAAATTTGTATCTGCTCCGATAGAAAAATTGCAGCAAAAGATTTATTTTTTTTTTATCATAATAACCCTACTTGGCCCTAACAAAATATTGCATTCAGTAGCAGAATAAACTTGTATCCATGATTAATCAAATGATACTGCTAGTTTAAATTTTTTAAGTTGCTTATTTAACGACGCTGTATCAACTACTAGGTTTCTTAGCATCGATGAGATTGGTGATAGAGAGATGGTATTTGGCGAGATGAGGCAGGGTATTCGCCATAGATTACCTGACATTTTCTTATGGTTGGTGAAAACCTCGGAAAAAACCCAACCAGGTAATCAACCCAAGCGGGAATCGAATCCAAGCCCGAGCGCAACTCTAGATCGGCAGGCAAATGTCTCAGCGAACTGGGCTAAGCCGGTGGCTACTATTTTGTTTGGGGTACTATGAAGGGTATGGTGTACGAGAGTCTTGTAACATCACATATCCCACGAATCTACGCAGCAACTGACATATTCCGTTGGATTAGGAAAAATTTTAAAAGGCGATTAAACTTCTTTACGTGGTAGTAGGTCTCGCAGTTCAAAAGGAAAACAACTCAAAATTTGAAGTTTTGAGAAACCTGCATTTCAAAGATTTATGTTGCTGTGAAAAATCAAAGGATCTTTCAAATTTCGTTAATGGTGTTTTATATATCTTTGAATTTCAAATTAGAGTGTGTTAATTGGATTTTTAACAGCAACATGAAGCTTTAAAATTCAGGTTTCTCAAAACTTTTAAGTTTCAGTTCTTTCCCTTTTGAACTGGGCCATCGATATGAAGATAATATTCTAGCTAGATGTCTCACACCATAGGATCGTGGTCTAAGACATCCTGCCTAGGATTCGCGTTACAGAATGCCCGCTGGTTCAAGTCCTCATGGGGAAGGAATTTCCTCATGAAATTTCACCCAGTGTATGGGGCCGGCTCCCACCCTGCATCGTCTTGAATTTGGGGGACAATGATAGGTAGCAAAATCTGGTTTCGCGACCAAGTAATAACAACTGGAGGGACCATCGTGTTAACCTCATGATATCTTCGTACTGGTCGGATGATCATTCACCTCGCTGAAACATGTGGACGTGAAGCCAACAGCTGGTTGGTCGGCCATGACCCTTCGCGGGCTGTCGCGTCTCGGATTTCGGATTCGGGCCAGATGAGCCCGACATCTCCATGGGATTAACGGACATTCGTCTGACAGTTGGCGGAACCGTCTGAAAATTATCCCCAACGGGAATTTATTCCCACACCAGAGTGCAGTCTTGTAGCTTAAGGTCCACTTGTTACACTTATACCATATCGATGACGTTCAAAGATAGCCGACCCTGCTAATCGATAGTCATCGATAATTTGTTGGTGTAAGTGTGGATTCTTTAGTTATTATTTCTATGAATAGATGGCGAAGATAATAGTCATTGATGCCAATCGTAGATAAATATACCCGCATTACAGAATTCAATTTTTTTTATCCCGCTCTACTGATTGTAAAACAACACTGGATCTAACTGGAAACCGCTGATATTGTCAATTATGTGAATAATTTAAGCGTAATCTACATAATAATTTTCCCTGACGCTTTTTTAACCGCCCCAATAATGGTGCCACCTATTGAGAACTAGCGGAACTCTTTCAAAGTTTGTCAATTTTTTTTATATCGTTGGTTCTGACTTATCACGTGGTTGGAAAGTTCGCTTACATGATCATAAAATCGTAGGTCAGATATCTTTGAACGCCACGGTATATTTCACTGAAAAAAATTATAAAAATCTGATACAAATTTGCATTAAAATTAAGAACGTAATAAAGCGAAGTTCATGTTGTGCTGACACCATTGCGTTGAAGATACAGAATTTCATATTTTTAAATTAATAATGCTAAAACTAATATTTGTATGATGAATAAGTTTGTGCACCCCTGAGTGCGTTCAGGCGATAAGGCTAGTTAATGGAAGGATCGAATGTATAAGTATGGCTATTAGAATTGGGTCAACTTCCGACTTAATTTTTTTTATTACGATTATTTGAATTTCTATGAGATTTAGAAGGCAGACAGACAGAAATGTTTAATAGTTGCATTAGAAATTATTTTCAACAACTTATACACACATTTAAAGCTATTCATCACTCTATATTATACAAAACGTTTGTTAATGTTCCTGAACAGCGATATCTACGTAATTTCCGTCTGCAATCTCATTGGCTGAACCGAATGATTTGCCGTTACTACGTGTTGCTGAACGCTGAACTCCATTTAGTCCAACGTACGTCGTAGAGGAGAGCGGATGGTCCTGGGTTTGGTAAGGTGGCTGTTGAGTTTCCAACTTTTAACAGTGTTTCGTTCAGGTGGAGTTGAAGTATAATTTCAAAGTGAAATCTAATTTTTAATTACACAAAAATAAATAGAAGGCAATAATAGCTGTAACTACGAATCACGTCAGATATTTTCTGTTGTAAGTTAAATGAAATTCGTGACAGTCTTGGTAACGATAGATTAACGGAATAAAACCTAAAAATTCTATGCGATATGAATAAGCTAGTTCGAATGACTTAAAGTAATTTCTTATTTCAGAAGACTAAGTGCTTTCATTCTAGAGAACCACTGGACTCTAGAAAATTCTGGAAAATTGTGTTACCTCGACATGCAATATTTTACTCGTGGACTCCATTTTGTTAAACATTTTCTGCAGTCATATCAGTTTTCTTGTATTCGGACTGAAAGCAAAGCTACGCTAGTTAAATACGCCATTGAAGAATATACGTTATAGGCTTGTATTTCATACTGTTCGGGTAGGATTCTGGTAAATATCTTAGCCTTGGACGTCTTTTTCGTTAATAAGACGCATGGAAAGAGGAAGCAAGTAAATTAAATTGATCTTAAATGTTTAAATGCAACTGGAAATTTTATTATGGTTAAAATGTCCACCATTTTGTGCAAATGGTAAGAGTGCAGTAAAATAGTTGGAAAAATGTATGTAGCGTATAGAAACTAATTTGGTGAAGGTACTCTGAATGTTAGCCATTTTGTGTTCGTGTGTTGGGTAAAATTAACCGTAGTATGTAGAGGTTTAGTAAGTTTTAAAAAAAACTTGGTGATGGAAAAATTACAACCTACTGCACTTCTGCCATTATAAAAATTGCGTCCAAATTTTTTGACTTAAAGATGATTCTTTTTTTTTTTTTCGTTATTGCTAAATGATAATGCATATAAAATTAAATATAAATGATAGCCATGCTTTTTTTAATTTATGCACTCGTCGATTTCTAAATTTGAAATTAGATTTAAATTTTTAATTTCTCGAGTTTTTAAATATTTGTCGTCGGTTCCAGGCAGGAAACCACTGACCTATTCAAAGGACAAATATTGGAGCAAAATTAAAGATGTTTAGTCGTACTTTCTACAGAAAATGTTTTAATTACTGCAAAATTACTTGCCAGGACGCATTTGACTACTTTTGGTGTATTTCCTGCATGCAATATTGGACGTTTCTAAATTCCCCTCCTCTTCGAGAGATGGACAGTTGAAACCAAAATCGTTAGCAATTCATGTAGAGCTTTGTCTTCATTATATTGAATGAGGGATAAAATAGAATGATATAATAAAATCGATTAGAAAGTTTTAAGCACGTCATAGGAATAGCAGTAGTCTGATATGGCCAACCAACGTGTTGTAGAATAATAGAACTTAAAAAAAAAAAAAAAACCCTTCATATTGAAATAAAGACTGGGAAAAGTTCACAGGCTGAATTCCTGAGGCAATGCATTTTAGTACGCGCCGGCTTCTTCGTTTGCAATTTAGAAAAATACGGTATGGGTATCAAACCCCAGTTCTCTGGTTTGATTTCTTTGTCGCACCTTCGGCAGCAGGATTCACAAAGGAGTATTTTAACGCTTAAATAAACTTTTCTGGGAGCTTAGTTTTTTAGTTGGTTATTTAACGACGCTGTATCAACTACTAAGTTATTTAGATTCTGTATGTAAACTCTTGTGTGCCTCATTTTTAATTTGTGTCCATTAGTATGAGATTAATTATAGGCTAATGAAATTATTGGAAATTAATTTGCTAATCTGAGATTCAGTTCTTACTAATATACTTAAAGTGCCTACGTGTCTGTTCATAGCATATACTTCACGCAATTTCCGTCTACAAGGCTCTGGCTGAAGTACGTGACCTGCCATTAGTGCAGTTTCTGAAATGTGTCGGTGCAACATACCCAGTGGAGCAGAGCGTGAGATCCAGAGTTCAGTAAGGTAAGGACATGAAATATCTTTAACCTTGTTCCTTATATTCAAATGTAAATTACGAATCTTTCAAGACGACATCTGTTCTCAAATAAATTGTAAATTTGTAATTTATATTGCAGGGTTATGTCTGATCTAACAATTTTTCGGGTCCACCACTGTGGAGTAACGGCTAGCATGCCTGACTGTGAAACTAGAGGCCCCATTTTCAAATCCTGTTTGGGACAAGTTACCTGGTTGAAGTTTTTTCCGGGTTTTCCCTCAACCTATTAAGAGCA
>JAJSOF020000003.1:11568463-11625028 GCA_025594305.2 Periplaneta americana | reverse complement strand
TGTTTACCTGCATTAGACAACAAACTTCCTGTTTCTCTGAGCTGCCTATCCCATTTCATTATTGAGACGTACGTCGGTACAGCTTCCCTCGGTCTAAGATTGTACTGACGGCGAAACAAGCGCTGTACACGAATTATGGATCTATGTTCTGCTAATGACAGCACACAAAAGGCTTTCTGCTGTGGCGTCCACATGCTGACTGACTAAAGATACGATACGAATTCTCTTATTTAATGATCTGCGCATGCGTGAGTCTTCTAAAAATAAGTAACAACAATGGATTAAAACTTCCCAATTTCCTCTTTACAATGGTACCAATCTTAACCCATTTGCATGCATTGTTATGAAATTATAACTATTTCTTTTATTATACTTATAAGCGGAACATGTTAAAAGCCTAAAGCAGTAAAATGAATGTCGCGCTTAAGCGGTAAGAAGAGGGAAATTGTTATGTGTGTTACGTTGGGAATACTGAATGTGGTATTTCACACTTACCGCGTATTGGTTCTGTGCGGAAAACAAGCAAATACGCACGATCTCGCACAAAATTTAATTTGTGTCTCTCTTTGAGTTTTATACCTTAAATTTCTGCTTATCGTTCCACACATCATCTTGAATGTATTCAATGTTTTATATATATGGTCTTCATAATTGCATGAAATATCCCAACCTAGATAACAGAAATGTTTCACCTGTTCTATGGTACTATTGTTAATAACAGTCTTCGTTCTCAAGTAATGTTTTCCTTTAAATGGCACTAACCCTGTTGTTTTTTCAGTTCAAATTTCCAAATTAGAATTTTTCATGATTGCATGTAATGAATTTGGTGCTATTTGTAATTCTTCTTCCGTTGCTGGTAAAATCGCCTGATTATCGTCAAATGAGATTGTCTCTAAAATTACATGTCTAATTTTAAAATCCCAATGCTTTCTGTAAGTTGTAGCCTACTTCATATTTGGAGAAATGAAACGTTGCGTAAACTGCACAAGTCGTGGTATACTGAATAAATTTATTGAATGTTCTGTGGCATACTGTACAACAGAATAATAATAATAATAATAATAATAATAATAATAATAATAATAATAATAATAATGATAATAATAATAATAGTAATAATAATAATGATAATAATAATAATAATAGTAATAATAATAATGATAATAATAATAATAATTTGTAATGCATAGCACGGGGAGTACTATGAGAGGAAGTATACTGACAATAGTGGTGATAGTGGTAGAAGCTTTATTTTGCCTTGCAGAGTTTAAGTTCATAAGCCATTTTCTTCCACTCTTTATAAAGGTATACAAAATATACACGAAATACAGAACAACCGGTAATATAACTGTTTTATAAATTCCTACTTTCAGATATTCCTTCCGAATAAACATTCAAAATCTAATTGATCTGGAATTTTGCATGAATATTCTTTGTCAGAATTTGAATGTTCTCTGACGCAAAAACGTGTGTTTGATTCCTGGTGCATGCACGAGAAATAGAGGGGGCAGGAGGTGCAAACAATTGCAACGAGATTAAAAAAATATCAAACTTATTTTTTTTAAATAAGTAATATAATTCAAAATATTGTAACATATTTAATACAAATAAAAAATACGCACTATACATCAAAATATGTAAAACTATTTACGTCAAAACTTTGCAATAAAGAACTTTTAGTGTAATTTGCCGAAATTGTTTTTTTCTTATTTACATAAATATTGCATAAATATAGCAATAATACATGTAACTACATAAATTCCGAGCTCTGCTTAGGACATAAAATAATTCATTTCAAAATATACATGAACATCGAATGAAATACACTACAGTGTTAAAAAAAGTAGTTCCAGAAAAAAAAATGGCCCACCTAATTTTACTGAGTTCCAGATACAAGCATTGCGCAAGTGCAGTAACCAAGAGTGCTTGTATATAATGCTAATTGTGCAAAACTTGTTGTCTACATACAGGTGGCATCCATTACGGCTGGGGTCATTTTTCTTTTCTGGAACTGTACATATTGTACTTTATTACTTTCTAGCAGTATAGGCTTTTTGCACAATTATTGGGATTTCCTTGAATAATCATTCCCTATCTCATTTTTTTCATAGATATTTGATACCTAATAAGTTGTACGAAATAGTGGTAACAGCACAGTCTACTATACAGTCGCGAAGCTCAATATGTAGTAAAAATGCAAACATGGATAGTTGCCCACCACTAGGATCGCTACTATCGCCTCATCATCGCAGATCTCTCTCCTAGCAGCCGACAGAATATGTCGTTGTGTTCTTTTGGAAAGATTAACACCTTGCTTCCATTATTGAAATATTAAATGCATAAAGTTAATTTATTATTTTAATGAAGTATATTAAATTCCACCATAAACTCGAAGATACCTGCAAGAAATAGGTTAATATTATTTTTGTTTGTGCATAACGAACTGAAATTTACTATAATCGCTTCACTCATTCAAGATTATAGCGATAATTAACTATGAAACCAATAAATATTAATTTGCATTTCCCTTTACAACAATAATAATGGAAATATGAATTAATGGATTAACTTACGTATGTGTACCGGTACTTGTGTGTAGGCTTACGTAGTTGAGGTTAAGCAATAATAATCCCACCAGAATTGGAAATAAAACGTGATTAATAAATTTTATTGTAACAGACTTAATTTTTCTATGTCTCTAGTAAAATATTATTATTCCAATTATTGTATTTTAGCCATTAACATTTTCATTATAACCAATAACGAACATTTCACAAGCATCAGTGTGAAATACGCAACGAGCTAGCACTCGATGGAAATACGACACAGTCCAAAGTCGACCGTGGATAGTCTATTGTTTCTAGTTGCTAACCGCTTGGAGCGCTTTATCACGAGATTTGCAAAAAATCACCTCAAGCTTCGCGACTGTATATAGTAGACTGTGGTAACAGTATCAGATATTTATTAATTCTTTTTTTACTAACGGAGAGAATGTGAATGTTCGTTATTCACCTATATGAAGCGAGTTGGGTAGACCAATAAAATTTATCGATAGAGTCGTTAACCAGAGTGCACCATAGGAGACAGGTCTATGCTAGAGCCATGCTGAGAAGAAGATGGAGATTTGTTGGGATGCCACAGGGGAACTGAGCTCCTGGAGAAAACACCTGTTTTACCTGGACCATAGACTTGCACAACACCGGGAATCGAACCTGGGTCCACTTGATTATAAGTCCAGCACTCTAGCCACTAGACTACCATGGTAGGGAACAGTGGGATACGTTCATAACTCTGTTGTGTCTATTGTACACCTAAATATGGTAATTTTTATGGTTTATCGATAATATCGTTTTCCCGTATTTATCGTTTTCATTCCCTATTCCCCAAAAAATTATGGATCGAGGTTTCACTATATCTGAATTAGTTTCTGAATTACAGAAAAAACTTACAAGTTTTATCAAACTATATGAAGCAACATTGGTTATCATTGTTTTCAGTTTGAGTTTCGTAGTATCACTGTCAGAAGCTTCAATTAATTGTTCTGTTGCTATGATACCCAAAGCAGCAACTTTCATTGTCTGTTCAATTTGTCTGAGGCGACCATCTAAAATGTACATTTTTTTCCCTTGAGATTGTGTTATCAAATTTTGTTTGTTGAAGTCTAAGTATGTAGATTTAATAAATCTTTTCACAGAGTAATACGTAGATTTAGTAACAGGTCTGTAAGTAGCAGTGCTGCCCTTCTTTGCTAAAGCATCCGCATTCTCGTTTCCCAGGATTCCACAATGGGATGGTATCCATTGGAATACAATTCTTTTATTGAGTGATAATAATTGAGAGAGCATTTTAGTTATTTCTGCTGTTTGAGATGAAGGTGTGTGTCTAGAGACTATTGATAGAATAGCTGCTTTGGAGTCTGACAATATAACTGCATTCTTAAATTTATTGACGTGGCATAGAAGATTCCTGAGTCTTTCACTTATTGCAATGATTTCTCCATCAAAACTTGTTGTTCCATACCCAAGAGATCTATAAAGTGAGAAGAGACAGCACGTAACACCTGCACCGGCACCTTGTTCTCTGGAGATCAAGGATCCGTTGGTGTATAGATGAAGCCAGTTTTGTGGAGGGTACCTAATATTAATTGTCTCTAAAGACAATTGTTTCATTATTTCAGTGTTTACTTCTGATTTCAGTATTTCTTCTGTTAAATTTAGATTATACTCTATATTTAATAGAGTTAAAGGGTTTGATTTAATTTGTAAGTTTTCTTTTAAATTCGGGATATTGATTTTCTGTTTTAATTCTTGAACCATGGATATGAAACTTTGAGTTTTTAATCTACAGAGAGAAAATGCCAATTGTTTCCTGGTAATGTGATAAGTTTTTCATTTAAGCAAATAATAGATTTTTTATCGATATTATTTATGATTATTGTTAAAATTAAATGCATCAATTAGGGAAAACACGGGAAGTTTACTGGAATCAAGTAAAGAGATAGGTTTGGAAGTAAATCCCGAAAAGACAAAGTATATGATTATGTCTCGTGACCAGAATATTGTACGAAATGGAAATATAAAAATTGGAAATTTATTTTTGAAGAGGTGGAGAAGTTCAAATATCTGGGAGCAACAGTAACAAATATAAATGATACTTGGGAGGAAATTAAACACAGAATAAATATGGGAAATGCCTGTTATTATTCGGTTGAGAAACTTTTATCATCCAGTCTGCTGTCAAAAAATCTGAAAGTTAGAATTTATAAAACAGTTATATTACCGGTTGTTCTGTATGGTTGTGAAACTTGGACTCTCACTTTGAGAGAGGAACAGAGATTAAGGTTGTTTGAGAATAAGGTTCTTAGGAAAATATTTGGGGCTAAGAGGGATGAAGTTACAGGAGAATGGAGAAAGTTACACAACACAGAACTGCACGCATTGTATTCTTCACCTGACATAATTAGGAACATTAAATCCAGACGTTTGAGATGGGCAGTGCATGTAGCACATATGGGCGAATCCAGAAATGCATGTAGAGTCTTAGTTGGTAGACCGGAGGGAAAAAGACCTTTAGGGAGGCCGAGACGTAGATGGGAAGATAATATTAAAATGGATGGAGGTGGGATATGATGATAGAGACTGGATTAATCTTGCTCAGGATAGGGACCGATGGTGGGCTTATGTGAGGGCGGCAATGAACCCCCGGGTTCCTTAAAAGCCAGTAAGTATTCGGAAGGAATTTGAAAATGCAAAAATGTTCTGAGAAAACTGCAATTATTTTCTGCTGTCGCATGCCAGGAGCATTTAGAAAGTTCGAGCTTGGTGATTTAAAAATGAAGATTCGTAAAAAAAAAATACTAAAATGGTTGACATTGCCTTAAGAGGTTTTTTTTTATCTTGGTACTACATATCTTTGACTGTTGCTTTTAATTCATACTGTAGAGCAGCGTTTCTCAAACTTTTCTATCCACGGAACCCTTTTAAACCTAAAATAGAATTGTGGAACCCAGCGGAATATTAGTGATATATATACTGTATATATTAAATTACCAAATGTACTTTTACCACTAACATTACACATTTTTATTGATGTCACATATTATACATGTTTAAAAATTATAAATAATATTGTTGAACTATATTTGCTGTTATTACAAAGATTAGTAATCCTGGTTTATTTTTACCACTAAAATTAAACATATTTTTTGAACTCACACTTTATACATTCTCGTATTTAACATTTATTTAATGTTTCTGAAATATATATGCTATTGTTACAAAGATTAGTAAATATATAACAAGTATACAAGAAATTAAGTCCACTTGCATTGTTAACACTGTTTTGTAATTCACACTAAAAATTCAGGTACTTAATTTTTTCAGAAAAAACACCTATTTGAAATAGATTAGAGGGACGAATGTTTTTGTTGTTTATGCCTGCATATTTCTTTAATATCTGGTTTAATGTTAGAAAGCTAAAGTCTCATGTCTGGTTCTGCATCCAGTCTGTTCCAGTATTTAGTTTTGATAGACGTACACACGGAAAACTCAGTTTCACATAGGTAAGTACTTACAAAAGGAAGTAGAATTGTAATAGCTTTCTTTGATAACACTGGGTATTCTTTTCTCAGGCTGTGCCAAAAATCCACCACAGACAGATTCTTAAACTGAGGTTACAGGGACGAATCAGACGTCACTTCCAGTAATGCTTCATATCCTTCAGAAGCGAGGGAAGAAGGTTTTTTTCTTTGATATCAAATGGATTTTGACCCACAAGTTTTGAGAATTGTTTTCACTTTCCTCTTCTGGAAAATACTGCTCTACATTATGGCGCATATCCTCCAAATGCTTTACAAATTCTTCATTGATTTCATCAAGTTCTCGGTGAGTTGCTTCGTTCTCCTCAAGGAACTCTTTCAAAGCAGGGTAGCTCTCAAATTCACGGCCGGCTAGACTTGTCATCCAGAACTGCAATTTTCTCTTGAAAACCCAGATTTTATTTGCTGCATTGAATATATTAGCACAAAAATTGAGCTAAAAATGCAAATATCAAGAGCCATTGTTGTCACTCAAACTATCGTCCAACTCAAAATGGTGATAAATGAAGGAAGCCATCATCTCAGCCTTAAGTTCGAAGAGTCTACTTAAAGTTTTTCCGCGAGAAAGTCATCTCACTTCTGTATAGAGAAGCAGAGATTTTTTAAGGCTTCCCATGTCGTCACAAATGATTTTGAAGAGTCTTGAATTTAATCTTCTGGACTTGATAAAATTAACGATTTTTACTGCTTCATTAAGAACATTTTTGGGGGTCAGTGGGATTTTTGATATGACCAAAGCTTGACGGTGTAAAATACGACTGATTTTGCAATTTTTTGCAACTGACTTTTTGCGTGATACTGCACCAGCTGTTTTCCCAATCATTGCCTTTGCACCATCCGTGCAGACATGAACACAATTGTCCCAGGGTATATGATTTTTTTCAAAAGTACTCACTAACAAGTCTGAAAATTTCAGATTCTGTTGCATTAGCTGTCAGCGGTTTACGTATTAGCATATCTTCTTCAATAGCATCTTCATAATGTTAATGGATGAACACTAGTACAACTCCCAGATCTGCTACATCACTTGACTCGTGTATCTGTAGTGCAAATTGACATGATCTGAGCCGACAGTTTAATTCTTCCTAGATGTAAGCTGCCATATCTTGAATGCGACGAGCCACTGTTTCATTTGAAAGCGTCACGGAAAATTTTGTTTAGCTTCCTTCTCATTGAGCATGCACTTAACCATGTCAATCGCACAGGGTTTTACTACTAGGTTCAAAAAGTTCCCGGAATTTTACTACCATTTTTCGTATTAATATATAACAAGGGATATTATACATTTGTTTTGTTGGTAACATTCATGATGTCATTTCCTTAAAGTTTGTTGATAATGGCAATTATTGGTTTTGAGTTGTAGGCAACTGTTTATCATAGTGTTTTGTTTGTTCGTCGCATTTTGTAATTATGTCCACAGAGCAAAGTACAAACATCAAGTTCTGTGTTTTGCTGGGGACATGATCAGTATGGCTGATGAAGATGGTGATTTCTTAAACAAAATGAAACTGGTGCTACTTGTACGACCCAGTCCCTAAACGACAGTCATCTGAGTGGAAATCGAAAACATCTCCTCGGAAGCAAAAATTTCCTAGGGACACTTCCAAAGGCAAAGTTATTTTAAATGTTATGTTTTATTTAACGACGCTCGCAACTGCAGAGGTTATATCAGCATCGCAGGATGTGCCAGAATTTTGTCCCGCAGGAGTTCTTTTACATGCCAGTAAATCTACTGACATGAGCCTGTCGCATTTAAGCACACTTAAAGCAAAGTTATGTTGGAAGTTTTCTTCGACTCTCAGGGTCTCATGCACCATGAGTTCATTCCAGAAGGTCGTACTGTAACGAAAGAATTGTACGTAAAAACCCTCCGTCGCCTTTGGGACGCAGTGAGAAGGAAACGTCCAGAAAAGTGGTTCCTTATGCATGACAATGCACCTGCTCATCGCGCAATTATTGTAAAGAATTTTCTTGCCAGGCGCAACATAACTGCTTTGGATCACCCACCATACTCTCCTGATCTCTCACCACCTGATTACTTTCTGTTTCCCCGTCTGAAAAGTCATCTGAAAGGACGGAGATTCAATGCTGAAGAGGTTACCGCAAACGCGACGAGAGCACTAAGACGGGTTTCACAAAATGACTTCCAGGCCTGCTTCCAGGAACTCTACACGCGTTGGCAAAAGTGTGTTGTTGCGGAAGGCAACTATTTTGAAGGGAATGCTGTAGAATAGTGTTTAAGGTACGTTGTTTCTATGATGCTAGCAAATTCCGGGAACTTTTTGTGACCTAGTATGTATTAATTTTTCGGCTACTGTGTGGTACTCACCTGCCTGAGCCACTCTGTAGCTTACAATGAAAGATGCCTCTGTTGCTTTTTTCATTTGTACTATATTAAGATGACTGAGCCAAGAAATTTTGTGAATTTAGTAACTCACGACGTTTTCTATCAAAGAAATCAATATTCTTGTTATAAAACTGAGCATGATTTGTTTCAAAATGGCGACGTAATTTTGAAGGTGCCATCGAATTATTAGGTAAAATTCTGCCACTTATTATTACGCACTGAGGGCAATTTTTAGCATCCATGAAATCCAAGGCTAAGTAACTCTCATTATATTTACGTTTTTTAAATACAGGTTGATGTTATGTTTTTGATATTGACTCCATCACATTTTCAGATGACGAGAAGCTATTTTGTACACCTGGTTTCATCAGACCCACATACTTGTTTAGGGATAGTTGAAGTTTAGTGGCACACTTGGATGTTGATTGTTTTAATGATCCTGTTTTAAGCCTCCGATCCATGACTCAGTGTCACTCTGTATTAAAAAAGTAGAGTTATGATCGGTATCACTCCGTATTAAAAATACGATGACGTAGCTCGCAATGATCGGTCTTGCTCTCTATTTACACAATTTTGCAGAAGGGATGACAAAACTCGCACAATTTTTCTTTAAAATATTTGAGCTTTCTCGAATATTATTAAATAAACGTTGAGACACAATTAAACATAACTTACCTTGAACTTCAAAATAACGTTCTTTCTTCTCCAAAAAAAAGTTTCATGTGCTTTCTTGAAGGAACGTCAAAACAACTCTGCGAAATATCCTTCACAGAACTTTCAGTTAATTTCGTATACAATTTACACCTGTGCATTATTGTTGGAAAATGTGTTAGCTGCAGACACTTATGTTATTTCAAGCGCATCTATTATTATTATTATTATTATTATTATTATTATTATTATTATTATTATTATTATTATTGCTATTATTATTATTATTATTATTATTATTATTATTATTATTATTATTATTATTATTATTATTATTTCAACAATGTGCATTAGTGATCGGATTGCCGTAAACGGTATCCATTGTTGTTCCTGATAATTGCCAATAGAATGGCTGAATAAACAATTATAATTCTGTTCTTATTCTTTTTCATGTTTTTATAACATTATATTTTAGAGATTAAAAAGTAAATAATTTCACATCGGGAATTGCGCGGAACCCCTAAGAGTTGCTTACGGAACCTCGGGGTTCCGGGAACACACTTTGAGAAACGCTCCTGTAGAGTAAAAAATAAGTTTAAATTCTGTTATCGTCTAAACATAGTGTTTGTTCTATAATCATGTACCAGTTTGTTATTATTACATGTAAGTGTCATTGAAATAATGTTGACAAAAATGGTCGCAATTTTCGTTTACAGGGATAGATTAGAGATAGTATTTGGTGGTAATTGTTAAGATATGTGGTTAAATCGGTAGAATTAATTCCTTTTTCGTTAAATTCTCAAGAAGATACGTTTGTAGATTCCTTTTAACGAAAACAATGACATCATTCATATGTAACATAATATCAAAGACCTTGGCCTTGAACGTTGTGAGTGAATGAGAATGAAAACAATTGAATGGAATGTCTTTCATCTTTGTGCAAACGATGCACTGCTTTTTATGTAGTACAAAACATCATGGCCTTCTTCATTCAAGTCACGCATATGGAAAAACAAATGAGGAATGAATAATATGCAGCATGTATATTCATAGCCTGTATGTAAATTAGCAGAAAAAAATGACACCAAGAAACATGCAAATGTGCAACACATACAAGCCCTGTAAATGTACAAACATTATACAAGTTGAACAATAAGTATGGAATATTGCTAATAACTTCTGAAATTTTAATTTTACAAAAAAAAAATGTTTTATACAAAAGCTGTAGGAGATAAAAGATATAAATTTATTTTTATTTATTATTATTTTTTTATTTTGCTAATACTTATAAGCAGGGAACGGATTTATATGGACTAAAAATATATGAAATATGTAAATATATATGTAGTTATTTTTACCAAAATATGGAAATAAATATGGATTTTTACCAAAATATGGAATTAAATATGGACTTAAAATTATAAAAAATGACTATGTACGTTAAATATTGGTACATTTTAATCAAACTAAACAAAAATATAATGGACGTACCTTATCTTCCAATGTAGTTTCAACAAAACACAATTTTTATTGTCTGTTACCATAACAATAGGTTACAAACATTTCTTTCAAGTGCTGAAAAGTGAATCTTCTTCTATTGTCTCTGAGGATAGATTTATACTGACCAAAAGAGCGTTCGACGTCACAAGAAGTAACTGGTACATAATTCAATTTCACAATGTCTGCTGGGGATAAGTCCAAGTTAATCTTCACTGTTGATTCACCACTCATCACAGCAACAACCTTTTGTAGTTCTTCATATCCAGGGTTTTTTGAAAGTACAGTGTCCACCTTAGCTCTTACTGCATCTGCAACTTTACCTCTACCACGATTCAGTTGTTCCACAGTACTATTTATAATTTCAAAACTTTCAGATAGTGAAAGGTGCCTATTTTGGAGACTTTTGAGCGTTTTTATGATGCATGAAAATGTATGCTGAATGTGAGCTAAGTCATTCTTCACACTTATGTCACAGGTAACTGTTTTCGCAGTATCAATTGAGACTGCATCTTCAGAGTCCAATGCAAGGAGAACATTGTTAATAGAGTCTATATGTTCGGCATAATATTCAACTGCTTCTAGCCATGTACCCCATCTAGTTAAAATTGGCTTTGGTGGCAATGGAATTTCAGGGTACATTTCTTTCAACACGTTAACTCTACTGGGAGCTTTGAGAAATACTTTTTCACTGATGAAATCAACAAATCTACTTTAGGAAATTGTCTCTGACCACTTCTGCCACACGATGAAATGCATGCGCCACACAAGTAAAATGAGTCAATTTAGGATATACAACAGATAATGCTTGTCCAGCTTTGACCATATAAGGGGCAGCATCGCTAATAAAGAATAACACATTATCGTACATAATACCCTTTGGCCACAGGATACCCATAGCTTCGTTGAACAGTTTAACTATAGTTTTGTTATTGCACTTTTCTAGAACATCACAATGTAAAAGAATTCGTTCAGAATATTGTTCACTTAACAAACCGATAACTACATTACCAACAAGTCTACCTTCTTTGTCGGGAGTCTCATCAATGGAAACCCAAATTGAACTATCTTTAATTTCATCTCTTATCTTCTGTATTGTCTCATCGTAGATGGATGGAGCATACGTCTTCCTAAGTGTTGACTCATCCGGGATTGTATGTTGAGTATATTTTTCAAGGAATTCCCTGAAGACCTTATTCTTTAGTTTGTAGAGAGGAATATCAGCAGAGATGAGAGAACGGCACAGGTCGATGTTAAACTCAGATCTTACATTCGATGTTGTTGGTTGTGTTAAAAACAATTGTCTCTGCTTGGAATTTAGTTGTTTGTTGGCCTGATGTTTACTAGTTGTAATGTGTTGTTGCACCAGGAACTTTTGTGTAGATGATACTGCACACTGACACAAATTACAAAATAATATTTTATTGTCAGTTGATAAACCATCTTCTTTAAATTCTGAAATGTAACTTGTTAGTTTTGATTTTAAATTGACTGAATGACGTACTTTTGGCATATTTACCGTCTTTATAGTATGATTTACAAAACTGAACCTATGTGTACTCTGACTGGCATTTAACTGTTGAGCTGCACAACTGAAGTCTGTTAAAAATTTTAAATTAAATTAATACAGTTTTGTAACTTACTTTCCCATTGTTGATAGGACTGCTAATTTTCAAATAACTCTGATGTTAAAGGGATTACTGAACATGTGTTTAAATCTCTATTGTTGAAATGTATTTTTAAAAGTTAATGGAATTTTGTTTTGTTTTATTGTTAAACCTAATATAATATGGACTGTTTTATATGAAATATGGAAAATATATGGAAATTAACGAAAATATGTACTAAACTCTAAAATATGGAAAAATATGGAAAATAAAAGTAGGATTTTTCAACCCTACACATTGTGAAACATAAAGATAATGCAAAATATAAATTATATTAGCTTTATAAGTAAATATGTATTTACATATAAATCCTTTCCCTGCTTATAAGATAAAATATAGTATACACAGATAAAAGTTTAGCTCACCCCTGAAAGAATGGAACTCGTGCCCAGGGGTGGATTCCTGATTTTAAATTAAGAAGTATATAATACAATTTGTTTTATATCTACTACACAATAATAATATATAAATTTAATTTTACAATTTTTCATTATTTATAAAATTCATACAGAACTTAAAAATTTAATACTAGAACTATTAGAATTGACAAGATCAGGATATGTAAATATAAATTTGTTATACAGTAGAACCCCGAGTATCTGTCACCCTATTAACCGATTGGCGGATTGTCCGACTGTCTTTCTCTCTTGGGGTTTTTTTTTTTTTTTTTGCTATAGAAATATATGAAGTACTGTACGTTATTAGCATGTTATTTTTTTTTCTAGAGAAGGGTATTACAAGACTTTACCTTTATACAGTATGGTCTAATGTTCGAGTTGTCATACTGTATAACTTCTATATAAAATGTCTTCTTGGAGTGTTATTCTAAGGATAAAAAGTGCAAATAACTGAATGGTCTGTGGAATGAGAAAGTGTGGCTCATCTTAGAATACGAGATTGGAGTCACAACTGTGTGCAATTTAATAAAAATCAAGGATAAAGTATGTAAATCTACAACATGAGACCTCCACTATTCATATATGTCTACAGTCAGCCATTACAAGGAGTTTCCTTGCCCCTTAAAACCCGTTGTTAACAACCAGACATAAATCAGTGAACGTCTGATCCACTATCTGGCGTGTTGAATACAAGACCATAGGGAAAATTACGAAAGTGTAAGCATTATTCACTAAATTTGTGAACATCTTTTTTATGGTACGGATTATCCGATTTTTTCGATTAACCGTTCAGCCTACCCCCTTCATTACCACGGATAATAGAGGTTCAACTGTATGTTCTTGAGCCAAAATTACTACTACTATGATTAAATACTGTAGCAGTGTTACATTTTGGTTCAAATAATCTTCAAGAATTTTATTCATACCTTTTGTTTCATAACTATGAGACTAGATTAATCTGATTGGCTATGTACTGTATATTTTTAGTAGAGCCATCGCTGTAGCTCAGTTGGCAGATTCGTTGGCCTGCTGATTCGGAGCTGTACTCCATTTGGTCTCATTGATTGTTTTTTTCCGAGGTTTTCCCCAGCTGTGGGACTGATGCCGGATGGTCTATGGCGAGTCCTCGGCCTCACTTCATTTCAACCCCTTTGGTTTGATTACCTGGTTGGGTTTGTTCCGAGGTTTTCCCCAACCATAAGGCAAATGCTAGGTAATCTTTTGGCGAATCCTAGGGCCTCACCTCATCTCGCAAAATTATTGTAAAAAATTGTAGAAAATTGTAATTGTAATCTTGTAAAATTTTGACTTGTCCCACATCTTAAAGCGTCATTGCTAATGTAAGATCTATGGAATATAATAAATGAAATGAATTACAATATTATGATACCAGTGTTCGAAAAAAGTTACTCAGGCAGTGTGTGACAGTAAACTTAATTTTTTTTATGCTCGACCATGCCGAAATGTACTAATTATACACCTGGTAGCAGTCCTTTAATGCATGTCATCAAAGTACATCTATTCATTAAAGTACAGGTCTTCAGCCAATGATAACTCAGCTTACATGTTCAGCCAATGACAAGTCAGCTTTGTACCGTTATAAAACCGCAAGTATCGATTATTCTCGGATATGCAATTGAAAGAGAATTAGCGAAAAGTCACGGAGGCTGGAAATCCAATACTGTCGCAGAAGGTTATGTTCTGTTACTATAATAATTAGCGTTAATTGTAAATAATATTCAAATAAATTCAATTTGTCATCTCGTTTTTCAATGTCGAATTCAATAATCAAAGTTATACCAAGTTTAACGGATTACACAAGGTCAATGACATTATTGTTCCTCGGAAAAAATCAATACTTTCGCGTCTGCGCACATCTCACAATTCACGACCTAGAACAAGGTCACTTCCGATCTTGTCAGATACAAATAAAATGTATACATCTGAATACCGGTAATTTCAAGTTAGAAATATGGTCGAGCATAAAAAGTCGTATGAAACTCGCCTATAATGGTAATTAAGAAGCTCGTATGAAAATTATGAAACTCGCGCTCATTTCATAAACATCCATACTCGCTTCTTAATTACTATCATTATAGGCTCGTTGCATAATGTACTATTTAATGACACCCTACATTATAATTGACATATTTCGAATCTCCATTAAATTTTACATATGAATGTTTAGAAATTTTATCCGTTCACTGTTTCATGTCTTTTAAGTATTTATTAAACTTGTTTTGTGGACTTCATCTTGAGACAGATTGTAAAGTCCACACCTGTGAAGTAATGGTTAGCAAGTCTGACCACAAAACCAGGTGGCCTGGATTCGAATCCCGATCGGGGCAAGTTATCTGGTTGAGTTTTTTCCGGTATTTTCCCTCAACCCAATACGAGCAAATGCTGGGTAACTTTCGGTGCTGGACCCAGGACTCATTTCACTGGCATTATGACCTTCATCTCATTCAGACATTAAATAACCTAAGATGTTGATACAAAATCGTAAAATAACCTACTAAAATAAAAAAATACCAGTATGTAAAATCACGTTGAGTATTGGTAGGCCATAAAACTAAACAAAACACTATAACTAACCAACCTTTACAATAGATACTCAAAATGGGAACTATTCACAGCCAAACAATGTCCCAGTCTATCATGAAAACAATCCATTGTCTTTCTCACAGTTACATGACTGATCTGTTCCATCTCATATCTACAATGACTGTTTTCGTGATAGACTGGGACATTGTTTGTCTGTGAATGGTTCTCATTTAGAACATCTGTTAAGTTTTGTTAGTCATAGAGTTTTGTTTAGTTTTATAGCCTACACGACATGATTTTACATACCTGTTTGTCTCAAATAAACAATAATTCAAGTCTTACCTAACAAAAACAAAGGCAGCCTATGTGAAACAGAACATAGAAAAATGGAGTAGCTTACAGAAAGAAAGTTTTCATTCGTTTAATATATTTTTAATACTACTTTGATTGAGGTTCTGGCTTATATGTACTGTACATCTATTATCATGCAGTACATCTCACTTGACGATATGTGTCAGAGGAAGAACAATTGAAGGGTTCAGAACCATTGTGTGCCAAGTGCCATTTATTTAAACCGTATAAAACAAGGGTTAAAATGAAGTTATTACCATAATTCAATGGAAACATATAGTCTAGCAAGTAATATGAAGTTTAACGGTACACATTAAAACTAAATGATATGTCAATCTTCATTAAACTATGGTATTCACTTAACTTTAACCCTTGCTTTCTCCGTTTTTAATAAATGGTGCTTGGCCCACTATGGCTCTGAACCCTTCAATTGTTTGTATACATCTCAAGTCTAGTTGACGATGTATGCAACGGAGGGGGAAAGAAACTGTCCACCCTATTTCGTTATCTCCCAGTTTAATTGCCTCATAAGTGGTGCCTTGTTGGTATCACGTCTGAGGTTCAGACCTGTTTTCAGACAGTTGACTAAGCCAGTGGTTCTCAACCTTTCAGAGACTACGGCCTCGTAAATTCTTTTTATATAAGACGAGGGCCCAGTCCCAATAAATTTACTCGTGAATATCTTCCCAAACATTCATACATTTAACTGACATCAGAATTAATGATTAAGTTTGGTGTAGGCTACGTAATCTTAAAACTTAAAGAGTACAAGTGATTAATATTTAGGAAATAATTTTCTTTTCTATTTTAAGGGAAGAAGATACTGAAAATTTGAAATTCCTTGTTCTTTCAATGAAACTTACAATTGTTTGTGTGCTAAACAATCGTATATATAAAATCTAAAATTGGGTATTAGGTTTTAAAAAAATCAAAAGGGGGCCCAAATTTGGCAATTTGTCCCATATTTGTAACTATTTACAAAAATTGATATAACTCATCTCAGATATTTGAGGAATTCTTTTGCCATTAGATTTACAAAATAGCCTATGTTTTACAGAAACATTATAACCGAGTTTAGAATATCACGGATTTCAGTTCACTTCTTTGCATGTTATTATAATTATTTTCATATTCAATTTAGACCTCAAAATTCTAATGAAGTCAAATCTTTTTAAATAGTCTGTTTAAGATCTGTACAAAATTTGAGTGTCCTATCATTGATATTTTCAGAGTTATATCAATTTATAGTGGGCATGGTGACCAAAAAAGCAATTTACGAAAAACACAACTAAAGAGTCATTTGATTATAAACTTTCTCTTGAAGAGCCACGCAATGATTGTTATAGGCTTACTTTGTTTACTGTATTTTTCTTTTTAACATTTTCTGATTAATTTTTTGAGTAGTTGCTCACAGCTTTCATATGATTTACAAGTCTAGCTTTCTATTTGCTAATCCTGCCCGTATTGTATTGTATTGTATTGTATTGTATTGTATTGTATTGTATTGTATTGTATTGTATTGTATTGTATTTATTAACATTCCATGGTATTCATACATTGCTTTACAGCTAGAATATGAAACAAGTAAAAAAACTTAATACTATTATAAAGTCTTAATTTATAGTCACAGTCTAGATGAAATATATATACAGACGAGATTTACAATATAGTCTACTAGTACAACACAAAGTTTTAGTATCAATTTCATGAAGCGTTATTGAATGTCATGAATTCACCTACAGAATAGAAGGCGTGAGAAATTAGGTACTTCTTTAATTTGGCCCTAAATAATCTTATGTTTTGAGTTTCATTTTTTATATCGATAGGGAGGCTATTAAAAATTTTTACTGCCATATAACGCACTCCTTTTTGATAGCACGATAGACTTGCCGATGGAGTATGAAAGTCATTTTTTTGACGTGTATTTATGCTATGAACTGTTGAATTAGTTACAAAGTTTTCACGATTACATACGAGGAAGACTATTAATGAAAAGATATAGTGACAAGCCATGGGCATTATTTGTAGTTTTTTGAAAATAGTCCTACAAGATTCCCTAGATTTGGCACCTACTATTATTCTAATTACTCTTTTTTGTAGTAGGAATATACTGTTACTATCTGTGAAATTTCCCCAGAATATTATTCCAAAACTCATTACCGAGTAGAAGTATGCAAAGTATATTGTTTTTAAGGTATCGATATTTACTATCTTTTGCATAGATCTAATAGCAAAACATGCTGAATTTAGTTTGGGAGTAATTTCTTTAATATGATTTTTCCAATTTAACACATTATCGATTTTTAAGCCAAGAAATTTGGTGTCGTTGTTTCTAATAGGGATCTGTTGTTAATTATTGCGCTAGAAACTTGCGAGTTGAATTTGCACAGGATTTAAATTGAATTATGTTAATTTTGTTACAATTTAATACCGTGATATGTAACCAACTGTATATACAAATACACTACAAAACACAAAACTACACTAACTGCAACCTATGTAATACACACCATTTAAATACTATGTATTTTTAGATACTACAATAATTATTTCTCTCAAGATGTAACAACCACATTTCTACACTTTAGATGAAAGCAATAAATTTTCAAGCTTGTTTGACGAAAACAACTGAAGGCATAATATCATCTCCTGTTGTCTAGTGAATAAAACGAAAAACTATTGGAGATAGGGCTGCCACACTATTGAAGAATGAAATTATATAAAATAAACAACATAAATCAGATTGAGAATGCGGTAAATTTTAAAAAAGAAATAGATTGGAAAATGGAGTGGACTTATCTTTTTAAATACCCGGCTAACAGAGTATTACAAATGGCATATTTAAATGTCATAGCATTGAGTTAGGTCTTAAATTTTATTTGTAACAGTGGCGGTTCCTCGGAGGAGGGAAGGGAGGAACGTCCTCCTCACATTTTTCTTCTTTTGAAAGTAAATACCAAATAAAATATGTGACTTGAAATTCGAGGAAGATTCGATAATTTTTAAGTTCACAGCTATAAGAAAAACTCGGTTGATCGAGTTTTAAACGACTCGGGCTTATGTGCTGCTATAAAACTGTGAGAAAGATGCGAGATTGTTTGTGTGGAGGAAAGTCAATCCTTTCCTCCTTTACTACAGTTAACCACATAGACAACAGGGCACTAGCGGCCAGAGAAAGAAGCAGAGTTTTAAAGCAAGTAAATGAACGGAGAGGGAGGAGATCCTCCTCTGAACCAGCGCATGGGCGGGAAATAGAAACCGACTGGTCTTGCAGTAAGCTCGCTACCGCTGCTATCTAACGATGCTGCATTCAACCAGACTATAATACATCTAGGAGGAGCACAATAAAAACAGTTTTAACGCAAATCTATGAAAGACACCATATAAACTTTTTTTTTAAATTATAAATCACAAATATTATTCATTGCACTTTAGATAACCTTCTGTTCATGGTTTCAAGGATATTTGAAAGTTAAAGTTGGGTTTATATAAAACAAAGAGGAAGTAGTTCTACGTTAGTATAGCAGATCTTTTTTGGCCCCTGAAATTCACTTCCATTCATTGTCTACTACAAGTTGTCAGTTTTGTACAAATATATTTGAAATTGAAAGTAGGTACTCCAAACTGCATTATTTTTAATATAAAAAATTAATCAGCCACCGCTTTGAACAATAATGGTAGTATGACTTTACAAGAACTGACATTCTTCAAAAGCATGTGATACTGAACTTTTAAAATGTACATGTGGCAACACAGACCACGTGGGTGGGTGCAGTGTTCTCGCTTTCCTCAGATTATTTCCCATTCCCATTTCCATT
Organism: Periplaneta americana; assembly: GCA_025594305.2. NCBI lineage: Eukaryota > Metazoa > Arthropoda > Insecta > Blattodea > Blattidae > Periplaneta > Periplaneta americana. Next base: position 11,605,658 of record JAJSOF020000003.1, on the reverse strand, counting down.
TCGGTAAAACGGTTCCGGTTACGAGTTAGTAGCTAGTCTCTTCCAACACGTGTGATGCTGTAGTGTCCTCGAAAAATGGTGCGAGATTGTGAATTTCCTTGTAATTGTTAATTTGTGCAATTATTCAACAATGAATGGAAGTGAAAACATAATATATTTTGGAAAATTTAGGAAACTCAGTTTACTAGAACAGATTATTGCTATACAGAAGGGAAGGCCAACCCCAACACTACCTGGTCTTACATGTATGCATGTTGGCTAATTTGTAGCATGTTTCATTCAAGAAGGTGTCATTTCGTGCTGTTAACTTCTTTCCTCCTCTTAAGAAATACGCAGGAGCCGCCACTGATTTGTAATATATTCTCTATAGTCAAAAGATTATTTTAAGCGAAAAAAAAAAATTGAAAAGAAAAATGTGAATTTTAGTCAAATTTCAGTATCCTCTTCCCTAAATGAAAGTAACACAGAATTACTGGTTCACAGATTTCACTCTCACTTAAATTCAACTGACAATTTTCTTCATTAAATATAAAGGATGCACTTCCAGTAGACTCCTCAATATGTAGGCTATTTTCTTTTTAAGAAAACTAAACAATATCTGTTGTTTTGCCATCCTACACTGAAATATTTATATTTGCTATAAATTCTATAACTATTTTAGTAAATAAAATTATTATATTTGCTAAACAAAACTGACACTGAAAACTATGCCAATAAAAAATGTAGCAATGAAAAATGAAAATTCAGACAGTTTAAATTTCAACCAATCAAGATCGACCGACATATCACCAACCTTCAAGGAAACAACTATCTGAAAGTCTACATAACAGAATGTATGTTAGTTACTTACTGATGAGTTATATCAAATTGAAATGTATATAAAGCCTATATTTAGCTTGATAAAAGTCTGAAATTTGCGAGAAGCTTATCACCTGGGTTATCTTCCTGAATTCATCACTGCTTATGATTATTATTAAGGAAGATGTGATGTTTTATGTAGGGCTGTAAAGTTGAAAAAAAAAAAAAAACAACGGAGAAGTCAAATGTTCAAAGTGAAAAATTTTTTTACTAATGGACTAGGCTATATTAACCAGGAAAAATACTAATGAGGCATTTTATTGTAGGAAGTTTTCGCTTCATTTTAAACTTTTAGAAAAAAACTATTTTACAGGGTCACTCACGAGGAGTTATCGTCATGGAGCTTATTTCTGAAGACATTTTGAACAAAAAAAAAATATATCATATAAACATAGGTTCTGTTCTCAATATTTTCAGAGTTACACTAATTTCAATTTTGTTTGTTTTTTTTTTTTTTTGTTTCTTTTTTCAGAATACCTGTTTTCTTTAATTTTATGGGTAATAGAATATTACAAAATAGAGGATTAACTATTCAGAAATATCAATTCTTTAATATTGACTAGTATTCTGAAGCTAAAAATTTGTTGCGAATTCTTAGTTGCTTCGTAGAGAAATTTTTTTTTTTTTTTTTTCGATTTTTAAGTACATAATTACATTATTCTTATGCACTTATCACAACAATTGTTACAAATTATTTCACTCTTGTAAATTCTTTAAGACTGTACCTGCATTGGAATGCAAAACTGAACTGGACTGCCTCCGTGGCATGCTGGCTTCAAGATCAGGAGGTCCCGGGTTCGATTCCCGGGCTCGGCTCTCGGTGAATTTTTCTTGAGGAAGAGGAATTCCCTGAGTGTCTAGAATCTGGAAATTTGTATGAATGTGAATGTGGTTGTGTGTGTGCCAGGTTAATATCAATTAATCAATCATCACAAATATAAAAATACATCAGGACTGTCGCTGGGCAGTAACCTGAACACACGTTTCAGCGTCACATTGTTGACAAGTAACTCCATCTGTTAGCACAACCATAAAGCATCTAATAGATGCTATAGAGTTACCAACAACGAAAAAAAAAAAACAACTGTAAAGAATCAAGTCGCTAGAAGTGGTGTGATTTGTAGCAATTGTGATAAGTGTGTAAGAATAATTTAATTTTATAGTTAAAAATTGAAAAAAGAAGAAGAAGAAGAAGAAAAGAAAATCGTACGAAAAAAGTAAGGAATTATTTAAGTACAGCACATTTTTAGCTTAAGAATACTAGCCAATAAAAGAAATGATACTTCTGAATAGTTCATTCTCTATTTGTAATATTCTTTTACCCTCAAAACTAAAGAAAAAAAAAAAGATATTTTACAGACAACATCAAGTTAGTGTAACTCTGAAAATATTGACAATGGAACCCATGTTTATACGACACACTTTGTTCGAAATTTATTTGGAGATATGGTCCGTAAATGGCAGTAACTCCTCGTGAATCACCCTGTATTTACATGAGTTCCAGAAAAATGTTTGCTAAAATAGATAATTATTTTTAAATAAAAAGACATACCAATTTTCTCTGCGAATATTTTTCAATATAAAAATTTGAAGAAAAAATCCACTTTTTTAAGCAATATCTTATGTAAAATTTTCAAGAAGATACAATAAAAATTGCATAAACAGGGTGCGAATTAACAGGTAAATGAGGGGATTTCTTCCCTATTGCAAAGTTATTCCCCTCTCGTAAATTCATATTAACATCCCTACCAGGGATAACTTCTATTCCCCTCACAAAATACTGTATGATTGTTTATGCTCGACCATGCCGAAATGTAGTAATTATACACCTGGTAGTAGCCCTTTAATGAATGTCATTAAAGTACACCTATTCTTTATACTTCAGTTGTTGAGCCAATGAGAAATCACCATTGTACCATTATAAAACCGCAAGTATCGATTATTCTCGGATATGTAATCGAAAGACAATTAGTGAAACATCACGGAGGCTGGAAATCCAATACTGTCGCAGAAGGTTATTCTCTGTTACTATAATAATTAGCGTTAATTGTAAATAATATTCAAATAAATTCAATTTGTCATCTCGTTTTCCAATTCTAAATCAATTTCCAGGTTATATCAATATTAATGTTCATGTTATTCTCTAGATTATATCAAGGTCAATGACATTCGTTCCTCGAAAAAAATCAGTACTTTCGCGTCTGCGCATATCTCACAATTTAGAAGGTCACTTCCGCTCTTCACTTACATAACCATAACACGAATACTTATGAATAATTTCAAGTTAGAAATATGGTCGAGCATAAAAAGTCGTATGAAACTTGCCTATAATGGTAATTAAGACGCTCGTATGAAAATTATGAAACTCGCTTGCGCTCGTTTCATAAACAAACATACTCGCGTCTTAATTACTATCATTATAGGCTCGTTGCATAATGTACTATTTAATACTAGTGAGTATACTTTATAAAATATAAAGTAAGCAAAGAAAATAATATTGATGTATTATCATCACCGGCAAGATGACAACAACCAACAACACAATAATAATAATAATAATAATAATAATAATAATAATAATAATAATAATAATAATAATTTTATATATGGTACCGGTATTCTTTATCTAGGATTCTATCCCACTCTCATCAGAAATCTTAATTCGCACCCTGGGTATAAATTACAAAAACTCAGCAGCCCGTCACCTTAAGCATCGTTAGATGGCGCCCCTGATCACAAGGTCATTGATGATATCTGCCACCTTAGCAGTTATTTCTTCTCCACCCAATTTCAGGTACATGTCACCTATCTCGCCCATACTTTTATGACAAGAATTTTCGTGGTCGATCTGCTCCTCCGGTTCAACCATCATTTCCGGCAAGAAGAAACTGCAGAGTAGAAATCCATAGAAGGCGTGATCCGCATAATCTTTCTGAAACTTTTCCAGCGAATAATCCTGCATCAGATCCTGCACAGGACACCCCAATATTTCAGCCAGATTATTTATCATAGATTCATGGTATTCCTTGAACAGATTGTCCCAATGGCGTTCCCTCAGTTCAGAAGACGTATTCAGGTAGGCGAAAAAAGAAATGTCGATAGCTGGAGAAGCATATTTCACAGTCTGTAGATCAAAAAACTTCACTTCACACGGCTTCCCACCCTCGTACCTAAACAGCATGTTGTTCCTACAGAAATCACCGTGACACACCACAGCTAACGGTTCTTTGGGAGTAATCAGTTCTCCGAACAATTGACCAACGTTCTTCAACTTATCTTTCAACTTCCTCACAACACTCTGATCAACATCTTTATTTCTAGCAAAATATTCCACAGGTCTTGAAGTGGTTTTCTTGAGAAATATATCTGTATCGGCATCTGAAGCGTTTCCAAATTTCTGAACTTGTATCTTTTTTATTATTGTCTGAACCGTAGAATTTTCCAAACTCTTCATCCCGTATGAGACGGCATGGAAACGACCCAAGGCCCTCAATGCCAAGACACAATGGTCGTAGTCCAGAAACACCCTCTCTTCAGTAGTTCTGAATCCCAGAGGACTCAAATCTTCCAGGACAACAATGTCTTTGCCAGGTCCACAGCCTGACTTTGCGTAATAGCATTTTGGAAACAGAGACGTCATTGACAAACTAGGCCTACCTCGTTTCTTGATAAATTCTTCCATGACCGGGAGCAGTTCTGTGTATACTAAGGTCTCATTGTGAAACAGAACATTTGTGTCCATGTACGTACTAAAAGCTACATCTTCTGGTGAACGTTTTATCAACATATAATGTCTTTCTGGAGGTTCTTCTTCAAATTTGAGACACACATTAACAAAAAACGTATTGGATGTAAAATGGTCTCCACCTAATTTCATTGGCGTCACTTCACAACTGATTATTTCCGCGCGTCCTTTGTTTCTATTGTTGAAACTCCCATGATGCACTATCATCGGGACGAGCGTCTCCGTTATCCGTGCAGCTTGGTCCATAGCGCAAGCAGTACTGAGAGATGAGGCAATATTTCAGCTGTCACGGCACTCAGCGAGTATAGATAAGACCTTGGAACCGTGTCCGTGAAATGATACGTTATCGTCCATCTCATTCTGTATTTCAATACTCTGACATCAATACCACCAATTACGAATATTATGCAATATGTTACGCGATGCTATGTTTCGCAATTGACATATTCACGCAAAATACATTTTCTGTTTGTAATGAAACGTAAATTATATTCTTTCTGATAAATTTATCACAAGTGATACAGAAATTATATTTCATGTACATTATTGTTATTATTATTATTATTATTATTATTATTATTATTATTATTATTATTATTATTATCAACATCACCATCATAATATTACAGTCATGAACTCTCCAGGATTAACGCCTCACGGCATATTCCAGCCTTGTTTTACACCCAGAAGTTTCTTCATGAAACGTCTTTTCATTATGACGTAAATTCGTCTGTCTCTGAACATAATGCTGACTTTATTTTAATTCCTCTAATATGTTTATATTTATTATACAATCTTGTTATGTATAGGCAGGCCTACATACTGAATTTGGACAAAATCAGTCCAATATATTAATAGAAATCGCTGTACACAGAGATTCATTAAAAATACATAAGAGATTTCCATTCATCCTGACGATATTGATATTCGAGCAGGCTGTGGTCAATATTTTCTATTGTTGCAGCCTGGATATTGAACATAATTTTCAAAAGTTACGAGTTAAATAAACAATTCACTAACGTTTAGGCCGTTATTGGATATTAAAACACGGGAATTCACAAGGTTCTTTTTTATTTCAATAAACAAATATATCAGTTTAGACCTATTTGTTCCTCTACGAATCCCCGTAAGACAGTCCAAATCCTTTTGCGTATTTTTAATGATCTTCTGTGTACAAAGACAGTGCTAAAATTATTATATTTCATTTTCATCATTTCCTGACTTCTAGATACTGAATAATATATGAAAAAATTAATCCAGTAGTTTAGTAGAAATCGCTGTACACAGACAGACTAGTAATAGAATTATTATATTTCATGTACATCATTCCCTGATAAATTGACTCGTAGATACTGAATATGAACAAAATCCGTCCAATAGTTTAGTAGAAATCGCTGTACACAGACAGACTAGTACTAAAATTATTATATTTCATGTACATCATTCCCTGATAAATTGACTCGTAGATACTGAATATGAACAAAATCCGTCCAATAGTTTAGTAGAAATCGCTGTACACAGACAGACCAGTACTAAAATTATTATATTTCATGTACATCATTCCCTGATAAATTGACTCGTAGATACTGAATATGAACAAAATCGTCCAATAGTTTAGTAGAAATCTCTGTACACAGACAGACCAGTACTAAAATTATTATATTTCATGTACATCATTCCCTGATAAATTGACTCGTAGATACTGAATATGAACAAAATCCGTCCAATAGTTTAGTAGAAATCGCTGTACACAGACAGACTAGTACTAAAATTATTATATTTCATGTACATCATTCCCTGATAAATTGACTCGTAGATACTGAATATGAACAAAATCCGTCCAGTAGTTTAGTAGAAATCGCTGTACACAGACAGACTAGTACTAAAATTATTATATTTCATGTACATCATTCCCTGATAAATTGACTCGTAGATACTGAATTTGAACAAAATCCGTCCAATAGTTTAGTAGTAATCGCTGTACACAGACAGACCAGTACTAAAATTATTATATTCAATGTACATCATTCCCTGATAAATTGACTCGTAGATACTGAATATGAACAAAATCCGTCCAATAGTTTAGTAGAAATCGCTGTACACAGACAGACTAGTACTAAAATTATTATATTTCATGTACATCATTCCCTGATAAATTGACTCGTAGATACTGAATATGAACAAAATCCGTCCAGTAGTTTAGTAGAAATCGCTGTACACAGACAGACTAGTACTAAAATTATTATATTTCATGTACATCATTCTCTGATAAATTGACTCGTAGATACTGAATATGAACAAAATCCGTCCAGTAGTTTAGTAGAAATCACTGTACACAGACAGACTAGTACTAAAATTATTATATTTCATGTACATCATTCCCTGATAAATTGACTCGTAGATACTGAATATGAACAAAATCCGTCCAATAGTTTAGTAGAAATCGCTGTACACAGACAGACTAGTACTAAAATTATTATATTTCATGTACATCATTCCCTGATAAATTGACTCGTAGATACTGAATATGAACAAAATCCGTCCAGTAGTTTAGTAGAAATCGCTGTACACAGACAGACTAGTACTAAAATTATTATATTTCATGTACATCATTCCCTGATAAATTGACTCGTAGATACTGAATATGAACAAAATCGTCCAATAGTTTAGTAGAAATCGCTGTACACAGACAGATTACTACTAAAATTATTATATTTCATGTACATCATTCCCTGATAAATTGACTCGTAGATACTGAATATGAACAAAATCCGTCCAATAGTTTAGTAGAAATCGCTGTACACAGACAGACTAGTACTAAAATTATTATATTTCATGTACATCATTCCCTGATAAATTGACTCGTAGATACTGAATATGAACAAAATCGTCCAATAGTTTAGTAGAAATCGCTGTACACAGACAGACCAGTACTAAAATTATTATATTTCATGTACATCATTCCCTGATAAATTGACTCGTAGATACTGAATATGAACAAAATCCGTCCAATAGTTTAGTAGAAATCGCTGTACACAGACAGACCAGTACTAAAATTATTATATTTTATGTACATCATTCCCTGATAAATTGAGTCATAGATACTGAATATGAACAAAATCCGTCCAATAGTTTAGTAGAAATCGCTGTACACAGACAGACTAGTACTAAAATTATTATATTTCATGTACATCATTCCCTGATAAATTGACTCGTAGATACTGAATATGAACAAAATCCGTCCAATAGTTTAGTAGAAATCGCTGTACACAGACAGACTAGTACTAAAATTATTATATTTCATGTACATCATTCCCTGATAAATTGACTCGTAGATACTGAATATGAACAAAATCCGTCCAATAGTTTAGTAGAAATCGCTGTACACAGACAGACTAGTACTAAAATTATTATATTTCAAGTACATCATTCCCTGATAAAATGATTTGAATGAATATTAAAAAAAAAAAATCGCTGTTCTCAATCAGATATCATGCTCTAATACTTGTTCGGTATTTGGATGTAGGACTTAAGCGATTTGACATTGCCGTAATAAAATTATGTACGGTATAAGGTTGGGAAATACTTTTTACAAAATCGAGGAAAAGTTTGAAAAGCGAGAAGAGTGAGTTTTTCAATTTTCGTTATTTTGTAATACACTTCACAAACATATAGGCCTATTGTACAACGTTTTTTTTTTTTTGCACGATCTCATATTTTTAAAATTGCAAATACAGTATATTTTGTATTGAGAATTTAAAGGAATTTTATTTCAAAACCTTCGCAAAACTGCACGTGGCTTGTCAGTATATTTTTCATTAATAATCTTCATCGTATGTAATCGTGAAAACTTTGTAACTAATTCAACAGTTCATAGCATAAATACACGTCAAAAAATGACTTTCATACTCCATCGGCAAGTCTATTGTACTATCAAAACGGAATGCGTTATATGGCAGTAAAATTTTTTAATAGCCTTCCTATCGATATAAAAAATGAAACTCAAAACATAAAATTATTTAGGGCCAAATTAAAGAAGTACCTAATTTCTCACGCCTTCTATTCTGTAGGTGAATTCATGACATCCAACAACGCTTAATGAAATTGATAGTAAACTTTGTGTTGTACTAGTAGACTATATTGTAAATCTCGTGTGTATATATTTCATCTAGACTGTGACTATAAATTAAGACTTTATAATAGTATTAAGTTTTTTGACTTGTTCCATATACTAGCTGTTAATAAATATAATAAAACTAGGTAACAATAAGTACACTGTAATGGATCTATTTCAGTATAGTTTTATGTTATGAAGAATGGTTACCCTAGCAACAAGTTTCTTTGTAGAAATTATAATTTTCAAGTCTTAACAACAATAACTACAGGGACATCACTTTATTTTTACCAACATTTTTAACATTAACCTGGCTATACTCGGAAACTCAGTTGCCCCCTTCCATTACAGGAGTTTGATGTTACTAGTGCAATATGTAAACAAATCAGTTTACTAGGTATAGGAGGAGAGAAAAGTAGTGTATCCATTTATGTTGTAAGAAAATACGATATTACGATTTTCAGTTTGATTATCACTTTTACGGAATTTATCAAAATACAGTAGAGTAGTAACATTAAAAAAAAAAAAAACTCAACTTTTCAGGCGGCTATGTTCGTTATGTAATGTCTACTTTATTTAGCATATTAATTATTGGTGTTAACATACAATATAGAGAGCGCATTTAAATTGAGGGGGTCATAAGTAAAGGGCTGTAAGTGCACCTAAGTTACTTTTGAGAAAATGGGGTTTAAATATTTAAGCTTTCGTAAAATCGGTGAAATTTTTATTTAAATTTTAATGTGTGATGCGATTAAAATATCCCTTTGCCACTAAAATTTTAGATACTTTAGCTTACACTGGATGCACTTAACTCATGTTATTACAAATGTCACTAGCATTCCTTTGCTTCTAGCCACCTCAATTCAAAATAAGCTAATCTGAATTTTTAAATAAATTGCTGAAAATGATTGCCGTTCATTACAATGCAGGCTTCAATTCAGTACGCATATTATTAAAAACATTTTGAAGCATATTCTCTGAAATTGAATTTATCGTTTCTTGAATATAATTTTTAGTACGATATTATTAATATAGATTCTTTCTTCTATAGAAAACGCAACCATATTTTTGAAACACACTATACACTGCAGTGTTTACTTCAGTGCTTGAAGACTTCGAATGCAACAGCGGCCGTAAGTTTGTGTGTCTGACGGGAGCAAGGACATTAGTGAAGGGGTGAGAGTGAAGTACATTCAGAAATGCAGGTACAATAAAAATGCAAGTAAAAATAAAATGATGTCTCTGTATAAATACAACAAAAACACGATCGCGTAAAAAGCAATGAAGAAATAACTATTCAGTGGACCATGTTTAGAAATTAACAAATTACAATTTGTAAAACAAGAAAACACCAGGCTTAAAAATTTAGCACCATAAATAATGTTCTCTTGTTTTACAAATTGTCAAAGCCTGCTGATTTCTAAGCATGGCCCACTGTTTAAGTTATTTTTTTCATTGTTTTATACATAGGTTTTTATGGCAATGTAAATCCCTATGTCCTGTCCGAAAAAAAACATGCGGTATGTATGAAATAGTTGATATTTTCTGAACACATTTCATATTATGAGAACGGCGAGTTAACACAAAGTGGCTGTAGCAATTATTACGCCTACCACAGTACTTTAGTGACGGTTCTCTCCAGGATCGGATTTCGGTTCGTCAGCTGCATATTGCGTAATATTACTGCGCACACGGACTTGGCCGGCGACGTTCTTTTGTCCACGGAGCAATGGTTCGTTCATGTTAGATAATAGTGTTGATTTAGTGATAGGAGATACTATCACTAAATATATGTATATAGGTTAATCAGAAGTTAAGATACTTAACAAATGACTTTTATTGCGTTAGAATTAGGATTTTTATTGAGAAAACAGTTTTCACCGAGAGAGATAGCTTACTTGTAAAACATTATAGATTCGCATTGGAAAGTCCCTGGTTCAGTTTCCGTGGTCGATCAATCTGATCGTAGTTTTTATTAGTTTTTTTTTTCGATCATAATTAATTGGGAACGTAGTTATACAGGGAAAAGACCAATTGGAAGACCCAAAAAATAGATGGATAGATGCGGTAACGATCGATTCTCAGGACTATCTCGGAACAACTGCCTGGAGAAGATTAGCACAGGGCAGGGAGAGTTGGAGGAAGGAAATTGAGGAGGCTAAGGCTCGACTTTGGGCTGTGATGCCATCATAGTAGTAGTAGTTATACAGGGTGTATCAAAAATACTTTTACAAACTTTAGGGTCGGGTTCCTCACACCAAAACAAGAAATTTATTTATTTATTTATTTATTCATTTTTATTTTGCTAATAATTGTAACATAAAATATAGTATATACAGAAAAACTTTAGCTCGCCCCTGAAAGAATACAACTCGTGCTCAGGGGCGGATTCCTGAATTGAAATTAATAAGTATACAATACAATTTGTCTTATGTCTACTATGCAATTATAATATATATAAACATATGTCCGAAAAACCTTCGTTTTTGAGTTATTAATTAGAGCTTGCCTTCAATACGGCTCGAGGTACAATCCATCAACTGAAGTTTCTAACCAACCAGCTGGCGATGTGTTGCCATGGGGACTTGTTTACATTTTTCATTTATGTACATTTGTTGTTTAGTTTGTCTTCAACATATCAGCAAAGACTAAATTTTCCTAAAATTAGAAACACTTATTATTAATTAAATTAGATAAGCAGACAGGTTTTGAAAATAAGATAGAATTACGTCAAGGTTTTTAAAATAATAAAAATTGAAAATAGAGAATTAAGGCAGTTATTAATGTATTCAGATAGCTATATTATTTAGTAAAGGTTCAGAAGATAATTTTGACTTTATAAATTGCTTTACTAATATGTCTTAATTTCAATAATAATGCATTTATAATAAATTTAGTAGGCATTATAATAGTAATGAATTGATAATGAGTACATGCGATACAATAATGTAACTAAATTGAGGTTGATTATGTAAGCAACTTGTCAAGTTTGTGTTTAAGCAGGTATGCTGTAGTCTTCATTGAAGTTACGCAAACGTTTCTGCTGACAAGGAAATATTGTAAGAAATAAAGACAACCTACATATAGAATGTATCGAGTCAGCTAATTCAGGTTTATGACTTACAGTATGTCGACATCTGATCACCTAATTGGAATAATAAGTTATTATTAAAGTAAGACCTAAATAATTACAATTAAATTGTGAAAAGGATCAGATAAAATAAGGTTTAATGTCTTAATGGTTATCACGATTGGTTTAAACATGCACTAAAACCAGACGTAAGTGCAAGTTTGAACCAATAAATTATTGAGATTTTCGATAAAATAATGAGTCTAGGAAATTGTATATTTAGTATGTAGAACTGCATTTGTTTATAGATCTTTTGTTATATTATTAAGTTTTGTACTTGTGAACTATATCAATAAATCAATATGTCAGTTTGTCTTCAACATTGTGATGTGTTGCCATGGAGACTTGTTTACATTTGTCATTTGAAGGGTACAGAGAAAAAATGAACAGAGTCACAATTCTCATAAGGGTGGCGACATCATTTAATTTAGTATATTACTGCAAAATTTATGTGTTTTTCTTATCAAAACTCGTAAAGAAGAATTATCACTACAGATACAGTCATATTTTCCTACTTTTTCATTAGAAACAGCAATAAATTTTGCAGTAATATACTGAATTAAATGATATCACCCTTAAGAAAATTGTGACTCTGTTCGTTTTTTCTCTGTACCCTTCATTTGTGTACACTCTTGCTCAGAAATGGCCGGGAAATGCAAACAGATCATTTGTGCTTCAAGCTTATTGTTTGAGACAGAACACGCTCGCTATTATGTTCATAAGTAAACTCAGCAGACCCAGTGGCGGGCAGTAGGAAAGGAGTTAGTCTTTGAAGAGGTAATATCACAGTCTAGATATACAGTCACGAAGCTCAATACGTAGGAAATGTGCATCCATAGATAGTTGCTATCCACTAGGTTCGCCTCATCACAAACAATGCGAAATAGTACCGGCACAGTCTATTGTTCCTAGTACAACTCAAGCTTCGTGACTGTATACACTAGACTGTGGTAATAGTCTGTAACCTGCAGAACGGTGTTCAAGGACGATGAACAGTGTTATATCGCTTTTGCTGATAAATTTCATCAAGGACGTAGAAATGACGTTAATTGATTTGGGAACAAGTTAACTCTTACGTAGGTTGCTTTTAATCACAAAATAATAAACGTTTTCTTAAGTACCTACCTTACATTATTTTTGTAAGTTTCAGGCACTTAAAGCAATGAGAAAGCCATTTTACTGGATATTATTATGTTAACATCTGAAGACATTTAAAAATTGAAAACACGTTAATGATGTTATATAAGAGATGCTTATGTAACACGTTGCGAAATGTGTTGTACGCATTTTTTTGCACGTGTTGCGTACAAGAATTTTAAGACTGTCTTTTTAAAATTGTTATTTTAGTAAAGACAAATCAAATTACTTTTTGTACAGTTGTCTTAATCCTTCAATTGTTATACTGGTTGCTAAGGAGTTGCTTACAAAAGAATTATTAACTTGATGCCATAAACAATAGTAATATACGTTACAAGAGCGGTATGTTGACGTTTTCATGTTCGAGGAAAAGATTAAAAAAGCTCAACTACGTTTCGCTTTTTCAATCTTTTCCTCGAACATGAAAACAAACATACCGCTCGTGTATCGTACATTATTTTGTGCGAAGATCGTTTATTACATACCTGAAAGACAAATTTCTAATTAGTTGCAATGAAATCTCCATGTTGGTTTATGTTTAATGACGCCAACTTCGGAACACCAAAATATCTTTCTTCAACATTGTTGCTGTAAAATGTTTTCTGTGTTTACTATACTCCAGCAGGCCGTGATATACGTCTGTTTCCCCCCCCCCAGTCTATAAATGCGAACTTAAAACAAACGGTAAGGTTATGTAATGATTTATTTTTAATTTTAATATTTTAACAATATTATTTATATAACATATTGCAGTAATAACATCCGCATCTGGAATCTCGTTGATTTTTTCTCGGCTCCCTTAATGTTAGTTGTATCAGGAATGCAATAAGTTTCGTGGAGTAGTAGACTTTACTTAATTTTTGCAAATATTTAAAAACAATAATTAACATTGCAATTTAGGTGAAATTGCAGTGGTAAGTTTCCAATTTATAATTATTACTATGTTAAAGTCTCTAAAAATAATATGTTAAAAGCCTAAAGCAGTAAAATGAATGTCGCGCTTAAGCGGTAAGAAGAGGGAAATTGTTATGTGTGTTACGTTGGGAATACTGAATGTGGTATTTCACACTTACTGCGTATTGGTTCTGTGCGGAAAACAAGCAAATACGCACGATCTCGCACAAAATATTAAACATGTCATTGAAAAAAAAAAAAGCTTGTAAAATAACTTCGGAAGTTCTCTTGAGAAATGAGTCATTCTTAAATTCTGATACTGAAAATAATGCACAATATGATCTGTCTATACCGATCGAAAAAGAATTTAAGAAGTTATAGGAAAGATCTGACGAAAATTTGGAAATTCATGTAAAGAGAAGAAAGTGTCTACTATTACAGAAAAAAATGTTTTGGCTTATTTTTCGGAGGTACTTATGTCCGATACGTAAACTTCCTAAGCTATGAAACATTTATTTCATGCTCCGCACCACAATTGAGCTAAATAAAAATGTGGATATTATTGAATATAGCAATGTTGTTGCATTCTTGAAAAGAAGATCGGATGATTGTAGTAAACCAAAGAAACTTGTAGAATATTTTTGAGGAGTGAAGTTGAAAGATTCATGAAGGAAGCAGATGATGATTATTAATCAAAGTAATGTTGATTGTTGGTGTACGAGTATCTGATGTCTGTAGAAGGACGGAACTAACCTGTTTGCATGTGGATAACATTGAAGATATTTTTACTTTAAATAAAATTACTATTCTGATACAAAAACCAATACGTGAAGATTATTGATTGATAAGATGGAACTAACCTGTTTGCATGTGGATAACATTGAAGATTTTTTTTACTTTAAATAAAATTACTATTCCGATACAAAAACTAATACGTGAAGATTATTGAGTGATAAGATGGAACTAACCTGTTTGCATGTGGATAACATTGAAGATATTTTTACTTTAAATAAAATTACTATTCTGATACAAAAACCAATACGTGAAGATTATTGATTGATAAGATGGAACTAACCTGTTTGCATGTGGATAACATTGAAGATATTTTTACTTTAAATAAAATTACTATTCCGATACAAAAATCAATACGTGAAGATTATTGATTGATAAGATGGAACTAACCTGTTTGCATGTGGATAACATTGAATATATTTTTACTTTAAATAAAATTACTATTCTGATACAAAAACCAATGCGTGAAGATTATTGATTGATAAGATGGAACTAACCTGTTTGCATGTGGATAACATTGAAGATATTTTTACTTTAAATAAAATTACTATTCCGATACAAAAACTAATACGTGAAGGTTATTAATTCATGGGATGGAACTAACCTGTTTGCATGTGGATAACATTGATGATATTTTTACTTTAAATAAAATTACTATCCCAATACAAAAACCAATACGTGAAGATTATTAATTGATAGGATGGAACTAACCTGTTTGCATGTGGATAACATTGAAGATATTTTTACCTTATATAAAACTACTATCCCGATACAAAAACCAATACGTCAAGATTATTAATTGATAGGATGGAACTAAGTTGTTTGCATGTGAATAACATTGAAGATACTTTTACTTTAAATATAATTACTATTCCGATACAAAAACCAATACTTGAAGATTATTGATTGATAGGATGGAACTAAGTTGTTTGCATGTGGATAACATTGAAGATATTTATACTTTAAATGAAATTACTATTCCGATACAAAAACCAATACTTGAAGATTATTAATTGATAGGATGGAGCTAACCTGTTTGCATGTGGATAACATTGAAAATATTTATACTTTAAGTGAAATTACTATTCCGATACAAAAACAAATAGGCTACGTGAAGATTATTAATTGATAGGATGGAACTAAGTTGTTTGCATGTGGATAACATTGAAGATATTTTTACTTTAAATGAAATTACTATTCCGATACAAAAACAAATAGGCTGCGTGAAGATTATTAATTGATAGGATGGAACTAAGTTGTTTGCATGTGGATAACATTGAAGATATTTTTACTTTAAATAAAATTACTATTCCGATACAAAAACCAATACGTGAAGATTATTAATTGATAGGATGGAACTAAGTTCTTTGCATGTGGATAACATTGAAGGTATTTTTACTTTAAATAAAATTACTATCCCGATACAAAAACCAATATGTGAAGATTATTAATTGATAGGATGGAACTAAGTTGTTTGCATGTGGATAACATTGAAGATATTTTTACTTTAAATAAAATTACTATTCCGATACAAAAACAAATACGTCAAGATTATTAATTGATAGGATGGAACTAAGTTGTTTGCATGTGGATAACATTGAAGATATTTTTACTTTAAATAAAATTACTATTCCGATACAAAAACAAATACGTCAAGATTATTAATTGATAGGATGGAACTAAGTTGTTTGCATGTGGATAACATTGAAGATATTTAAACTTTAAATGCAATTACTATCCCGATACAAAAACCAATACGTCAAGATTATTAATTGATAGGATGGAACTAAGTTGTTTGCATGTGGATAACATTGAGGATATTTTTACTTTAAATAAAATTACTATTCCGATATAAAAACCAATATGTGAAGATTATTAATTGATAGGATGGAACTAAGTTGTTTGCATGTGGATAACATTGAAGATATTTATACTTTAAATGCAATTACTATTCCGATATAAAAACCAATATGTGAAGATTATTAATTGATAGGATGGAACTAAGTTGTTTGCATGTGGATAACATTGAAGATATTTATACTTTAAATGCAATTACTATTCCGATACAAAAACCAATACGTGAAGATTATTAATTGATAGGATGGAACTAAGTTGTTTGCATGTGGATAACATTGAAGATATTTTTACTTTAAATAAAATTACTATCCCGATACAAAAACCAATACGTGAAGATTATTAATTGATAGGATGGAACTAACCTGTTTGCATGTGAATAACATTGCAGATATTTTTACTTTAAATAAAATTACTATCCCGATGCAAAAACCAGTACTTGAAGATTATTAATTGAAAACAGAAGAAAATACAGTTGGAAAGAATTTTTTGAAAATCTTTCACAAATAGCCATATGCAAACCTACATCCTTCCAATATTCATTATCGGTTTTGCATTACGTACAGAAATTCTGTTTTGTGCAACCTGTAAGCATAAAAGGATTAGATGTATACATTATATAACTGCGATTTCCTCTGTCTTCCCAATGCTATTACTAATTTCTCAGCTAATTAAAGAGCTAATATATCACCGCTTAACCTAATAGTACCTATATTATTTGTGAAAAGACCTAATATTAGTACTAGTGTTTAGTACTATTAGTATTTACTTAATTTTTATTCACTTCAGCCATTATCTTTTATATTACTGAATTGATAACAATAGTAAATGAATCAAATAAATAGCTTGTCATAGAGTCAATCTAAAAATATTGATTATTCATATTGTAATAGAGAATCTTATATCTTAGCTAGTCATCTATCAGTTCAAGTTTGTAACTGGTTTTCCTTGCTGTAATAAATTTTCCTCTGAACGCGTTGTATTTTGTTTTAGATATGCATAGTAACCATAGGAACAGTAGAGAAACTTAGCCATTGGAGGAGGGAGCTACACGGTGAATGTACAGAATAGCAAACAACTGTTGTTTTCTTTGTAAGTTAAAGCTAATATCTTTTCGTGCTATTCCAAGTACATAGAATTAATTGTTAGAATTATGGATCAACTACAGGATTTTCAGGAAATAAACATTTTCACTTTTTAAAGGAAAATGTTTGTTATGATATAGTATGAAAAAAAAAACAGAGATTACCATAAATTTGCTTCTAATGATCCTAACTTTCTGAAATTTCTAGTATAGAATAAGGAAATTATTGTCTACTAGCCGTACCCGTGCGCTCCGCTGCACTCGTTAGAAATAAATATAAAGTAATTACATAATTAAAATAGGACGTTTGATCCAGGGAACATTCATGTTTGATAAAAGGATAAATCGTTTATGTTACTTAATTTAAATTGTATTAAAAAATTAAAATGCGATCATTTTGATCCAGAGACTACTCATTTGGTCATAAAAATTATTTTAGGAAATACAGGAAACGAATGCCTATCAAGTTTTCTGTGCTTAAGAAGCTATTTTAATCTTACCTGTCCTCGATTCACTCAGAAGTTACTGTAATAACATTATAGCATTATGTCCATCTAGAGAAACTACACTTTCCAATGGTGAATTAATAATTAATTAGGCTATACAAATCGGTTAATTTAGCTTCCGATATTACTTCATACTAACACAGAAACATTCTCTGTAGACTATGTTTCATAGCTTTCGATAGTTGTTGTCCAAGGCCCCTTATAGACGAAGTCATTTGTTTTTTATTTCATTACACCGCCTTAGATGGCGTAGTTATTTTAATTTTGAAACTCATTTATCTCATTAAATATCAGTCCTATCAAAATTTTGCATATGAATAAAACTTATCGGAAATTATTTTTAAAGAAACTTTTGTTATGTAATATTTTTCATTAAAATTAATAATAAGGGAGATATTTCGATTTATTTAATTCAGGCCCCCTTATAACCCCCTTTTAAATAAAATATTTTGAATGCTATATAGCCTAAATTGTAAGTTACAACGAACTTAATTTATATTCCAATTTTCATATAAATCGGTTCAGCCATTATCACGTGAAAAGGTAACAAACATCCAGACAGACAGACAGACAGACATACAAACAAAATTAAAAAAAAAGCGATTTTCGGTTTCAGGGCGGTTAATTATATATGTTAGGACCAATTATTTTTGGAAAATCGAAAATTACTAGAAAAATTTCGGCTACAGATTTATTATTAGTATAGATTGAATTAACCTAGAATGATTTTTATCTACTGTAAGGTAAGCTAGAAGTTAATTTTTAAATTCTAATGGCAATTTTTGGATTATTGTTGCACTGCTGTACATTTGAACACTTTATTAATTGTGATGAAACTGAGTAGCAGTATGTAGTAATGGGAGAAAATGGTTAAGATTTCATCTTTAGGGTATTAAGTAAGGTGATCTGGACTAAATATCGTACGTTTCATCCATCCACTTTGATAAAAAATTAAGTTTTTATAAAAGTAATTGTATTGTTTTTATTGGTTTTGAACATGTCTTTTGTGGAGAGGCGATTGTATTATTGTTAGCTTCTTCCTGCAAGAGGCGATTCGTTTATGTTTATTTTATTAGTTTTGAATACGATAGGTTTTTGTTTATAACAGAAAAACAGCAGTACTAGGAGAAATAAACAAACATTTTTTAAAATGAGTTGAAACGAGGATAGTATTGCAATGTTACGATACGCATATTGTATAACATTTTGTTCGTTTTCAAATTTCACTCCATTATTTGACTTTCTACTACTTAATAAAAAAATGAGAGACGGTAGCGTTTCATACTCGTATTTCTAAATCAGTTGCACGGACACAAGCCGTTAGAACACACGACAAAAGAAACAGAAATTCAAGAACAGTCCACGGCCCACTGATATACCTAAAGATCTTACAAAAGCGATATGGCCTAGATTAGTGATGTCAGCTGATAACCATAGGAGCAAGCGCGCGCTTTAGAACCCAGGAGAGCCTGAGCTCTTTACAGCGTAAAGGAAAGAGACAGACGAAAGAGGTGGTATATGCCGCTTGGTCGAACTATATACAGGGATGGCCAGCACTGATTCAATGGATAAAGGGAAGAGAACTTATTAAAACTGTATCCATGGTAATTTTTAGATTTGTCTGAGAAGTATAAGTGCATTATAATAATGTAAGTTTTAATTTTAATGCTCATTTTTCACAAGTTTGTTTTTTTATTCAAAAGGAATATTTTCTCAACTTTTTTACAGAAAAGTGAAATTTTCAGATACCGTATGTTTGTTTAGTATCCTTACAGGTAATAAAATAATGTTTTCGTAAATCTAATATACCTTATATACGTATTACTGAAGACAGACTATTAAAATGTTTGAAAATATTCGCATGGAAAATGTTTGTAAGGAAATGAATTAACAAACCAAATACTGTTACATCACAAACAAAAGATATGTGCCTATGTGTTGGTAAAACGTCAGGTCTATAGCTTCAGCAGATTTCTAGAAAATAATTTAATATTCTGATAACAGGAAGTTGTGCACCAATATCACCTAAAAGTATAATGCGATAAGAGTTTTATTATGTAATATTAGTTACAGTTAAAACATATACCTAGGCAACTTTGCTTTGTACTATAATATTGTTTTGATTACCTTTATAAGGCTAAAGATACCATCAATATCAATTTCAACTTATCATGTCATATTCAGTGTCTTTCTTTGGGATAACACTTTCTTTATGAATGATGTGTTTAATTCACTTAGTACAGTATAGTTGTAGTTATTGTGGAATTTGTGTGAATATTCCTTCTTTACTCTTTATTATGTTATTAACGTTTAAAACACAACTGCAATATTAGGCTAAGAAATAGGTGTTGGTACTTTTGTTTTACAGACAATATAGAAAATAACAAACAGAAAGAAGTCATATAAAAATAACGACATAAAATTTCACGTTCCGTTTGAAGTTTGTGCACCACTGTTTTCTTAATCCAACAGGCTGCTTATTCCTCCTTCCATACCAAGCGCTTAATGCCCGCGCACGACGTCAAGGTCAGAAAAATGCGCTTGATTTGACATCACTGGCCTAGATGTTAAACGTATATATATATATATATATATATATATATATATATATATATATATATATATATAAAATGCATATCAAAATTTCTACATTTTACCAAAGTCTAGTACATACAGTTACAAAGTTCAATACGTAAGGAATATGCAGCCAGTGACAGTTGAACTTTAGTTGCTAGCCACTAGGTTCGCTACTAACGCAAAGCCTATTGTTTCTAGTGCTCTCAGTTGCTAACCGCTTGGAGCGCTGTATCGCGAGAAACGCAAAAAATCACCTCAAGCTTCGTGACTGTATGATATCAGACTGTGACTTTACTAGATTTTAAAATCTCTTTGGCGAGAGAGACTACAGGCTTTTGTTTGTAATGTGATTATTGAAACAATACCTTAGTTTGTCCTCTATCATATTTTAAGCAAGTTTTCTTCCAAAACAACGCCAATTATTGTCTAAAAGGTTGTGTTATTGTGAATGTTACTTGAAAACCCTTTCAGTCCGTAGATTGGTGGATAAAAAACTATCCCAGTTCTTTTATAAGAATGGGCTGAAAGCGTTTTGGGATAACTGTATTCATTAGTGAATTTATCTTGGTTATGATAATTAAATCACTGTAAACAAATTCGTAAGAGACAAATATTTTAACATCTCCCACAGCTTTTACAATATTAAAAATTAAAATATTTCGAAACTCTTGGAAAGTATTAATATTGTATATCTTTGACATGGGACACACTTTGACAAATTGTAAACGATTTGTAGTTGGCATGTGTGGCAAATACATTACTTTTGATTTATTTTAACGTTTGCTCCACTTTATGGAACTAGTGTCGTGATATCATAACTACATGTTTATGAATGCCATGATATATGACTTTAGGTAGCAAGAGCGGATAAAGTATATGTCGGTAGATTATTTCGAGGCTTTAAATCAATTTTATCTACTTTCGTTGCAAAAGTAGGCCTTTATTTGACACTTAATGCAAAAGTTTGCATTTGTTGTTAAATAAAATATAAAATACGCTGCTATGTTGTTTTACTTAGCAACGTGTTATGAAGAATTTTATTCAATTTTTTTCATTCAACTACAATAAATTATTACTATAGCAACAATACAGCTGACGTCATTTATCATAAA
This sequence comes from Periplaneta americana, assembly GCA_025594305.2. NCBI lineage: Eukaryota > Metazoa > Arthropoda > Insecta > Blattodea > Blattidae > Periplaneta > Periplaneta americana. The sequence continues at coordinate 11,583,855 of JAJSOF020000003.1, read as the reverse complement.
GAATAAAATTCTTCACCGATATAACAGATTTAATACGCATAATTCAATTTTATAGATTTATTTTCTTACTAGCCGTACCCGTGCGCTCCGCTGCACCCGCTGAAATAAATATAAAGTAATTACATAATTAAAATAGGACATTTGATCCGGGGAACATTCGTGTTTGATAGAAGGATAAATCGTTTAGTATGTTACTTAATTTAAATTGCATCGAAATAATTGAAATGGGATCATTTTGGTCCAGAGACACTCATTTGGTGCAATGACAATTCCTTTAACCTGTTTCTTAATTTTTATTACATGCAACCATAGTTTAATGAAGATTGACATCATTTAGATTTAATGTGTATATTTTATTTTACTTGTTATAGGTTTCCATTGAATTATGGTAATAACTTAATTTTAACCCTTGTTTTCTACGTATTCAGTAAATGGCGCTTGGCCCACTATGGTTGTGAACCCTTCAAATAACTTAAATTATATTATATAATATTACATATTATATTATATTATATTATATTATATTATATTATATTATATTATATTATATTATATTATATTATATTATATCAGAAGTTACTGTAATAACATTATAGCATTATGTCCATCTAGAGAAACTACACTTTCCAATAGTGAAATAATAATTAATTACACAAATTGGTTAATTTAGCTTCCAATATTACTTCATACAAACACAGAAACATTCTCTGTAGGCAATCTTTCATAGCTTTCGATTGTTGCTGTCCAAGGCCCCTTATAGACGAAGTCATTTGTTTTTTAATTCATTACACGGCCTTAGATGGCAGTTATTTTAATTTTAAAACTCATTTATCTCATTAAATATCAGTCCTATCAAAATTTTTCAAGGAATAAAACTTATCGCAAATTATTTTTAAAGAAACTTTTAAGTAACATTTTTCACAAAAATCAATAATAAGAGAGATATTTCGTTTTATTTAATTCAGGCCCCCTTATAACCCCCTTTTAAATAATGTATTTTGAATGCCATATAGCCTAAAATCTAAGTTACAACGAACGTAATTTATATTCCGATTTTCATCGAAATCCGTTCAGCCATTATGGCGTGAAAAAGTAACAAACATACAGACAGACAGACAGACAGACATACAAACAAAAATTTCAAAAAAGCGATTTTCGGTTTCAGGGTGGTTAATTATATGAATTAGGACCAATTATTTTTGGAAAATCGAAAATTACCAGAAAAATTTCGGCTACAGATTTATTATTTAGATAATTTTTGGCAAATAACGAACAGCCTAGATAAGGTATTGTATACAATCCGCACATGATTGATATGATCTAATATTAAAATGTATTTTATCTGACAACATGAAATTCATTGATTAAACTAAAGAGTTTACGATTTACGAGACCTAACCTAAAAACGTATTTAGTTTATCACATGAAATGATTAGTACAAACTCCGAAAACCGAATGCCACATTGAAATGTATATTTAAGAATATTTACTTACTCCTAATAATTTTGCTATTCTAGTTATGATTGCTGTCTCCATGCGCATTTTGTATCGATCAGCCAAATGCATGTGGGCTATTCCATCTGAAATCGACCGAAATATAGAGAAAATTGTCCTTGCAATTTTTAAATACAATGAAACTTTTCCTGTCCGTTGACAACTGTGGTATAATGCTTTGTGCAAAGTTTGAGGCATCAGAACTTCATAGTGTTTAAATTAAAAATATTTAAATTTATCGTATTTTCATAAAATTAGCAACTTTAAACTGTTGTGGCTCCGAAACCCTTTCACCCGATGATCAAAATCATGGTTTATTTTGATGCTGAAAAATTATACTTTATATTGACATGTAAACAGTTTTTCTTACTTTTTATGGAAATGGAGAAATTTAAATTTTTCTTCATTAAGACGCCTTTGGCCACGAAAAAAAAATATTTTAAAAATACATGGTTAGATGTCGCATTGAAAGTACAAATAAACATATTTTTTACTGGTGCACCGTTGATAAGAAAGTATTGAAAATATCAAATAAAGGAAATAAATAGTACGCTCGTGAACTAACCAGCTGACTGTAGATAGTCGAGACAAGCAAGGCCAGGAGACAAACACGTGATGTGTCGTCTAGCAGTCATGGCTGGGCTAGCTTTATCACAAGTTTTCATAAACACAGGAGTAAAATGACGCCCAACGCTGGCTTATCTTCAGCTCTCGGCTAGTGCGTGGGGTACTGCGCCGTTCAAGTCTAGACGTGTGAAAATAATTTATTTAATACCCTCGAAACTTATTGCCGAGCCACTAAGCAAACAATGCCGAATCCCTCTTAATAATGCAAGGTTTTTTCTCAATACTTTTTACATTTTTACAAATAGGCAAAAAGCCTAAAAGTAGGTAAAATCAGATTATCTGTCTCTCTGTATACAATAAAAATAAGGATTACTTCTTAACATAACCTACCAAATGTCAGCTTCAAAATGAGCTCCCGTTCAATGTTCTGCAGTAAATGGTTCCAGAGTTCTGAGCGCTGAAAGAGACTTGTTTTTATAAAATACGCTAAATTTGTCGCTCAATAGTACGAAAACCGTTTGACTTTCGATAGTACCTATATTTTTGAAAATGCACTCTCCTCAGCACCTTGTATGAATAGGGAAAACATTAGAGTATTAAAAAAAATGCGAGGTTTTTTACTGATCGATTTCATATGGAATAGCCCATGTATCACACCATATGTTATATTTATTTACACTTATCTGACCATAATCTTGATTTGTAACCACAACGCAACGCAACACATGAAATAACTGATGTATTAATATGATTAATACTGATATTAATTAATTAGTACAAAAATCTACAAGAATAAAAATATATAATACACTAGCATTACCCTCCCTTTTATACGGAAGCGAGATTTGGACATTAAAGAAAAAGACATGAACGGAGTCAAAGCAACGGAAATGAAATTTTTCAGGACAGCAGGATATACTCTTTTAGACCGAAAAAGGAATGAAGAAATTTTAGAACAATTAGAAGTAGAGTCAGTAGAAGAAAAAATCAGCAGATACAAATTCAATTGGCTAGATCATGTAAGAAGAATGGAAAATTCAAGAATCCCAAAAATTATGATGCAGTATAAACCTAGAGGACATCGTCGACCAGGAAGACCTTTAAGAAGACTGCTAGATGGGGCCGAAACAGGTCTACAGAGGCCTAATTCGTGAAGGATGATGATGATGATGATGATTAATTAATTATTAGTATGTCGAATTTCACTAGCTTCCAGTAATCGGCTCAGAAATCTAGAACAATTTGAATTTTCAGAATTTGCACTACCGACAACAACTGTTCCTGCTGCCAACATAACAGTTAGAAAATCACTACAAGTTTTAGTATTTCTCAGTATCGAAATTCGAAACGCAGTTGGCGAAAGAAAATTCAACCTTCAAACTAGAAAATCACCATAATCCACTAGCTTATGTAGTAATGGGGGGAAAAATGGTTAAGTTTCACCTTTAGGGTATTAAGTAAGGTGATCCGGAGTATATGTAAGGAAATTTTTGCATCTTCCACAACTTTTTATCTGTTTTACTGGTCATAACTTTCCACTTTGTTTCAGATTACTTCGAGTCTATGAAAATATTCCGTCAACGGGATGTTGGTTACCGCACTTTCCATATTTCTGGGTGGACTTGGCCTCTTTTTCGCCATATTTTTCGCCAAGACCCACCGGCTCAAAAGAATGGCTAGTTCTATACCAGGACCAAAGGGATTGCCCTTCTTTGGAAATGGTTTAGAAATTGGAACTAGTTCTGCAGGTTGTATTAATGAATATATCTATTACTGTTACGTAATTTATATGTGTGTAGAAACATTTGTCGCAAAAAACACAGAATAACCATAAATCCTAAGTGTTAAAAATATGACAGTTTCTAATTAGGCCTTTGTGTTTCATTGATCCGAAAACTCTGTAGAGAGATATTACTATGATATACCGAAGTACATACGATATTTTCGTGCAGGAATTCTGTGTTACCATATGGTGAAGGATAATAGACTAATACAAATGGCTTTTAAGGAACCCGGAGGTTCATTGCCGCCCTCACATAAGCCCGCCGGCGGTCCCTATCCTGAGCAAGATTAATCCAGTCTCTATCATCATACCCCACCTCACTCAAATCCATTTTAATATCATCCTCCCATCTACGTCTCGGCCTCCCTAAAGGTCTTTTTCCCTCCGGTCTCCCAACTAACACTCTATATGCATTTCTGGATTCGCCCATACGTGCTACATGCCCTGCCCATCTCAAACGTCTGGATTTAATGTTCCTAATTATGTCAGGTGAAGAATACAATGCGTGCAGTTCTGTGTTGTGTAACTTTCTCCATTCTCCTGTAACTTCATCCCGCTTAGCCCCAAATATTTTCGTAAGCACCTTATTCTCAAACACCCTTAACCTATGTTCCTCTCTCAGAGTGAGAGTCCAAGTTTCACAGCCATACAGAAGAACCGGTAATATAACTGTTTTATAAATTCTTTCAGATTTTTGGACAGCAGACTGGATGATAAGAGCTTCTCAACCGAATAATAACAGGCATTTCCCATATTTATTCTGCGTTTAATTTCCTCCCGAGTGTCATTTATATTTGTTACTGTTGCTCCAAGATATTTGAATTTTTCTACCTCTTCGAAGGATAAATTTCAAATTTTTATATTTCCATTTCGTACAATATTCTGGTCACGAGACATAATCATATACTTAGTCTTTTCGGGATTTATTTCCAAACCGATCGCTTTACCTGCTTCAAGTAAAATTTCCGTGTTTTCCCTAATCGTTTGTGTATTTTCTCCTAACATATTCACGTCATCCGCATAGACAAGAAGCTGATGTAACCCGTTCAATTCCAAACCCTGCCTGTTATCCTGAACTTTCCTAATGGCATATTCTAGAGCAAAGTTAAAAAGTAAAGGTGATAGTGCATCTCCCTGCTAATAATAATAATAATAATAATAATAATAATAATAATAATAATAATAATAATAGTTTTATTTTCCCTGGCAGAATTAAGGCCATGAGGCCTTCTCTTCCACTCAACCAGGAACTTTTTCTATAGATGATGAAGGATGGGTGGAACGGAGAAAAATTCTCTCCGGCACCGGGACCCGAACCCGGAATTTCATCTCTACGTACTGACGCTTTATCCACTAAGCCACACTGGATTCCAGTTCCGATGCCGGATCGAATCCCTCTCAGTTTAAGTTCCACCTCTGTACATAATGTGTTGGACATTGTGCCACCGTCACATATTCTGTGACACAGTACTTGAGGGTAGGTCACTAAAGGTAGAACTTAAACTGAGAGGATTCAATCCGGCATCAGAACTCGAATCCGGTGTGGCTTAGTGGATAAAGCGTCAGCACTTAGAGTTGAAAACCTGAGTTCGCGTCTCGGTGCCGGAGAGAAATTTTCTCTGTTCCACTCATCCTTCATCATCTATAGAAAAAGTTCAATTTTTTCTTAGAAGACAGATAAATTATCTTCATAGTCGAAAATCATAGAATCAAAAATAAAGAACGTAATTAAATGGCAAACATCCTATTGTTCTTTTCAAAGTCGTCATATGGTCCATATATTTCGTTTTTTAAATAGCGGTGTGCTAAATAAAGGTCACAAGTGCTTACAGAAAATTTTATTTTATTAAAAAAATTATTTTATACGTGGAGAATTTCTTCCTATAATATATTTTATGCTCGACCATGCCGAAATGTAGTAATTATACACCTGGTAGTAGCCCTTTAATGCACCTCATTAAAGTACACCTATTCATTATAATTAAGTTGTTCAGCCAATGAGAAATCACCATTGTACCATTATGAAACCGCAAGTATCGATTATTCTCGGATATGCAATCGAAAGACAATTAGTGAAAAGTCACGGAGGCTGGAAATCCAATACTGTCGCAGAAGGTTATGTTCTGTTACTATAATAATTAGCGTTAATTGTAAATAATATTCAAATAAATTCAATTTGTCATCCCGTTTTTCAATTCTAAATCAATTTCCGGGTTATATCAAGACTAATCTTCATGTTATTCTCTAGATTATATCAAGGTCAATGACATTCGTCCCTCGGAAAAAGTCAATACTTTCGCGTCTGCGCACATCTCACAATTTAGAAGGTCACTTCCGCTCTTCACTTACATAACCATAACATTAATACTTATGAATAATTTCAAGTTAGAAATAAGGTCGAGCATAAAAAGTCGTATGAAACTTACCTATAATGGTAATTAAGACGCTCGTATGAAAATTATGAAACTCGCTTGCGCTCGTTTCATAAACAAACATACTCGCGTCTTAATTACTACCATTATAGGCTCGTTGCATAATGTACTATTGTCTTTACAATTCATCACTACGTATGTATTTGCTTTCTTACTTCCAAGATTTTAGTTGTCTACGAGTAGTATCAGATATACAGAATAAACCGTAAATAATGTCATTCTCATTAATTTTAGGGGGTTATTCTTTGAGATATTTCAAACAAAAAATGTTAAATAAAATGTTTCTCGTTTTAACTTCCTTTCCGAGATAAAAATTGTTTTATATTAAATTTTTCATAGCGTGTTTTGGGAAAGTCGTTTATTTAATTTTCCACACCTGTGGAGTAACGGTCAGCGCGTCTGGCCGGTGAAACCAGGTGGCCCGGGTTCGATTCCCGGTCGGGGCAAGTTACCTGATTGAGGTTTTTCCCTCAACCCAATATGAGCAAATGCTGCGTAACTTTCGGTGCTGGACACCGGATTCATTTCACCGGCATTATCACCTTCATCTCATTCAGACGCTAAATAACCTGAGATGTTGATAAAGCGTCGTAAAATAACCTACTACTTTATTTAATTCCCAATATTCTCTGTCAGTTTAAGAGAGCAATCTATTATGCTAATAAATTTATTGAAAGAATTTTAGTTTTATCCTTTATATGTGCAGGAATTTGATCTGGACAAATGTAAATTTTCGTCACGCAAAGGAATTTTACAATGTTGCATTTGTTCAGATCAAATTTCTGAACATTTAAAAGACACTACTAAAATTATTTTAATAATTTATTATCATAACGCACTGCTCTCTTAAATTGACTGAACATAGGCCTATTGGAAATTAAGTCAATGACTTTTCTTAAATACGCTATGAAATGTTTCATATAATACAACTTTTTATCTCGGAAAGGAAGCAAAACCGAGAAAAATTGTATTTAACTTTTTGTTTGAAATATCTCAAAGAATAATCCCTGAAATTAATGACATTACTCACGGAAATCCTATATGTATTCCATATTGAGAATAATTGAATCGGTTTCTTGAGAAACCCCTTAAGACACGAAATACAAAATTTTGGGGAAACAAAAAAAAACTGTTTAAAAGAAATGCATGAGTTGAGAATTGAAATATTTGAAATGAAAAATGTTGGTAAAAGCATAACGAATATTTCTATACGCAGAAGGATGTTTTTAAATAGAATGTGGGTCCCTATCACCACGGCATAGCGCGTCCTCAGGTTGCGGATAGAGGAGACGTCCTCCAGATATGGAGGGTAGCTGCGAATATATTGAATAAGCAGTCGTAGACAGCCGATAAGGGGTGGTCCTCCAGCTTGGGGGTTGGGCGAAGGGTTAACAACCCATCACCGTAAAAAACAGCTTGTTACGAAACCTAACAACAAGCCCCTGAATGGGACTGATTCTCCGGCACGACCACAGCAAAGGAATAAGGTTATGAGATTTGGTACTTGGAACGTAACTAGTCTTTATAGAACAGGAGGGGTAACATTAGTAGCAAAAGAACTAGCTAGATATAGAATAGACTTTGTGGGAGTGCAGGAGGTTAGGTTAGATGGGAATGGCACATCACAAATAGGAAATTACTTGTTGTATTATGGGGAAGGAAACATTAATCACCAATTAGGAACAGGATTCTTTGTTCATGAAAGAATAAAATCAGCAGTAAAAAAGGTCGAATTTATCAGTGACAGGTTATCGTATTTAGTACTTAAGGGTAGATGGTGCGATATCGTAGTTATAAATGCTCACGGCCCTACAGAAGAGAAAGACGACCATATAAAGGATAGCTTGTATGAGGAATTAGAACCAGAATATTGTACGAAATGGACCTATAAAAATGGAGATTTATCCTTCGAAGAGGAGGAAAAATTCAAATATCTTGGAGCAACAGTAACAAATATAAATGACACTCGGGAGGAAATTAAACGCAGAATAAATATGTGAAATGCCTGTTATTATTCGGTTGAGAAGCTTTTGTCATCTAGTCTGCTGTCAAAAAATCTGAAAGTTAGAATTTATAAAACAGTTATGTTATCAGTTGTTATATATGGTTGTGAAACTTGGACACTCACTTTGAGAGAGGAGCAGAGGTTAAGGGTGTTTGAGAATAAGGTTCTTAGGAAAATATTTGGGGCTAAGAGGGATTAAGTTACAGGAGAATGGAGAAAGTTACACAACGCAGAACTGCACGCATTGTATTCTTCACCTGACATAATTAGGAACATTAAATCGAGAGGTTTGAGATGGGCAGGGCATGTAGCATGTATGGGGGAATCCAGAAATGCATATAGAGTGTTAGTTGGGAGGCCGGAGGGAAAAAGATCTTTAGGGAGGCCGAGACGTAGATGGGAAGATAATATTAAAATGGATTTGAGTGAGGTGGGATATGATGATAGAGACTGGATTAATCTTGCTGAGGATAGGGACCAATGGCGGGCTTATGTGAGGGCGGCAATGAACCTCCGGGTTCCTTAAAAGCCAGTAAATAAGTAAGTAGAAGTAAGTAAGTATATGATTCAATATTCATGTTTCAAAATGTTTGACTTAAGGGGGTTCTCAAAATCTGATAAAGATAAAACAATCTCTTTATTTCATGAAACAATTGAAACTTTAGTTAAAAATAATATGGATTTGATTCTCAAAACCAGTATTTAGAAGCTCACTTCATAATTTTTGCTTCATGTGAACAACTTTTACTATAACCTCTATGAACTGTCACTAAGGACAAGGATAATTAAGTACTGCATGAAATATTCTAATGCAATAATACATTACACAAAGGTAAAGAACGTTATTCTAATAAATTCAAAATCCAGACACAAAATAATTAATTTACCAAACACAACAGCTTAGGCTATAATTTTGTTCACTTAGTGTCAGCCTTGTCACTGACTTATGACCTTCTCCACGAAACCTAATTTTTAAACCCATATGTCATAACAGAAATAACGTTTGACTTATGGCATTTTTCTACAAAACGGTATATCTATTTCTGTACGACAGGAATTACCAATAAACTTAATTTTATTAAAATGTGACATGTTGTTTCTCAAAAAACTGATTCAATTCTTGTGACCACCTGATTAATATATATGAAGTTTCTCTGTTAGTGAGTTAAACATGACAATTTCTTTTAAATCACTCAATATACTGATAATGTATGTACAGGGTGTTAAAAAAAGTATCCAATATTTTAGGACAGGCATGTCAATTGATACCCATAGGAGCAAGCGCGCGCTTTAGAGCCCAGGAGAGCCTGAGCGCTTTACAGCGGAAAGGAAAGAGACAAACGAAAGAGGTAGTATATGCCGCTTGGCTGTATCCATGTTAATTTTTAGATTTGCCTGAGAAGTATAAGTGCGTTATAAGAATGCAAGTTTTAATTTTAATGCTCATTTTTCACAACTTTGATTTTTTTATTCAAAAGAAATATTTTCTCAACTTTTCGTATAGAAAAGTGAAATTTTCAGGTATAGGCCTATTTATTTAGTAGCCTTACAGAATGTTTTCGTAAATCTAATATACCATATATATATATATATATATATATATACGTATTACTGAAGATAGTGTATTGAAATTTTTAAAATATTCGTATGCAAATTGTTTGTAAGAAAATGAATTAACAAAGCAACTACTGTTACATCATAAGCAAAAGATACGTGCCCATGTGTTGTGAAAATGTCAGCTCTATAGCTTCAGCAGATTTTGAGAAAATAATTTAATATTCTGATGATAGGAAGTTGCTCACCAATATCACCTTAAAAGCATAATGTGATAAGAGTTTTGTTATGCAATATTAGTTACCCTTAAAACAGATACAGTACCTAGGTAACTTTGCTTTGTACTGTAATATTGTTTTGATTAGTTTATTGATCTTACTTTTGTAAGGCTAAAGATACCATCAATATAAATTTCAACTTATCATGTCATACTCAATCTCTTTCTTTAGAATATCACTTTCTTTATGAATAATGTGTTTCATCCACTTAATACAGTATAATATTATACTACTATGGAATTTAAGTGAATATTCCTTCTTAACTCTCTATTATGTTATTAAGATTTAAAACACGAGTGCAATATTAAGAAATCAGTGTTATTACTTTTGTTTTACAGACAATATAGATAATATTAAACAGAAAGAAGCCATATAAAAATAACGACATAAAATTTCACGTTCCGTTTGAAGTTTGTGCACCACTGTTTTCTTAATCCAACAAGTTGCTTATTCATATACACAACCCTTCCTCTTTCCATACTTAGCGCTTGCTGCCCGCGCACGACGTCAAGGTCAGAAAAATGCGTTTGCTTTGACATCACTGTTTTAGGAGGTGCTAGTATGCATGAAAACAAGAAAATAATGTCTAGTAAACATGGGTCCTACAACACATACTTTATGAGATCTGAACACTTGTTCATAGGAGGTGCTCAATGTGACGTCCATTCATGACAATGCATTCCTCTGCCCTTCGGCGTAAGGAATCACGCACTCTTTGAAATTTGTTTTAATGCGTTAATAAGAAAGTCCTGATAACGAGCCCCAGTTAATCTCTGTGGTAGCACGTATGGCCCTTAATCTATCGCCAAGAGCGCCTGCCCATACGTTGATTGAGAATCGGTGCTGATGCCTTGTTTCTTCAACTGCATGGGAATTTTCATCAGCCCACACATGCTGATTACGAAAATTCACAACACCATCTCTGCTGAACTCCGCTCATATCCGCAACCAAACTTTTGTTTTCAGTATTCCTTGCGACGTATCACTATTCCATGCCAGGGTTGTCAACTACGGTATGATTACCTGGTAGTCTGCTGTATTGTAGGGCAGAGAAATGCATTGCCATGAATGGACGTCACATTGAGCACCTCCTATGAACAAGTGTTCAGATCTCAGAAAGTATGTGTTGTAGGACCCATGTTTATTAGACATTATTTTCTTGTTTTGATGCATACTATCACCACCTAAAATATTGGATACTTTTTTTTAACACCCTGTGTCAATCGATTTAGAAAACACAAATTAGTTTAGTAGCATTGTGACTCAAAGGAAATAGATAGTGATTGATTTACTGACGAATCTACGTTTCTTGCAAGAGGTATTAAAGTTGATATGCCTTCTGGTAGGCATATTGTACACTGGACTGCAAAAGATATGCCGATATGAAATTATATCGTTTTCCGAGGACTTTAGCAAACATGGCGAGATGGAAAGCTATTTTCCTGATATTAGTTTTTTTAACATGTAAATACGACTTTTATAACATGTTCACGTTATTATTTAATATGAATTGATTTTAAATTATTCATATACTTTTACAGTCTTACTAATAAACCGTGTATAGTTTTTATACTAGACTTATGCAGAGTTGAGACAGAAAACTTTACTAATAAACCATGCAGAAGCGATGGATGTATAAACAGCCTGTAACTATACAATGGGAATTGCTTTGCAGTAGTTAGGTATTTTATTACAGGAGCTACATTTGTAGCAAGTTTTCTGCGACAAATGTAGCTGGAATAATAGGCAGCATTGAGTTAAATGGAAGCGGCCACACGGAGCAGTAAATGTAGCAAGTTTGGCGCATCCCAAGGTCGTGTCGCAACTCGAATGGGTCCGGGTCCATTTTTTCTGCGACATTTACTGCTGTTGGGTGGCCACACGTAGCGACATGGGTGGCTACACGTCCAGCTACATTTGTAGCAACTTTCTGCGACAAATGTAGCTGGAATTATAGACCGCATTGAGTTAAATGGAAGCGGCCACACTGAGCAGTAAGTGTAGCAAGTTTGGCGCCGTCTGACATGTTAGGTCTATTCGTGACCAATAATTTTCCAGCTTAAACGAATTAACATTGTTGTTAGTTACTGGGAATTTCTTATTATGAAATCCATATTTTTAAACTTATATTTATATTAATGTATATATTTCCGCTTTACTAATTCCCAGAGGAGACTCAGTGAGTCAAAGAATATACATGTCAAAAGACTTTTATCTACTAACTGACAATACATAAAGAATAAATATCATGCAAATGAAAACAAAAAAAAAATGTAATAAAAGTACAAACAACCGTGTAAAATGAATGTTTATGCTTAATTTTTTTAGGAATGAAATAGAAAGCGAAAATCAAATGTCATGTAAAGGACACACAGATTAAGACTTTAAAAAGAGTGAAATAACAAATCAAAGTTATTCATTTTACAGTCGAGAATTACAATAATTTAGCGCAATGCAAATTTACAAATGGATACACGCGTAAGCTAATTTTAAATACTATTTTCTTAATCTTAGCTAAGGAAAATATTTGGGGCTAAGCAGGATGAAGTTACAGGAGAATGGAGAAAGTTACACAACACAGAACTGCACGCATTGTATTCTTCACCTGACATAATTAGGAACATTAAATCCAGACGTTTGAGATGGGCAGGGCATGTAGCACGTATGGGCGAATCCAGAAATGCATATAGAGTGTTAGTTGGGAGACCGGAGGGAAAAAGACCTTTAGGGAGGCCGAGACGTAGATGGGAGGATAATATTAAAATGGATTTGAGGGAGGTGGGGTATGATGATAGAGACTGGATTAATCTTGCACAGGATAGGGACTGCTGGCGGGCTTATGTGAGGGCGGCAATGAACCTTCGGGTTCCTTAAAAGCCATTTGTAAGTAAGTAAGTATTTTCTTAATCTTACTCCTGTTTTTTGTTACTTCACCAGAAGGAAAAGTAAATATCGCCACTAAGTTCCTTTCTAGTAATTGAATTTGCAGCCAGGCATACAACACCTTGGCATTTTATTCAGGCCTAATGTATTTAAAAATAAAACAAGTGACATTGATGAGTGCATTGAAATTTGTCTCTCGAATTAGCTATAAGATATCGCAATTTGTACCGCCCCGCTTATCTTTTAGCGTTAAAATTTTCTTTTGTTGGATAAAACTTTATGAGACATGAAACTGTAACATACCCTAAAATTCACCTTTCAGTTTCCCCCTCCCCCAAAATTTAATAATAATCTGAGAAACGTGATCTATCATGTTTAAGAGGAGTAAACTCTGTTTTCTATAGGATAAGATGTAGGCCTACAATGGGAGAAAGGCATTCTCAAATTTGAAGGAAAACCCGTTTTTTTAATGGTTGAAATTCTCAGTATGTATATGTAATCATAACAACAGAATTAACTTGTGTTTATGGGGGAGTGAAGTAGAGAGGGAGATTGACTTTTAGATGGGAAATTTATTATCATGACAGATTTATAACAATACGATGCCAATATATATATAACAAATTTTTTACTAACAATACGGTGCCAATAAATATTGCTTCGCTTATGTATAGTCCAGGCTAAGTTCCCTATTTTTTAACTCTCTTCAAAATATCTTTCTTTTAAAAGTACATACATTTTTCTTCTTTCAATTTCGACCTAAAGAATTTTTCATAATAAAATGTATACAAAAGCGTTCTAGCAAACCGTTCACAGCAATTTGTTTGGTAAAAAAAAAAACGTACAATTCTTTTGCAGGACAGAAATCAGTATTGTTTATAAATATTATTGTGTTATAAAGACATTTCCACTTTGAGTTGTATTTTGGGATATAAGGGTCAAGTTTAAATTGCCGCAACGTCCAATAAGAATTCTGCAAAACCAAGAAAAAGAGAACTTTTATGATAGATGTGTTTACTTAGTCTCTTTTCAAAATACCGTTCTTTGAGAGTACACATTTTTTTTCTTTCATTTTCGACCAAAGGTTTCCTTCAATAATAAAATCTATACAATAGCGTACCAGTAAACCCTTCACAGCGACTTCATTTGGTAAAAAAAAAAAAAAGACAATTATTTTACAAGACAGATCTCTCAAATATGTTACAAACAGATTGCCTCTTTGAGTTGTGTTTTGGGTCATGTTTAAAACTCCTTTTACTTGGAGATGCTTCAGAAATTCATGTATTGAAAAGGGAAGAGCATGTCTAACCTGTCGTACAATCCCAATGACCCTTCTACAGAACCACGAGAAATTAGGTCTTCATACAGCCTTTCAGCAAACCCTTCACCCACACCGTACTTCCGATTGTTACTGACGAACAATATTGCCTGTTGTAAAATCGACACAGGAATAAAAGTTAACTTTATGGCACTGCTATAAATTTTCTTCTCATGCGCATTACAATTGTGTGTGACCGTAATAATGTACACTAACAAAACACACAAAGTGACTTTGGCTTCATACTCCATCTCGGAAGAAAGCTTCCACTACACTAGTGCTGAGTGCTGCAAAACGCAAAAGAACTAGCTACAAATTTCGCTATGTGTGGCATGTCATGTGGCCACACGTAGCGACATTTAACGCAGAAACTAGCAGTAATTGTAGCGCCCGTGTGGCCACCCATTTTGCGACAATTACGGCAGCTTCATTTGTAGCAGAAAAACTGCGACAAATGTAGCTCGTGTGGCCATACACGAAACCCCTTGTTTAAGCCTTGTATATAGAGAAAAAAATGGCCGTCCTTCTAACAGCTGTTCGTATCGACTGTCATTTTATGATGATGGTTGCCTAGTAACCAAATAAGAACAAACCAAAGAGCACAGAATAATTAGAATAATATTGCTGTAGTTTGTAGTCTTTGACCAAAATATAGTATGGTAATCGATTAGAGCCAGTTGTACTATCGATACTTAACACGCCACACTAGAGCGCTCTACCGGATGCAATAGAGAACCTCAGATATTCTATTACCTTTCGTAACGAAGTAATGACGAAACTATGACGTAGCTGTGTAACAGTTGTACTGTTATATACGACGTATGTAGTGGTTATTAGTAAGGAATTTACACACGACGTATAAACGAGCTACTCATTGAATAAGTATAAGACAGTTAAACGTCTGTATATAGAGTTTTTATTAGTAAGACCGTTATTTTACAACATTAATAAGAATACTACACGAAAATAGTGACACTGCAGTTTATATGGTATTCCACGGCCTTCCTTATTATCCATGGATGCTGTCATTGTTACAATCGATATATATGGCCAGTTAAGATTCATATTGTATTAACAA